>JAVLUX010000024.1:33472500-33605000 GCA_032164185.1 Moxostoma hubbsi | reverse complement strand
TTTTCAGGGCAATAATTATTTAAGCCAGTCAGAATTGGAACCGCGCGACATGAACGATGAAGAAAGAAGCGCGCGACACGAACGATGAAGAAAGAACCGCGCGACACGAACGATGAAGAAAGAAGCGCGCGACATGAACGATGAAGAAAGAACCGCGCGACACGAACGATGAAGAAAGAAGCGCGCGACATGAACGATGAAGAAAGAACCGCGCGACACGAACGATGAAGAAAGAACCGCGCGACATGAACGATGAAGAAAGAACCGCGCGACATGAACGATGAAGAAAGAACCGCGCGACATGAACGATGAAGAAAGAAGCGCGCGACATGAACGATGAAGAAAGAAGCGCGCGACATGAACGATGAAGACGACGGCGGCGCGCTGGTGAACTATTCTGCTGTTTTCGAGGAAGCAACACGTGTGAGGAGGTAATGTCTAAAAAATATTTACTGAGACATTCAAAAATTCAACGCAATACTGACACATAGCTAGAGTATATATTAAGATTGACGACCGAAAACAAAGCATGTTTGTTAGATGTTACATTAGCTAGGTTGCAGATACATTTTAGCTTTGTGTTAACGTTACCTAAACGCCGTTTAACGTTGCATTTATAAGAACATTAACGTTATCTTTGTGTTAGCTTGTATTTTTGTGGCCGTGTCTGTGGGGCACGTGGCTAAAGTTGACCACTGCTAGCAACAGCTTTCAGATATGCTGCACACTTGATAAGCGCATTAACGATGGCCAAAACATCGTCAAAGGTGTTAGAAAAAGATAATTGTTTGGGTTAAAGTGATAAGTCAACGTTGACTTTGGTTTCAAACAGCAGTCTCTGGTGACCAAGCCCTGTGTGGCTTTCCGGCAAAAGCATCCACGATTGTTCTCCAGAAAATAATGTCAGCAAATTTAGTGTAATTGATTTACAGCTAAAATGACATGAGGGAAATGCTCGTAGTGTGGTACTAAATGATCACATTGTAAAGGTTTAAGAAACAAACACACTTTATTTCAATTTGTAAAGGCTTAAAACCAGTGACTGTTTCAGAAATGCCCGAATTAAGGATTTTTGTGTGTGACTGAATCTGTGACTCAAGTAAATAAAGAAAATCAATGTTGCTGTGTTACAATTTAATGTAATGTAATTTTGCACAGACATTAATATGCAAACTTCTTTCTTTCCCCCCCCCCCCCCCCTCAGTTTTTTGATGCAATAGCAGGAATTGGAACATTGGCTATCTGGAACACCTGGAACGTCTGGAACGTCTGGAATTGAGATCAGTCAGAAGTCTTCAAGCTCAAACATTATATTAAAGTAAGTTTGCAATATGGCAAGTGTTCTAAATGCTTTCACATGTCCTATATGTGGCATTTCTACGAAAACAGTGAAAGGGTATGTAAATCATCAAAAATTACACACAAATGAAGCACATGGTTTAAACGTTCTTGTTTCCATTTGTGTAATTGTAAGACCTGAGGTAGTAATAATGATAATAAATGACAATAAATGATAATCAAAGTCACATTACACGCTTTTAACATTAAATAAAGCACATAAACAGTACCTGAGATTATCATTGCCATACTTTGTGTTGTTGTTCCAGCCGCAACGTCGCAGAAAAATAGAAACCGTTTCTAAAATGGAATCGCCGCGTGTCGCCGTCACGGCTGGTTAGGACATGGTGTACCTATATACCTTTATGATCTATGGAGATGTTGACACTGGCAGCAGATTTTAACATTAGATCATCCCTTTTAGTATCTATACACAACATTTTTCATGGTCATCAGTGTCATCCGCTTGTTTGGATAAATAATTATCTAATCAATGGTAACACACAATATAATATTATTCCCCTCACAAGAATTGCTGTTTCAAATATTATACCAATTTTAGCCAACCCTGCACCCTATTTCTTAAATAATTCTATTAAAAATTGTTACAAGCAAACAAGACGAGCAATCTTAATCTTCTTAGTCACCAACTTGTTTCTTTTCCATACCTCATTACTTTTAAAATGTACATGAGTTCAATTAAAGCATAAGTAATAAATCATCTTCCAGTCTAAATTAATTATCATACAAACATTCACATGTTTGTTTAATACTTTTATAAAAAGTCAGGCACTCCTTTGTCTGCAACGGTTTTCAAAACTTTACCCCCAAAACCAATCTATAAATAATCCTCTACACAGGGTATGATCCCCTGATAACACAGTGACAGAATGCTTTGTTATTAAAATGCAGTCGGGTTCAGTGGAACTTTCCATTTTCGGGCAGGTCTCTTCTAGACCTCCCTTTTGATGCTTCTGATCTAAGAGCATTCATCCACTTCCTTAAACCCCTTTCAAACCTTCTTGGTCAGGTTTCCAGGGCGGTGACGCCCTGCCTTAGGTCGCTCAACATTTTTTGCCATTGTCAAGTCTTACCCGTCATCGGACCGTCACCTCCTGCCACTGGTCTTGATACTGCTCTGTCCTCAATCCTTAATAATTTGGTATCAGTAAACAGATATTTTCTTTCAGGGAGTTTCACCAGAGAACCGACACAGCCAATGGAACCATCTACAACTGCTTAAATATGGGGACAATTCAAAACATAGTTAAATTCAAAAAGCATTATTAAAAATTAATCAATCTATTAAAATTGTCCAAATTAAAAGTAAAATATGCTAAAATTGAACTCATTTATAGATCACTAATTTCCATTTCAGGTTGTATTTCTGCTACTTTAGCAAATGTCACAAAAGATCATGCATCATGGTTGGGAATAACATCAGAACAAAGCCCTGTCAAGCTTCTAGGAAGCTTCATTTAAAAACATCACCTTAATTCAATAATAGTCTCTAGACAGTTTTTTAACCTACATTTATTCTTTCAAATGAATTTTCAACTAAATCTCCTATCTTTAGTCCAATCTTCATATCACTCTATATAACATTAGTCAAAGCACATCATTTTACATATAAAAATCAAATCAAATCAAAATAAAACAACTTAAGAGATATTTCTTCAAAATCTGCTCTTGTGTTTCTGTTGCAAGCAGACGCTTATCAATTTTAGACCAAGAGTGAGGAGTGAGGGGGGGGAGTCCACTCCCTCACACTGTTTCTAATCTCATTACAGCTATTTCCTCTTCTTTCGTTTTAGAATCTCACAATAATATATTTGATTTATTATTCAACAGTAAAAATAGTGATATTTATAATAATTGATTATATTAACTGCTTTCAAACTTTCTCATCTCACACCATTTAAAAACCAAAAACTACTCTCAACTCACTTCTTTACATTCAAACAACATACATAACCTGCAAATCTTTAATAAAACAGAACACAATGTCTTTTTCAACATTCTCTATATAATCAATTCAACTTACTTTTATCCTTCTGTTCAAGCAGAGCTTTACATTTACAACACCTATCTTATTATTAATATATTATAATCCCCTTTTTACTATTAAGTAATAACTCATTATTACTGCTTTCTCCATTTCTTACACTTTCTCAGGTTAAGGAACTTCCATTCTGTCTAATAAAATAATATAAATCAAGTTTTTAAACTAACAGAAAATTAAGTAAAAGTTTAAACAGAATAAAGTCATAAAGAGGCACAATGGAAATTCAAACATATCTCTTGTCTTGTGTTTTGAAATAATTGCTCAGTAAAATACATTCTACAATACACTACGCTCTTAATGTCTCATTACTCTTTTTTTTTTTTTTATCCAAATGTTTCAGCATCATTTAACAGTTATCATTATTATACCTCTAAAATTATACTTTCATGTATTAACTATGGCAAATAGACACTCAATCAACTCTTTTTAGAACCCACTAACCTCTTTTTTTTTTTTTTTTTTAATTATGAGGGTATTCTCTGGAAAATTTGGGGGAAGTAACCAATCCGATAGGTAACTCTATAACTTTGCCATACGTTTGTAATATTTACTCTTCAAATCAATAAATCATTGGTTAGCTGCTGGATTTAAATTTAGACCCTCAGAACAATTTAGACACGGGTTTGAACCCCATTGATGGCATTCTGGAAAATCATAAGGTGATCATATAAGACTGAAATCAATTTTTTCCAGAGAAATTTTAATCCACATCATGAATGGCAGATCAGTAACGATTACCAGCAGTAATGAGCGCAGGAGGATCAATCAGATAATAGTCCACATCATTTTCAGTCTTTATCTCCGGATTTCCTCCTGCAGTATTAGTAACTTCTATAAAATCATCTTGCCCAGCCGTTTGCAATGGTGAGAAACTCGTTCCAGAATGAGTTAGTGAAACAACATACACATAATGATGACAAAAGAAACACAGAATAGACACATCAATATGAAGTTATTAACATTCATATTTGAGGACGTTATGATGTTCAGTTTAATCTTAACCTATCTCCTTGGGCTTCACCTGCCCCATAGACCAATTTTTAAATGATCCAAATCATTCTTACATTTATTTTGCTTTAATTTTAGTCTCAAAGGTGGCTTCTCAGTGTACTCATGATCAACCAAGACCTATTCTGTGTATACCAAACAAAACAAAAACCAAATAAGAGAAAAATAAAATAAAAATAAAATATCTATCTATCTGCTATCTATCTTTTTCTAAAGTCGGGGCCCCTTTCTGTCTGTCTGAAGACACCAAGAGAGGCCTGTTTCCCCTCAAAATCGTCCTCAATGCCTTCATCAGACAGTTCCTAACAAAAATAAAAAATCTCTGTGTATCTTTTGTTGGTTGATCAAGTCTACACCGACAGCGCTGCACTCACATTTATATTGTTCTCCAGACACTTTTAAAATCATAGAAAAATACAACTTTCTAGTGTATAATTTAATAATGTTAAAATAATTTTCTCTCATAAACTGGACCGGACAGAACATAAAACAGACACATGATTTCATAAGATACAAAATATAATTTTCTTAGTTATTTTATCATCATATCATTGGCCCTCTTTTGCCATTTGCTTGAATATAACAACACTTATCTTATACACAACCTTTGTTTAAAATCCAATGACTTATTTGACTTTAGTTTAATGCAATACACTTGACTCAAAGCTTTATTGTTTCTCTAGATAATGTGATTTCCCAAATATAATTAAATCGCTTTAAAGTGATTTAATTTTGTATATAATCTAAATATTCTTACTCGTCACTTAGATATAAAAGGAGTTATGATCTGGCACATGTCCATTCAACAGCTGCTCCCTCTCAGTTTAGATAATCTCACATCAGGCTTCCTTCATGGCATGAAAAGAACAGCCCAAGAATAAACATTGTCCAGTCAGCTAAGAGTTAACTTTTTGATTTCATGCACATTTTTGTTTTACATGTATTTATTTCTTTATACTGTATTATATTTATCCTTATACATACATATATATATTCATACATGCACACATACATACACATATACATACATCATCATACATACACATACACACACTCTTTTTTTTTTTATCATTGGTTTTAATTCTACAACCAGAATATTCATTAATTGCCCTTTTTGTTTTTAATCATCAGATCTCTTCTGCCTCTCGTATTGATGGAAGTTTGAAAATAGCCTAAACAGATTTCCTTTGCTGTAAATTGCACACATACTCCTCATTAGTTAAGCAGCAGAGGATCAATCTCTCTATCTGGATCCCAAATTCTAGAATTTTAATTATACTAAAACAAACCTATTACTTCTGCCCCTCCTTTTGCTCTCCTCTTTTTATCCCTCTCCTTTATTTCCATAAAAACAACTCGTTATTTACAGTGGTTGATTACTATATCTGTTACTACTTCGGTTTTATATTAAAACCCATATACTTCCACCCACAGCTGTCTCATCCATTTTGGGTCTCTGTTCAAGACAATTTCTTCATTGGTGCTAATTCTCCTTTACTCTCTATTAAAAATCACCTTAAACGTTTTTTTTTTTCCTCCTTTCTTTTTTGTAGTTAATTTGTTCATAACTCCAGAAATGATCACTAATTCCTTGTGTTTCTATTATTAATCTTTTTAATTCTATTTATTTTCTCCTCTCAGCCTGCCACCAAATTAGGATTTCTGTTTCATGAGGAAAACTGAGACAAGAAAAAAAAAGTCTTTTTTGCAGTTTTTAGAATTTTAAACAGCAGTTTTTAGAATTTTAAACAGCAGTTTTTAGAATTTTAAACAGCAGTTTTTAGAATTTTAAACAGCAGTTTTTAGAATTTCTTTTTAAAAGTTCCCAATTTGAGCTGTCTGTTAAAGTTTTAATAGTTGATCTTAAATATTTCATGGAAAATGTGTGTCTAATGAAATTGTTTAAATGTTATTTGGACTGATTTTGCACACTGATTTAGTTTTAAAATGACCCTGTTTTGGCGGCGTTATAGTCTTAAAGGAATAGTTGATTTAAAGGGTTAGTTCACCCAAAAATGAAAATTCTGTCAGTAATTACAAAAGTCTTATTGGTGTGGAACAACATGACTCGCTCAAATTACTCACTCATGTTGTTCCACACCCATAAGACTTTTGTAATTACTGACAGAATTTTCATTTTTGGGTGAACTAACCCTTTAATGGTTAAAGTGTATATTTGATGAAATTGTTTAAATGTTATTTGGACTGAACAGCACACTTCTGTTTTATGCCTGATGACCTTTTGTGAAAAAGTATTTTTTCAATAAATACTGTTGTTGCATCATTTTATTTCATCATTTCTTTATACTAATATTTTCCCCTTGTCTTAATGTAACTTTATTAATTTGAGTTTAAATAACTTAAATCATTCACGGCATTCGGTTTCCTAAAACCATTTGAGTAGCTATAAAGTTGTTTAAACTTGATTACATGTATTAAATGAACTCAAACCAGCTAGTTTAAATTAATGGAATGAACTTAAAATCTTTAAGTTACATATACTCAAAATGATTGACTAAACCAACACTAAATTATGAGTGAATATGACTCGATATATATATGTTCACAATACTCATATGTATTTGTATTTAAACTTAAACGGTTTGTAGCAGTCAGTTTCCTCAATCAGTTTGACTTGAGTTAACTTATTGGGTTTTACAGTGTGTGGGTTCTGTAATAGATTCATAATTTTCTCTTGTCTTTTTCCCCATTTTCTTCAGCTCCTCCAAAATTGTTCCCAAGCTGGTCACCATCTTTTTTCCGAAGGACCGTCGCTGCCATAGAGGAAGGGGGTCTTCCAAAACAAGATAACATATTGGATATATACTTTAGCAGTTTGACATGTTTCTGCTAATACAAAATGATAAAAGCAACCTATAAAAAAAAAAACAATTCACTGGTGTTTTTCTTTAAGAAGGTTTCAGCAACAGGATTTGCAGTACCCTCCAACTGAGATCTTTTTAACATTTGAGACAAAACACCATTCATTTTCATATACAGACAAATAATGTATTATGCATCATTTGTATAGGAGCTTACATTTATGACCACATTAGATTGTATGTTTTTTAAGATGAACATTTGAGTTATTAAAAATGCTCATTTGAATAGTTTATGCAGCTGAATACTGTAAAAGGTCTGTATGAAAAATAAAGTCATGCAAAATAAACATACACAAACCCATATATTAACAATAAAGTAAATACAGTAAAACAATATTTAATCAATATGATGTATAAGATGAAAACGACATAAAAACGTACTGAACTGTTTTAAAAGTCCATATATGAGAATTGGACTCAGCCAGCGCAGATTCTCAAGAGCAGCTGCATGAGCTCTGATGACGGAAGATTTTTAAAAAAAAATGTTTTTATTGAAATTCAATATTACAAACAAAATAGGTATTTAACAAACAATATTAATTAACAATTCTCAGAGGGCAGACATAATTGCAAAATACAATAAGTAACAGCGATAAGGTCTCAAATCAAATAAACAATAATAAAAATAAATAATAATAAAAAATAAATAAAATTAAAAAACATTTATGTTAAAAGTAAGTCCTTGCAAGGGGTAAAGGAGCTAAAGTGCACTTAGCTCATTGAAAAAACTGGCTACTGTAGAAGCTTTCTCATCCGAAATTGTGCAAAGTGAAGCAGCAAAAGTTTTAAGCTCATTAGTAAAATGAAGAAAGGATTTTACTAATTCAAAAAGATTATTAACCAAGTAGTGCTGTGAACAATCTTAAGTACACCAAACTTGATTTGTTTGTATTCAAGGGGGTTTACACATGTAATAATACATGACAGTTTACCAAGGGCGATTCTAGGGTCAGAGCTTTAGGGGTGCTGAGCACCCAACACCTCTTTTTTGTGTGCCAAACTGAGTATGAGGGTACTGAGACAGCTTTAACTGTTTAGGACCAGTGTCCTTATCCCCTAAATCTGAACAGCTCTCTTCTGTCTCTGCTGCTTTGGCTTGCTGGTCTCTATGTTGCACTCCCTCTGTCTCTTCATTTCTTTCACTAGTCAATTCCCTCTCATCCCTTATGGACTCTCCCTGTTGTTTTCCTCCTCCTTTATTATGAAAAAATGTGGTGTAAAATAATGTTACAAAAAGTAAATGTAATATAGGCTACTTAATGCCAATAAGTTAGTATAGGAGTATGAGTAGTTACTGTTTTGCTTGCCACTATTCACTATATGTCAATTTATTGTTGTTGTTCCCTCACCTGGTTCTTCCTGCATGCTCTCCCTTTCCCTTTCTCCCTCTCTTTCCCTTGGCACTGACAATCATATATTGTAGGCAGGAGAGTTGAGGTCAGTTTGTCATGTCACAAAAATGTTATGGAGACCATTTACAGATTCTAAGGATATGATCAAAAGGCACACAGAGGCGTGTCATTGTGGGCAGGGGACCATTGCCTAGATAAGTAATTTGATACAACAACAGATAGCTGGTTTGCATTATCTGTTACTTTAGCGTAACACTTTTCAAGAAGAACAAAACATAAAACAAAAAGACAGAGGTCATTATGGACTGTCCCTAGTCTCTCACCTGAATCTGTCTTTTTTCTTTTAAAGAACTGTCATATGTCCATTGCTCACTGGCAGGCCACACACACACACACACACACGCAGAGAGAGATAGTAATGCTAGGAGTTCAGGAGTTAAGCCTGGTTCAGGTTAAATCCTCTGTGTGTGAGGAATGAATAAATACAGCAAAAGAAAAACATGAAACTTTCTTTTATTGTCTAGTTTGATAGTCAGCCACAACTGAAAAATAACAGATATAAATCTAGGAATGAATAACAATTCATTTAAAAAGCCACAGTGAGTGTTTTCACACAGTGATATGTCGTTTGTTTTCACTCTGGTCCAAACGCCAGGGCTTCATGTTTCCATGACGACTGACCAGAAAAGACGCACGTGACGTCATGTTTACATGACTCCCGATTGTTAAAATGAGTATCAAATTAACGATAAACTTTAACAACAGAGACACACGTACGCACTACACAGGTACGCAGTTTATTTGCCGCGCTGCTGTTTTTGTTTCACGCTCCAGCAGTTAATAAACAGAACTGTGTGCGTCTTGCGGAAGAACATTGTAACCGGCGCTACTTCTCTCCGTTTATGACTGGACGAGTCACTCAGGTCCTGTGCTACTCCACAGCGGCGGCGACCCGCTGGACTAAAATAGTCCGAAAATAAACACTTTTATAGGTGTACCATGGTGATTCAGGATACTGACTCCAGTCCTCACCGATATGGTTTCGGAATCGGAACAACTCTAGGTAAAAGGAAAGAAGTGTGAGACACAGCTTTGGAGCAACTTAGTTGATTCACAACACTACATAACGGGTTCTCGCTCTGCGTGTGTTTCGCGCTGGATGACGGTCGTGCTCAGTGTTGCCAGATTAGAAATGTCGAAGTATCGTACCAAAACCTCAAAATTATCGTTTTTTAAAAAAAAATATCGTACACAAACCAAACGCATAAAATAATAATAATTTTACAGCTAATTTGAACAAGCTGTATAATACGCTCACATTAACTGGAGGAAGTCTGAATAACTTTTTTTTTCCAAAGTGCAAAAGATATGCCGAAAAAAGTGCACAACACAAAAAAAGATTCAAATTCGATCTCTAAGTCGCTGTCATCATCGGATGCCACATCCACTTGTGCTGTGTGTGTGTGTGTGTGTGTTAGGGTGACCACCTCCAGTCAGACAAAATGTGGGACAAGTAGCATGGTAAAGAGGGACAATGTGGGACAGACGTAATAACTTTAAACTTAAGATATATTGTCTAATTTACCCAGAAACATTTTTTAAACCCACCAACTAAAAGATTAAGACACTACCTGACCCAAAATATCACCCAAAGTTTCTACAGCTTAAGGCATAGGCCTATAAAAGACAAAACACTCATTTTTCCACTGAGACCGGAGCGAGGACATCTGTTACAATAGATGTTGCTTTGGTTCTTTTTCGTGGCCGCACTGGCCTTGGCTGCTTAACCGACCGAACAGCGCGCCCTCCAATTTGAGATTGTTGACAATGTTGAGGAGGCGTTCGTGCACCGGTCAACAGTTTGATTGATGTACGACGACTCAGCCTATCGACTACCGCATTTATTGCTCTCCTCTGAACTATTGGACATAAGTTAACAGTACGCCTATGGACGCATCCGTGTATTTAGGCAGGGTCCAATGAAAAAGCGGGACAGATGCTCAATTTGCGTGAGGCGGGACAAAGGGTAAAATTGCTGTACAGTACAACGTAAAGCGGGACAGGTGGTCACCCTAGTGTGTGTGTGTGTGTGTGTGTGTGTATACGTGCTTGCCTGCGAATGATTCGGGGTCCGAGAGAGAAGCGGTAGGATATGTGTTTGGACGAACGACTGAAAACTCTGAAATTATCGTACATTATGGGATTTTTTTCATTATTGATCGTACATCGTACAGAGGTCAAAATTATCGTACAAATACGATAATTATCGTACATCTGGCAACACTGGTCGTGCTGAGCGCGTGCAGGTACAGAGGAGGAGAAGAAGAGAAGAGGACGACACCATTTGCTAAGCGGGAATGTTTTCATTTTCATCCTTAAAAAGGGGCTAGTCTCGCCGCTGCAGTTTACTGTGCAATTGAGGTTTTATGTTTGTTTAATACCTTTGTATATTGACAACATTTGTATATATACATGTATATTCTTTTTTCCCTTACAAGAGTTTGTATGTTGATATTCTTGTTAATAATAATAAAAAAAAAAAAAAAAACTGTGCAATTGAGACCAAAATAATTTTGATTGATTACAATAATAAAAAATATGTTCTGTGGTTTCAATATCAGTTTCACAAAATTGACAAGAGTTTTCTCCGATATCAAATTTAGATTTCAGTAATTCTTTATATGGGTATATGTCATTTATCATTTTAAAATGAATTTCTTTCACTTTAGGGAGACTTGGAAAGGTAAGATAATTCATTCTCAACTCCTTCACCTCCTCTGGGTTAAAATCTTTGAAAATATAGTAACGTTTATTTCTATTTGGATGAAGTCTATCAATAAAAACACTTCTAATATATTTGTTGTTGCATTTATGATCTCTAATAGATAATGCACCCAGAGATGGGAGAGAGATAATGTCACAGAGCTGTGTGAAAGAATCCCCTTTACCAGTAACATTACGTTTTTTGGTATGACATTTACAGTTGTGTAAAACTCTTTTGGGTGACATACAAATCCATGTTTCAAACAAAAATCATTGTAATTGAGAATATTACCTAGTTGTCCATCATGTCCAACAGGGAAAAAATGTTATATTGAATCCAGTTTTCATAAAAACGCCATACAGAAGGTTTCGAAGGTAACGTAGGAAGCTTTCGCGTCCAATTGTAAAGACCTTACGGCACGTCCCGTTCCTTTCCGACCTTTTGCACGCCCGTTGCTCCAGCCTGCAGTTGCGTGATTTTTGCCCTGCAGTTACCTCTACTTGCGCGAGCTGCCGCAAATCACGTGACTCGCAAGCTCGGAACTGTGGGCGTATACAGCAGCAAGGGGGTTGTAGACTCGGCTCTGAAAGAACAGTCTGCAATAGGAGTGCAAATGTAATGTTATGTAATAATTTTCGCCCTTTCGAAACCTCCGTTTTCAGAGTTTCAGACTTTTTGTCACCTATTCGCACACCAGTTTTCAGATCACCATTTACAAGGTTTCAAATCTGGAAAACAAACTAATACACCGGGAGAACACTGACAAATGTGAAACTCTGAAAAAATGTTTGCGCAACACCGTAAAAAAAATGTTGCAGTTCTGAAGAAGGAAATCTCAAAAATAACACAATGTTTGCAGACTTTTTTTTTTTTTTTTTTTTTTACATTTTGCAAGGTTGCAAATCTTATTTTTCGATCTTGCAAAACTATTTTTGTAAGATTTTGAGTTTTCGAACATTTAGTTTCAACCTTTCAGGACTTTATTGTCAGTTTTGAATCTTGGCAGGATCACCGGAAGAAGACCAAATAAATGCGGGAACTGAGCAGTGTGGCGACAGCGTTCAACAGGAGCACACGATTGAGTTTAACCCACATTATGGAAATGTTGGTAAAAAATGCATCAACGTTATTTAATAGTTTTGGAACTGATTATATTTGGACCTCATTCAATTACAGAACTTCTTGCTTGTTGAATGGGAGTGAGTGAAGAGGGAGATTGTAAAAGGTAAGCAGCTCTTATGAAAGTTATATATGAAGTTATCAATAAAGCATGTGGCCCAGATGAGCACATGTTAAGCTTCAGTTGCACGAGTATATTCATTTTGACAATTGCTGAAGCTTAGGTTATTGTTTATAATTTTAGATGAACTAAAAAATATTCTGTTTTAAAATAGTGTGCATCTTTTCTCAGTTTTATAATGATTATTTTATGTGACTTGCTGTTTCGTGTTATTTCGTTGTGTTTGGGACGTTGTAGAACTGGAATAATAACGAGAAAGCTCAAAGTTTATTTTTCTTTGCCGCACAAATCAGCTCAAACAAAGCACAGTCGGTGTATCTTTTATTTTTTTGTCACGCTTTCATTGAATGAAGTGGTAGCAAAATCAAGGTATCAAAAGTTAGCTAAACCAGAGATGTTTAATACAATTATAACAACCTCTGAGTTTTTACCAAAGTCTCGCTAGCAAGTCAGTCGCTCTCGGGAGGCAATTTCCATTCATATCAGTGCAGCTCGTATCTACTTCAATGGAGAAACACCAAATTTTTAAAAACGGTTGGTCAAGATTACGATCAAAGGTGATTGGCTTATTTAACTGTAAGGCTGGGCATCCTTTCTACATCCGTTGACATTTGGGCGCTCAGAGCTCCTTTGTTAAAAAAAAAGAAAAAAGTATTGCTTTAATCAATATAACACGACAGTCAAACCAACTGAAAGCACAAGAAATAAAATAAAATAACAAGAAAACTAACAAAAAGGTACATCGACAATATTCAGAATTCAAAAAGGCTATAAGCGTCCCTATTTCTCCCATTTTGGTAATACCAGAGGACAGAGCTTAGGGTCAAGCAGCACACTTGCACGCGCACTCACATGCATGTCATTTTTGGTTAGTAATATTGTGGTTTTGGCCAATTACTTTATACATAAATCTATTTTTTTTTTTTTTTTAAAGAATCCTCCGATCCTCATGCATTTCCAGAAGGAATTGGCGATCTTCCTCAAATCCTTAAAATGTATTCATAATATAAAAAAAAGCCCTTAAATTGTGTCAACTTTTGGAGACATACTTTGATAATTAACCCCCTTGTACAATATTATTTTGGTCTTATTTCTATTTTTTTTCCTGTTAACCCGTGGTAATTTACCTCTGTGTATTATGCATATGTTTTGTTTGTGCAGCTATTTAGCTTTGACGGAATGTATTAAGTTTTATGTTCAATGTGGCTTCTTTGTATTTTCATTTAAGCAGTAAAAAAACAACTCGCATGTATGTCATGTGTTACTGACGTCACTTGTAGTCTCCGCTATTTGACGTCACTGACACGAAGAAACGTTCCTCAGTTCGCGGTTTTCGGGGGAGGGGGCGCGCGACCACAAGATGGCGGTGTGAATTGACTGAATTTTCGAGCTCTCAGCACCAACTTT
The DNA here is from genome assembly GCA_032164185.1 of Moxostoma hubbsi. NCBI lineage: Eukaryota > Metazoa > Chordata > Actinopteri > Cypriniformes > Catostomidae > Moxostoma > Moxostoma hubbsi. The sequence continues at coordinate 33,590,944 of JAVLUX010000024.1, read as the reverse complement.
AGTTAAGAAGGATAGACTCGAATTTGGAAAGATCTTTCGAGTTGAGCAAAACTGTGTGTCATTTGGGCAAGTTTTTTTTATTATTATTATTTTTATTTTTTTGCGTGATATTGTTAATGTAAAATGACGAGATCGTTGCTATACTGGCTAATCTCATTAACACCAGAAGCGATGCTCTAGAAGAGACGGTCAAAGCTACACGCATAGAAATCAAGGATTTAAAATAAAAGATGTGTTTTTACGGCAGAAGATGGAACATAAAATTGATGGCGTGGAAATAACATAAGCAATAGACAAACGTTATATTACAATCCACCTGAGACGCAAGGTTTGTTGTTCTGAGTTTCAGGAAAAGTGGCAAGCAAAACAACATTCCTGTTGTATTGTTGATTAGGTTATCTGTTATGCTTTCAATTCGAAAGTGAAGAAATGTCCTAATGGAAAGCTAATGGTCAAGTATCCTAGTTTAATTGTTTTAATGGGTGCTGATCTTGATTTTCACTTCCTTATATTTTTCTAAAGATTTAATTTATTATATTTTGTATGTTTAACTTGTTCTATTAAGCCTGTTGGATTTATCTCATATCTTTTAACGCTAGGGGGTTGCGTAATAATATTAAAAGAAAAGCATTATTTTTATTTGCTAGTCAATACAGAGCTGATTTTTGTTATATACAAGAAGCTCAACTCGGTTAATGATGATGTTAAATTTTGGAATGGTCAATGGGGGTCTTCAGTATGGTTTTCCCATGGTTCTGAACATTCAGCAGGGGTAATAACACTTAAGAATAGATTTAATGGTGAAGTTGTGCAGTCATTATGTGATTCAGAAGGTCACTTTGTTTGTTTGCTACTTAATTGTAATGATGTGTATATTATTACAGCTAATATCTATGGGTACAATAGGAAGTCAGAAAATGACAATCTTTTAGGGATCATAGAGAATACATTTAAAAGTTGGTTAGACAAATATCCAAATGCTTATAGGGGATTTTAACATTGTGCAGGATTATACTGTTGATAAATGGCCATCAGGACGTCCAAAATCTACAAATACTAATCTCAAAAACTTCATGGATACATTTAATCTAATAGATGTTTGGAGATCTAAATGCCCTAATAATACAGTCTTTACATGGAGTAACAAATCAGGTTCAAATCGGTCCAGAATAGACTATTGGTTAGTTTCTGAAAGTCTTGACAAAGATGGGATCGATGTAGATATTTCACTACTCCATTAACAGATCACAGAGCTATTTATATAAAAGTGAAGCTGTTTCATAAAACACATAATGTAAATTCTTCATATTGGAAACGTAATAATTCCCTTCTGCTGCATAAGGAGGTCCAAAAGAAAGTTAAAGATTTAATTTCTAGTAATTGGACTAAAGCCAAGATGGAAAATGCCTTCAGTACAAATTGGGAACTTTTAAAATTTGAAATTGGCAAATATATGAGAAAATATGGTTCATTAATGGCCAAAAGTAAAAGATCTGAAGAAACTAAAATAATAACCAAAATTTGTCTCAGAAACATCCAGATTCTCTTCTAGAGGACGAAAAATTAGAAATGGTGGACTTAACAAGTAAATTAGATGATATGTATAAGGAAAAAAGTAGAGGGTGCCTTTATTCGATCTAAAAGAAAGTGGCTTGAGGAAGGGGAACAAAACTCACATTATTTTTTCAATTTAGAGAGGCGGAATTTGTTAGTAACACCATTAATAAGTTAAACATTAATGGGGTTACATCGGATGATCCTACAGTAATTTCTCAGTACTGTAGTGAATTTTATAAGTATTTGTATACCTCTAGTTACTCTCAGGTGACTGCTGATGCCTTCTTGAATTCGTTGCAAACTAAACCCATTGATAAACCTGAAAAGGACTCTTGTGATAAACTTATTACAATATCTGAATTGTCGGAAGCAATTAGTCATCTGAAAAATTCCAAATCACCAGGTACTGACGGGTGACATTTGAATTATATAAATTATTTTCCAAAGAATTGGCTCCTTTTCTTGTAGAAGTATTTGCTGAAAGCATTGAGAGACAGTATCTTCCACCAACTCTAACACAAGGTTTAATAACATTGCTCCCCAAACCAAAAAAAGACAAATATATTGATAATTGGTGCCCTATCTGTTTATTAAACAATGATTATAAATTGCTGGCCCTAATATTAGCTAGAAGATTGAAAAAAAGTTTTGGATTCCGTAATTGATGAATCACAATCGGGATTCATGAAAAATCGACATATAACGAATAAAATAAGATTAGTGTTGGATGTCCTGGACTATTCAGAATTGATTAAGGATAATGGGTTTATATTATTCTTAGATTCTTATAAAGCATTCGACTCGGTAGAGCATCAGTTCATCTTTGACACGCTTAAGAAATTTGATTTTGGTATTTTTTTTTTTTTCTGCAGCAATTAAAACCCTTTATTAAAAAAGGCAACTGTTCTATTAAATTTATTACGAAAATGGTGGCCTAAATGTTTTGGATTTTGAAAGGTTAAATAATACATTTAAAGTTAATTGGCTTCGTCAGAAATCCTTACTCAATCTGGAACTTTATACCCTCCCATATTCTTTCTAACCTTGGTAATATACATTTTCTTAGTTGTAATTATAATATCGGAATTTCATCGCCAGGCCTTTTTATCATGGTCGTTGATTTTCAAGCATAACGTTTCACCACATAAGTATTATATATGGAACAATAGGGATATATTATATAAGCGCAAATCGTTGTTTTTGAAACATTGGTTTGATAATGGCATCATATTAAAGAATTAATACTCAACAATTATCCTCACCTACTATAGTAAGTACTTATGTAGGTAATATCTGTTTTTCCCTTAACGCAAAGAACAGATCTATAAGAGAGTTATTTCAAAGAAATTATGTGTCTTTGCCTTATATTTACTCATATTGGAATTGTTTTACAGAAGATATTGTGTGGGAAAAGGTTTGGGTTATACCTAATCAATATTTAATTACAAACAAAGTTAAGGAGGTATCATTCAAATTGATCCATAGAATATACCCTGTAAAACATTACTTTATAAAATGTAAAAGTGATATTGATGTTAATTGCACCTTTTGTGACAGTTGCCCTGAAACTGTGGTTCATTTATTTTTGGCATTGCCCATTTGTAAGACCATTTTGGCAAAATGTATGTGATTTTATCACAAGAAACATTGACCAATATATGTTGTTTTGGAAACATATTTGATTTGGTCTTTGGGAGAACAGTAGAATCAAGCAAAGTCAGATTTATATAATTCATTTTATTCTTTTAATGGCAAAATTTTATGTGCACAAATGTAAATTCTCCTGTAAAAAAACTTATTTTACTGCATACAGGAAAGAAGTTGAGCTTTATATTGACTCACTCCGATTTTCTATGAAGCAAAAAGCAATTAAAACATTGAAAATTTGTAATTGCTTTAATATCTTCATATAAATTGGCAATAGCCCCCTAGTGTGAAAGTCTTTGTTCTATCTATGCTGTATTTCAATGTATACGCAAGTGTTTGTACAAAAAAGTTTGCATTTTCTATGATCATATTTATAAAACCTTTACCTTATTGTTGTATTTTGCTTTCATAAAAGACAAAGTAAAGAAAAGATGTACTTCATTATAAATGTATTAATTCTGTTGGCAAAATTCCACATTCATAAATGTAAATTCAGCACTAAAAAAACAAATTTTTTAGTGAAAAAATCCGGGTATTTTTATTTTAGTAAAAATAATAATGACAAATCTGATTAAATGCATGCAATGGATACGGTAAATTTCGTGAATTGATTATTTACAATATTTTTTTTTAAGTTGGCTAGTTGCCATGTCTCTTTAAAATGTAAACGCCCCGCCCCCAAGAGTGCTGTGCGCGTGACATCGTTGACTGACAGGACTGTTTGATTGGCGCCGCTCCGTTGAAGCTAATTTTAACTTTTAAAAAAATGGAGAAAAATAAAGCTTCTTACCGACTTTTCTGAGGGGTAATTGTCTCTCTCTCTCTATATCTTTCTACTTTATATCTATCCACACCATGTCAGGGCTTTTGTATTCCTTGCGTAAATTGGAAACATTTAGGCTTAAGTTACTATTGTTTTCATTATTAATAGTCCCGGTTCTACGGGAGTGCTAGAGATCTCGACGGAGATGGATAACAGCTTTTTAGCAAAGGGTTAGTTTAGCTCGTTGTGTGCTTTCTATGCTTTCTAATTTCCATTCAGAATTTGTATAAAACTTGTTTTTCATGCTGCTAGGACCAATGGCCACGTAAACACAAAGTTTTGGGAATTACATACGCATTTATGCGGGATTCACTCTTGAAATAGCAATAATTGACATTGATTGCCATGGCATTGTTTGTTTCTGAATAAAGCAGCCTTTTTCACTGAAATGGTCGTTGAATAGTTGCTGACTTACTCACTCATAACAGTGCTTTTCCGCCACCTACTGGACCTAACTATGTTCAGTTCTCCATTTCAGTTGTGGGAAAAGAAACAGAGTTTATATATACTTTCTGTTGAAGAGGTCATTTCTCATTTGAGATTTTTGTTATCCCTGCTTCTGAAGAAATTTGATACTTACCGGTCCTGAGTTTTGGTTTATGTCTTTACTCACTGGTTCCTGAAATTACTTTGATGTTTGTTATGGATGAATCCTGAGTTGGACATGCCTATGTTAAACTTATAAACTATTCCAAAGACTGTATCCTGTTTGCCCAGTTGTCCTGTACTCTTTGAGTAAAGTTCCCGCACCTGGGCTCATACCTATCTACATCATTACAGCCTGATTAGTATTTTTCCATTTCTTTTGCTAATGTTTAAGTAATAAAAAAGTTGTGAAGCTAGATATCCTTTTGAAGTTACTCACTGCTCTTTTATCACTGCTTTCGGAGACATTATGAAATAATTATTCCTGTGCCACTGTTGAATCTGACAGTGATACCATCCAGTGAGTCTGGAAGCCATCTGATTATTTTCTACTGTTTTTGAGACATTTCAATGTATTTTGAAGTCACTTGCTAAGACTTGACACAATTCGAGCACTGATTTAAAGGGTTAAAATCCTGAAAATTAATGATTATTTGTTAGTTATGATCTGGGCTGATGTTGGTTAAAAATTTACCTAGTTGAAAATAGAGGTCCTTAGAGGACAAAATTGCCCACGTTAAAAAAACTGCCATAATAAGAATATTATATATATATATTGATATTATTTTCTGAGTAACTTTTTTAAATTGACGCGCAACGGTTAAAAAACGGCCTCTTGTCATAGAATGTCTGTGGGACCGCCGCGTTATGCTGCTAAGCTTGTGGTGTCTCTTGGTAGAAGAGCTCTGGCTAAACGTCACATCCTTAGTAGTTTCCGGCTTTCCACCCGCGGCAAATCCAAAACTAAAAATCGCAACAGTAGAATAGCAAAACTAAATCTAAACACGGAGCTTTTGACACCAAAGACGAATAGCTAAAATGGAAATCAACTGCACCGGTGATGTTTTAACTGCACTTCAGCATAGTTGTCACACTATTCTTAATACAGTTAATATATGTTTTGTTTTCCAACATGGCTGGTGCGTAGTTTCTGTGTAATTTACAGGATTTTACTGCACTGTTCAAAGATTATATGATGATATTAAATGTGTGCATGGAGTATAATTGTATGTGTATATAGTAGCATTACATTTGTAAACTAATTTTGAGCGATTGATATGACAATAAACTATGTTTTAAAGAGATTAAATATAGTCCAGTATAACAATTAAAGTTCAGATGTATCTCAAGTGGTGTTTGATGACATAATTGTGTTTTTAATATCTCCCTCACCGCAGATTGCAGCATTGATTGCCTCTGGCAGACTCTGAGAACAGCATGGAGATTATTGTGTTGCTGTGGACATGATTATTCTGGTGTGTAACTAGTTTTAAACACCATACATACAAATACACTGCCCTAAAATAATGTGATTGCATAATGTGTTAACAGAGATTAATCGCTCAGTTGAAGAAACGGTGCCATCCAATGGCTGGAGCACTGTACGTCCATGGTTTGCCAATCGCAGTGAAGACGGAAGATTTTCCATCACATCAGTTTAGGTGAGACACAAATTAACTCTACGAGAAAGTGACTCTGTCTTTCATTCTCAAACCGGCCTGCTGTGAAAGATGATTAATTGGTGCAAAGTGGTGGCATCACATTCAAGGGTTGTACTTTTACAATGCACTAAATCTACAAGTATATTCATTGTAGGTCCAAATGTACGCTCTTGAGTTCTCCTTTGGGTCCTAACTGTCCACTCCTTTTTCCAAACAGAAGACATGGACCATGTTGAAGAAAGAAGGATCCCTGTGATCATATGTCCGTCCCAGAGTGGAGTGGGTGTCAAGAAGAGGAGCACAGCTACTGCATTTTGCCAACAGTGTGTAATGCTCTTAATTGAAGCTTGCAGTGGTTTGTCAAAGTGCAGTAACATGCTTCCCCCCCCCCCAATTTTTCACAAGGAGTCAAGACCCAAAACTGGATGCGTCTCTCTCATGCGTCATGGCCAGCTCCAGAATTTGTTCTAGTGCATAAAACAGACCCAGGTTACATCCATGCACGGCTGCATTAGAGTATTAGCCGAAGTGTCATTTCTACACCACTGAACAGAAATGCAAAAGTAAACTTTGTTTTCAAACGGCTTTCCGAATACGCCCTCCCCCGCTGTTGTGAAAACGTTATTTGAAGGTTCTGGTAACATTCAAAATGTCCAGGGTTTTTATTTTATTTATTGATTTATTTTATGTTTTAAGAAAAAAAATTTCCTTTTAAAACATTTTAAAATTATGGATTTTATAATTATTTTTTACATTAGGTGGATTTCCATCCAACTATTTTTATGTGCATTTTGAAAGTGCGCATATGAAATCCTGAACGGGAACATTTGATATGCGAATAAACTTTCTAAATTCACTTCAAATTTAATGCGCTAGGAGGAGGTGGATTTTCTAGAGTTTCGCATTAGTTAAAATGTGCATTAAGGTGATTGAAACGGTTTATTCACAAAACGATGATGTATTTTGACCATTCGTGCATGTGTTATGTGCGATATTTTGATGTGACAAGGCTACCAAAAGGTCCGACCTTGGCGTACAATTCTTTGAACATAGCGCTTGTCATTCGTAAGTGTTTCGCCCACAGTGGGTCGATAACGTGGGTCCTCACAATCCACCAGAACAGTTTTGAGAGCGGGCACCCCCAGGTATGCGTAAGACTGGAGGTGTGGGGGCAGGTAGAGGTCATTCAGCTGCTTCATCATGACGAGGCGGCTCCATAATGATTATGCGCATTACAAAGTGGATGGAAACGTGCAATTCATATTTTCTTACGTTTAATTCTTAGTAATGCACATAAAAATTGCGAAACATTTTGGATGGAAACCCCGCAATTGTAGTAACGTATAAAGAACGTCCCGCTAACGATGTATGAATCACATTTTCAGAACGTTTATCAATGAGAGAAAAATAACATGATATTAACAATGTTATATTATTATTTTAATAATATGACTTGTGATTTAGCATAACTTTTGCCCTTTAGTTGGATATTACAGTTGTTGATGCATGTTATAACATTTTCCTGTAATTTGTTGTTGTTGTTGCTCCTTTTCGTAAAAACTACACTTCTCCAGAGTCATCTCTCAGGACTCAAAGAAAATTGTTGAAACCATAATACAATTTACCTTTGCTTGTTGATGGATGTATTTTATTGATCATTGAAGGGAAATTCCAAAATATCCTACTGCCAAAATAAAAATTCCAATGAGATCATGGAAGTTTCAAAAACACTTTTGTCACAAAGCATTATTTTTCTATATTATCGCCTGATTAATAAACTGGCCTATCAATATTAGTTCAAATGACGGACAGTTATGGCAAATCCACTATATACTGTAATAATCCATTACATGCATTTGTCAAATGTAACACTAGAAGGCATGTAGGACATGCAAATGAGCTTCATTCATGTTTTCTGTCATGCTTACCACAGGTTATGCATACAGGAAGAGATGTGTGTCATTATTTTTCAATACTGTATTGGGATCATTGAGGTTAGTACTTAAAGTATGCACACGAGTAAGCTTTTCGTGTCTTTATTGACAGTTCTACAGCAGAGGACATATGCAATGTGTAGACTATATAAAGTGCCATTCGTCAAATAACCAATTTTCAATACAAAACAAAAGATATCTTGCTTTCTCACTTTTGACATTTGCATATCTTTACTCATTTAAAGAACAACTCTTGAAAACCACATCCTCTTTTTGAAGCGTGCACTGACTGTGGTTGTCATATCAGAAAAACAATAGAAAACGGTGTTCCTCAACCAGTACAGTAATACTGTGGAAAATCTGAACTATTGAGATCAATTTAAACTGATTGATATAGAAATTAAGCAAAGAGATTATATTTTTTATTTTTTTTAATGGCAGTTTCATGACCATTCGGGAAATTACAATCACAAGCACTGTATGGACAGTGTGACAATGTGTACTGTGCAATATTAATGTTATAAAGGCTTTATGCTCGGAGCTATTTTTGCTTATGCCTTGCCGTCCCATTTCCATACAATATACATTAACCTTAAAAAACAAAACAACTTTACCAAAATCAGAGGAAGTCAAAGCCCCAGAAGTGGATTCAGCTTTCTCCTAAAATCTAACAGCCTCAATATGATTTATTTTTAAAATGAGTTTTATGGATAAAATGCTGTGGGACGTGTAGTTTTTGTTTTCTTTGTCCAAATGTTGCATAATGACAGAAAAGCTTTGGACAATCCACATAAGCATTCTAGTGTTGAAAATAACAACTGAAACTATCAAAAGTAATGCTACACAATGTGAGTCATTAGTTGGATGGAAACAGGAGCGGAAATGAAGAGGATGTTTGTGCAGTTCATTCACAGAATGAGTTTGTGGTTTGAAACTAGATTCATTCACAGGGATCCTCTGACATTAATACATCCAGCCAACCCTATTTACATGTTAAGTTCAAAAAGAACAACTTAACACAAAAAACACCAAAGACCATTGAGAGATGGAAACCAGCAGCAGAGGTGAGATTTGTGTTGTTTAATTTGCAGCCAGCATTCTTAAACCATCCTTAAAGTTGGCATAATGGCACTTGGGACATGTTTCCTATTACTGCATTATGTCATGTTATTATACTGTAAATTAAACATTTGCATTGTGCATGAGTACAGGAATGTAAAAAAACTATGTAATGTAATGCATAGTAGCCTGGTGTTTATGGGAGTTGTTTCAAACCACTTAAAATACCAAATTATATTGAAATTGCTGACAAATGTTCCAACCTGGACAGCTGTGAAAGACAATTCCAGCAGGTGCATGGGCTGTCCACACCTAAAATATGGTAATAACATGACATAATGTGAATGTAGGTCATTTAAATGTTTATATACATACACATGGTGATTATAAATGCTATCAAATATTATCTTTGAAGTCAAAAAGTTTTAGGACCTCTGCTCTATGGTAAAGCTTACTCATTTGACCCACGGTACACCGAAGACCCTAAAAAATGGACTCTACGCAATTGAGTAAACTCGGTCTGTCAAATTAATTGAATAATGGCATCTCCAAAACTTGTGTAATTAAGTTCACTTAACTTGGCATTCATATAGAATTAACTTAACTATGCAAGTTAATGTAACTAGATGCAAGTAGACTCAGATTTGTTATTTAAACGTAGTTTCAATGCAACAATTTTAATTAAATGTACTCAAAAATGTAGGTCATACAATAACACGGCATAAGAATAAACATATTTCTCCACAAACGCATATATGCATGTACTTCAGTTGCACATGCATTTATCACCCAAAAATGTCACATGGGGACCAAGTGTTAAAAGGGTCCAACTTGACCGAAGGGAACACAATGAAATAATTCAATCGCAAGGCATTGTGGGTATTCCCCAGAGCCTCACTTTTTGTACTCAACTTTTGTACTCAATCTTACGTCTATGGACTTTTAAGAAAAATAAGTTCAATAAACTTAGATATTTGAGTTCTGAGCACAACACTTGACATTTCAAGTAATGCTTGCTTAAGACAACCAATATGTCCCTGGGCTGGGAATTTTAGCCATGACCCTGGCAAGATTTAAAAGCACCAATTTAAAATGATGTAATGTTTTGTACTGAAAGCACTTTTATAATCTGATGCAAGTATTATGAGAAATGAAAAGAAAACTAAAATGTTTAAAATTGACGCTTCATGGGCAGCATGCCACTATCATCATCGTTTGCTTTGAGGCCCACTACTGTGGTGTCATCGACATTTGATGTGGTCTCTCATTGAAAGGCCTGACCACACAGTCATGCTGTATTTAGAAATTGTGGCATGGAAAGTATTACTGGTCATACAGTTGGTATCATTATTCCCCGGTCAGGTGACCACCACTTTTGCTTTGGTCAGAAGTTTCAGTTAAGTTGGAGATTTTATGTGGTTACCATAATGGTAAAGTATTTAGCTTGTAATTAGGCTGAGGATGGGCTAATTTTGTTGGTGGTTCTGTTTGTGTCTTAACTAAAAAAAAATACAGAAATTAATCTTTTCTTCTACATTTTTGTGGTCTTGTTTCATGTCAAAATTATTGTCTAGTTACTAGTACATGTATATTAAAGGGGCATTCAGTAGTTCTCTAGCTAGCGTTATCATTGCTCTTCGTGTATTTTAAGTACCGATTTGACAGTGGTGTTAGACGCTGTACTGCCATCTATCCACATGGATAAACATGATCGTCTTAAACATCAGAACCTAGGATGAGGGGAGAGAGTAATACGGCGGGAGAGACATAGAGAGAGAGAAATAGGGAGTGAGAGAAAAAAATAAAAAACTCTGGTTCCGGACCATGCCACCATTCGGTCCTCAGCCAGATGTCCAGCGATCCTCAGCAACGCCGGGTGATGGCACCGGATTCTGCCTCCCGGAGGACAGCAGCAGGTCCTCTGTCCCCTGGTGGATGGCAACAGATCCTCCGTGTCCTGGCGGACTGCTCCAGTGCCATCGAACCACCAGATTTGTAAATCTACACTTAATTTCTACATTCTGGTGTGGAAGTAACTTTCACATTCAGACACCTACTGGTCCCGACTGGTCAAAGTTAGAGATTTATAGTTAAAATTAACTTAACCCAAACCTATTATATCACTTCAGAAGACATGGATTTAACCACTGGAGTTTTATGGATTGCTTTTATGCTGCCTTTGTCATTTTGGATCATCTGAGTTTTGGTCACCGTTGACTTGCATTGTGTGGATCTACAGAGCTGAGATATTCTCCTAAAGATCTTCATTTGTGTTTGACCGAAAGAAAGTCATACACATCTGGGATGCAATGAGGATGAGAGAATTTTCCTTTTGGGGTGAACTGTCCCTTTGACGAAACTACTTTCCAATACGTAGAACCAAAAATAATTAAAGTCAACAATTACATTAAAGGATTTGTTGCTTCACAAAGGCCAAAAGTTTGTGTGAATGTTCAAGTTAAGTTAAACATCAGATAATACATGTTCTGTGTTTTAACATTCATTAAAGGAATATTCCGGGTTCAATACATGTTAAGCTCAATTGACGTCATTTTTGTCCTAATGTTGATTGCCACAAAAAAGTATTGAGACTTTTCCCACCTTTTCTTTCCAAAAAGCAAAACTCTTAGTTACACTGAGGCACTTACAATGGAAGCAAATGGGGTCCAATCCGTAAACATTTAAATACTCACGGTTTCAAAACTATAGCCACAAAACGCATACAATTTGCAAGTTAACATGATTTTAGTGTGACTTCCCATTTATGGATTGGATTTTGTCCAATTTTAAAACTCCGTTGCCACGACGACATAATGCCATAAACATTAAATGATTGTTTAAACAAATTTACAGCTCAAATATTACTCAAGTTTATACAGAAGAACTAATGCAAGTGCTTTTATAAAATTATAGGCTTCACATTCCTGTATTTAAACCCTCCAAAAAAAGGGCACCTTTCACTTCCTCATAACTACGCAAGTGCCTCACTCAAATTTCCCATCATTTATTTTTTAGTCATTTTGTCACATATGCTGTCGATTGAGCTTTACTTATATTGCATTTATAATATTCCTTTAACATGAACACGATGCAACTATCAGATGAGCAAACAAACTATCATCCAGACATAAAGGTATACTTTCTTACCTCACAATTGGTTTTGTATTTTCAAACATGGACTCTCTCCTCATAAGGGTGATGTTCATGTATGCTAGTGATTTCTCAACAACCCTCCCTAGAGAACAATTGCAAGCTAAATATGAAATATCTCCCAATGAAGGCTGATGCAAATCATTTCAGCATGCAAGTAATGCTGCATTGTATGCTTTAAATTAATATAATTTGGTATTGTTTGACCAGTGCATGAGAAACTACTACTGTCGCGAGCTGCGCCCGAAGGTGGCGCTATTCTCAGCAAACCCTTCGCAGTTCCTACCAAAGAAGAACCACAAACAAAAGCGCGGGTAAACTACAGACCGCCGCGTTCTAAAGCAACCGGCAGCACACGTGGACGCCGCGCTTTGCAGGACATATTAAACGATATGGAATACCAGTAACTAGTTTAATGGGAATGTTGGAGAGACAAATACAAGAGAAGGGAAGATGCCGGTCAAATACATTTAATTGTATTGGAACGGACCCTATTTAAAGAAGAAAGTAAGTTTACCAACTTTATGGGAAGTCGTTGGTGAAAACGTTCAAAGGTAAGCAATCCTCCAATACAGTTGAATGTATTTTATTTTTGTTTATAAAAATGCGCTTGGCGCATGCGTTTTAAACATCTATTTTTACCATTGTAGATATATAGGTTATTCATTCCTTGCGCTATTACGTTGAATTAAAGTGTCATTTTAATAACGAACGTCCTCTTAGCATGTTTCAAAACTATGCTCGGTATTTTAGTGAAGGCTTCGTCGTTATTTACACGTTTATTGATGGCGAGAAAGGGCTGAATCGAATGTTTTTTTAGGGCTCATTAGCATGCGTTTCCTGAAGCGTGATGTGTGCTGAAGCTCCTCCCACCTGTATATATACGCCAACTTTTCCACAGTTCAAACGCATTATCACCGTGGCGTCAAGACAGGTAGCGGGAAATCTGAACAGTCAGTGTTTACAAGGTTTACAAATAATAACTTTGATACGCAGATAGCAGAACCAAAGACAAGTGCCGGTCATGGGAGGAAGAATCAGAGGTGAAGGATGATGTTTTATCTGCTGTGGTGTTTTTAAACTGGTCCCATGTTGACAGCGGTTGTCATTTTTGTACTGCGTTATCATCACGTCAACTTAAACTTCTTGGCTAGCCCGGAGTTGGGGGCGAGATTTCACACGAACAAATGCACAAACCGAAATAATTTTCAAATGAAAGTTTGAAGATATGAGTGATTAAATATGTTGAGGTACCTGGCAGCGTCGCTCACCCTCAGTCAATGGGCGACATTTTGATGGTTTCGGTTAGACCGCGGTAGAAGTGATTATAACCGAGTTATGTTACTAGTTTGATACGTTTTCGGATGTGTTCGTAACAAAAAGAGTCGCTTACAATGACCATATTACTACCTTTAACTTAAGTTTACTTATTCTTACTGCAGATGCCATACTTGAATGTCTATGGAGGCCTCTAAGAAGATTTCTGCCCTGCTGTGGAGCTGAAAACTCTGGTTTGTAAAAATATATATATTGTTTTTCATCAATATAAGCAATTGGCTGACACTTAAACATTTTTATAAAATTGCATGATTTAATAATATATCAAATAAACATTTTGATAAGTTTAATGCTATTGCTAACTCTTAAGTTAATGATCAGTTGAGTGTTAAATGATGTTATAATATTGAAAGCCGTAATAATTATATTAATGAAAATGCCAATAAAGAGGTCAACTAATGTGGGTTTTTCGTGAGTGATGAGGCTGGGCGACATGTAAAAATTATTTAATTGATAATTGCTTGAAAAAATATTGGGGTGTATTCGATTATATCGTCAACCCCCCCCTGCCGAGGGTCGGTGAATTGTTTTGCTTTTTTAAAAAAAGTTTTTGCCCATTTTCTCCCAATTTGGAATGTCCAATTCCCACTACTTAGTATGTCCTCGTGGTGCTCCTGGTGGTCTCCGCTTCTGAGACCTCCAATCAACACATCTTATCACGTAGCTCGCTGTGCATGACACCGCGGAAACTCGCAGCATGTGGAGGCTCATGCTATTCTCTGCAATCCACACACAACTTACCATGCGCCCCATTGAGAGCAAGAACCACTAATCATGACCATGAGGAGGCTACCTCATGTGACTCTACCCTTCCTAGCAACCGGGACAATTTTGGTTGCTTAGGAGACCTGGCTGGAGCCTCTATGCATGCCCTCGATTCGAACTCGCGACTCCAGGGGTGGTAGTCGGCGTCAATACTCGCTGAGATACCCAGGCTTTAAAAATTGTTTCATTTTTTTGAAACATGATAAACAAACGAAAGTAATTTCTAAATTCAAATTGCACTTTTTAAATTAAATATGGAAAAAAGCAATTATAAGAATGAACTGATCAAAATATCTTATTTAACCACGTCTCCAAATCCAAACATTTACCACCTCCATTTGCCACCATGCAAGCATCCGTCAACGACACCAAGTGGAAAATGATTAATTGCCTGCAGATTAAAAACTAAAGACAATCATAAATGGAGACAATAATAATCATAATAAATAAGACTAATAATTTCCCAAAGTAATGTTGCCAAATGTGTGTCCTTATCGATTTTTGTGTTTGTATTACGTTTTGGTAATGCGGTTAATGCTGCCTAAAGATAATAAAACAAAACTCAATTCAAGGTGAACGTGTCATTTTTAATTTCCCCCCCCCTTTTTCTCCCAATTTGGAATGCCCAATTCCCAATGTGCTTTTAAGTCCTCGTGGACACGTAGTGACGCCTCAATCCGGGTGGCGGAGGATGAATCTCAGTTGCCTCTGAGACCGTCAACCCGCGCATCTTATGACGTGGCTTGTCGAGCGCGTTACTACGGAGACATGGCGTGTGGGGAGGCTTCACGCTATTCTTTGCGAGTTTCAAGGAAAGCCTTAAAATACATCCACAGACACACCTTCAATTCCGTACACCTCCTATCAGAAGCTAATTCATTTAGCTGACATCATTTTCTGGAATTTTTCAAAGCTGCTTAATGTTACAGTTAACTTCGTGCATGTAAACTTCTGACCCACTGGATTTGTGATAGTCAATTAAAAGTGAAGCAATCTGTCTGTAAACAATCGTTGGAATGACTCATGTTGTGCACAAAGTAGATGTCCTAAACGACTTTCCAAAACTATTGTTTGCTAATATGAAATCTGTGGAGTGGTTAAAATTAGTTTTGATGACTTCAACCAAAGTGTATGTAGACTTCTGACTTCAACTGTATATTACTGATCCTGCAGAGTTACGTTCACAACGCATGCCAACCGTGTGGAAATAAAGTGAACAAAACTCACAGCACCTGAGATGATCAGAGATAATTTGCAATATTCTCATAGACGACATTATTCCATTATTATTACAAAACCATTATTATTATTCTTGCAAACAGTTTTCAGATGAATGAAACTGAAAAAAGAGAGAACACTATATATGCACTTGTTCCACGAGACAGGCTTGTGTTGAACACCCCTGAACAAGCAGCGAATCAGACACAAGCTTTGTTCTTAAAAATATAAAAAGTGTCGTTGTGACTAACAGCATTTCTTGTCATGTGTCAGATCACCTGCCTCTTGCGGGTAGGTGAGCAAAATGACCCGCGCATGAAATGCATTTGGATGAGGCGTCGAGACGCTAGGATTCTGGATTCAACCTCGTCACATTTTGCGAGTAGCAGGTGCTAGTTTCACACCCTGGGCTACTGTTCAATATATTTGGCGACTTTCCATATCCATGGTTTTGCCATTTCCCGGGTCTGTCAATGAGTGTCGCAATCGTCATCGGGATCTTTTGTGAGACATTGTTGATATCCGATAACATCGTCCGGTCGGTCAGAATTTTTCTTTTTAAATTTGTACTTTTAGGGGTACAATGGCTTGTCACTGGGGCAGTACCCTCAAAGGTACATTTGTGTACCATTTTAGAGGTAAATATGTACCCTTAGTGACCAACTTGGACCTCAGTGATGTTGTACTGTAATGTACCCTTGGAAAAGGTGCAAATTTGGCCTTTTAAGGGTACTGCCCCAGTGACGAGCCCTTTGTACCTTATGAATGGCAAATTTGTACTCCTTAAGCATATTAAAAACTGCCAACTTTAATCACACGTATTTAATACCATGAAACATTCAATTTCACATTTTTGTTCACAATGTCACTGAATTAATACTTAAAACATCTCAGAATCACAATTGTCATCACTATTTATTTTTAAGCCATTTTGCTCTAAAAATATTAATACCCATTTAATTTTAACTTAAGTAGCCTTTAATACTCCAGTCTGTTTTAGGAACACGTAAAAGGGGAGGTTTTAGTGAACATCACGGGCCGTCTTTTCAACACTATGGTAGTTGACAGTACCTCACTTTAAAGCTTAAAAAAAAAACACACGTGAACACACAAACCACTTCAGAAAACTTCTTTCATTACAGGTGGTTTCTCACAAAAAAAAACAACAAAAATAAATTAAGAAAGTGAGTTTTTTTTCATATCGCCCAGCCCTAGCGAGTGATACCAATATTGGCTGATCACAGGTGTTGCTTATCATTCCTTTAAAAACAACATGTTAACACTGGGTAAAAATGATCTGTGTGTGTGTTACCAGGCATAAAACTTTCAGAGGAAGAAACATCACCATGTGTTGACCTGAGCTCTGTTCACCCATGGTTCGAGAATTACCGTGAAGGTGAAGCTGCTTTCCTTAATGATTTAGGTGAGATACAAATATACTTCATATTGTGAAACTGTGAACCGACACGTTGACGCCTGTCTGGGGTGTGAATTTATCAGTTTTCAATTCAGGGCTACACCAGTTTCTGTCCATTTAATTTGAAATAAATTATTGAACAATAAGAACAAAAACAAATGAGTGATATTGTTGAATACGGCACAAATAATTGCAGTTACCTATATTACATATTTTGTCACTATATTTTAAATGCATATTTGACAATAAAACATTTCTTCAGGGGTTACTATTTTTCTAACTAACTTTTTATAATCTAAAAATCATGAAATATATATATATATATATATATATATATATATATATATAAAATAAATAATTAAAAAAAAAAATTAATAATAAAATGACATGCTAATGTTCTTTTATGAATTGCACTTAGGAACATTCTTATGAACTTGAATCCTAAAAACTTGTTTATTATATTAAAAGGTTTTTTTTTTTTTTTCCTGTTATAGTGTTAATTTTGTCACCTATTTTTAATTTAGTCTTGTGCGAAATGTCCTTGTTAGTTTTAGTCATATTTAGTCATTCACATATCTTTTTTTGTTAGTCAAGTTTTAGTCGACTAAAAGTCTCGTCGTTTTAGTCTAGTTTTAGTCAAAAGAAAACTCAATATATCTTAGTCAAGTTTCAAAACATTTTAGTCTTTTTTTAAATAAATTATTTCTGAGATTAATTCTGAGATAACCATTTCAGTCAAATAATGTTTCACACATCTCAAATATTGGTTAAATGTCATAATTACCTGACAAAATACACTTGTTGAATGATTTGTTGAATTCACTTTGTTAAACGTGTCTGGTTTTCTGATTTAAGAGACACATTCACAAATGATGAACTTGTTCTGAAGAGTATTTTATTAAGCAAATAAGTTACATAAAATATATATAACCTGCATAATGTATGTGCCACAACACCATAGCTAACTGGTTAATTTACAGCGTAGATGCCTAAAATCAGCATTAGCTTATGAGACGTATATTTAAGTTAACTTCCCTGAATGTGTGGGTGGTTAGCCTTTAGATGTCGCTTAAGGTTGGTGGTGTTTTTCCCGGTATTGTTTATCCGCAGTGCTTCCCGTCAGTTATAATGACACATTCTGACTTTTTGTCAATATCATTGTACCTAAAATGCGACCAAATATCGAGCCTCTTCCTCGTCGCGTGTTCGCCACTGTCTATGATTGTTGTGTTCTTGCTCCATGTAGTTTCGTGTTGCAGCCACAGGAGTATGAGACCTGTTGTAACCGTTACTAGAGCAACAGCGCGAACTCATTCGGAATATTTTGAAGGCGAAACAGCTGAATATTCAATCTCATGATGAAAAAGACGATTGTATACGAAAATGAAGAGAGATTTTATCTTAGTTTTTATTTTATGCTAAACATTTTAGTCTCGTCTTTTTTCGTCAACAATAATGCATGTTAATTTAGTCTTAGTCAGCGTTTTTGGACATTGGCGCAGTCTCGTCATCGTCTCGTCTTAGTCATGGAAAAAAAGGTCGTTGACGAACATATTTAGTCTCGTCTGACGAAATTAACACTGTCCTGTTAGTAGATTTTTGTGAATATGCCCCATTGATTTTGAGCTGAAAAACAGATGTTTACTTTCTGATTTTAAGAACAGTCATATCTGTAAAATGTCAATAATATGCACCTAAATCATAGTGGGCTAAATTAAAATATTCTGGCAGTGTGAATGAGGTCTTCAGCTGATTCAGTACAGGTATTTCTGAAGGCAAACCAAGTCTGTTACTTTTTCCTGCAATAAAAGATCATTTAGATTTTAGACAAAAAAGTTTTAGTGTATTCTATTATGAAAACGTAACATAGTTTAAATATACTTTGCAAATACTTATAGGGATAGTTGACCCAAAGAAGTAAATTCTCATGATTTACTCTCCCTCCTGGCATCCCAGATGTGTGTGTGACTTCTTCTACAGAACACAAATTAAGATTTTTAAAAGATTATTTCAGCTCTGTAGGCCCATATAAAGCAAGCGAATGGTAAACAAAAATTTTCACCCGCACCTATCATATAGTTTCTGAATATCAGTCGTCTGGATAACTGTTATGTAAAAATGTTGGCTCCCATTCACTTGCATTGTATGGACCTACAGAGCTGAAATATTCCTCTAAATATCTTCATTTGTGTTCAGCAGAAGAAAAAGTCATACACATCTGGGATGACATGAGGATGAATAAATTATGACAGAATTTACATTTTTGGTTTTATGGAGAAAAATGAAGATGGTGAGAATTATTTTTATAATGTATGTTATATATTAACATTACTCCTGCACCAGTTTCACTTATTTTACTCTATATGCACGTGCATATAGGCATAATTAAAAAAAAAAAAAAAAAATACCACAAAGTGGACAATTCTTAAAAAATTACAGAACAATGCAGGGTTCTCGCCGGATCCTTAAAAAGTCTTAAAATGTCTTAAATTTAGTTTTCCCAATTTTATTTTAATAAAAAGTCTTAAATATCGTAAATGATTCAAAAAGTCTTAATTATCATTTAAAGAGGTCTTATATTTGAACACATTTTTATGAAAATAAGTATATTCCTAAACTCTAAATATAAAAGGAACTGCCGTAGTTGTAAAAATAACCAATTATATTCCATCACTTCCCTAATTTTTATTTTAATAGATTATAATATGAAATATGAACGTATCACTTCATTCAAAATAACATGGCACAGTACTGTTATTGCTACCATTACAGTAGTAAATCAATGGTAAATTTATGTAAAGATGCAGATGATTGATTTGATAATTGATCTGGGTAGCAAGCGGATAGCGCGGGTTCGTTACACTTTGGGGCCTTTTCTCGATCTATATTTCTCAAAATGGCAGCACATAATCAAATAAAGCTGGCCAACTTTGTAGTCGCACCAGTGCAACCTCTCACAAAATGTAGCCACAATAGCTGGAATAACGATCGCTAAATGCGGCCATTCAGTTGCAGACTGGTGCCGTGCAGTTGGTTGAGATTTATGACCGTGTTGAAGACATCCACTGTCAGTTTTTATACTTTATACAGTATAGCTAAGGTACATGTGCTTATTTTTTGGAGTTCTCTTTTGCTTATGGTCTCTCCATCTCTTCATGCAGAACACATGGACCTAGTTGAAGAACCAAGTTTGTTACACTTGGATGGATCAGCCTTACCTCCAGTCACCATCGTCCCAGTTTTCCCATGTCCATCCCAGAGCCAACAGGGGTGGATGTGAAGAGGAACAGCTACTAAAGACTGTTTACACCTGACGTTTACATACATTTTGGGTGGTTTGTTGGAAATAGAAAGGCACCAAATACAATTGTAAATGGGTCCGAAAACATTTTAAGATTCGACTATTTCAACTACATTCAAAGGTGGTTGAACACTGGACAACGCTGTAGTATAAACAAGTAATGTGCTCCAACAACAGCAAAGGACCGTCTAATCATCATCATGAGTTTTCAATTGTGGTTTTAAAAGGAAATAATCATCTGAAAGTTACAAAAGAAATGCTTACATATACATCAGGGCTGCACAATATATTGCATTGTTAGAAATATTGCCATTGTATATTGCAAGAGCTTGTGATCATGATACGCATTGTCTTGGCGAAATCCTCAGGATTCGTGTGATTGACTAAATTTGGCTAATTCATATGATATCGTCTTTCACTACAGCCAATGACGTCGCTGGACATCGTTTCCATCTAATGCGCGACAATTACAGAAATACTCAGCCCGTCTAGCACCAACAATCATCAATGCGATTTTCTAGTCAGCCAATCGTGTGGCAGCAGTGTAATGCATAAAATCATGCAGATGTGGGTCAGGAGCTTCAGTTAATTTTCACATCAACCATCAGAATGGGGAAAAATTTGCTCAGTGATTTGGACTGTGGCATGATTGTTGGTGCCAGACGGGCTGGTTTGAGTATTTCTGTAACTGCTGATCTCCTGGGATTGTCACTCACAACTGTCTCTAGAGTTTAGTTCTGCAGATGGAAACACCTTGTTCATGAGAGGGGTCAACAGAGAATGGCCGGACTGGGTCGAACAGGCAAAGTCTACGGTAACTCCGTTAACCGCTCTGTACAATTGTGGTGAGAAGAATATCATCTCGCTGTTTTGGCGACACGAGGGACCTACACAATATTAGACGTATGGTTTTATTGTTGTGGCCGATCAGTGCATGTAAATTCACTCTTAATTTAATAACTGTACATGCCCCTACCTTGCACATGCATTACCACTTGCACATGTACATATGCTATTCTTATATGTCCTATTTGTCTATTTATACTCTTGTTTTATATTCTGTCTAACTAATGCTCTTTGTGTGTGCTTGTTTCTCAATTTTTTATAATAAATTCCTGTGAAAACACTTGGCACTAAAGCTCATTCTGGTTCTATATTAAATTTACCAAAAAGAAAAAAAAATATGTTTTGGGCTCATCATGTTGAGAGAAAATTAATGGGCTATATTAGTGTTATCATGGTACTAAAATTTCAGTAGTCGGGACCAATATCAGTGAAATTTCACGGTACTCGATACCATTTTCGGTACCAAAGCAAAACACAAAAACAGGTTACTGAACAACACTAAAACAAAGTTAACAAAACATTAGCAGCAGAACTGAGAACAAAAATATACCATTGAGCAACACCATGTTAAATCTATTTTATATATATATATATATATATATATATTGAATTATAACAAATCTTTACAATGTATGCTTAAAGTAAAAGTTGAAGCAAATCTTATAAGTGTTCAAAAACACTTAGTTTTTACCAAGTACTAAAAAAAAAACTAAAACAAGCATACAATAGAATTAATAAAAAAAATATCCAAACTAAAGTGCAAAGTCCTCTCGTATTACTAAAGCTGCACATTGCCCATGTTCACCCCGATAAGAAATGCACAGTGACGTATATTATGATTAAATAAGTCGCGAGACGTCACGTTCTAATCGAGCTGCATTAAGCGCGCGCGCGAGGGATGCGCGTCCCCGAGGCAGAGTCTCTCAGCCGGGTGCAGTTTCAATCTCTTCCCCCCCTTAATCCGGGTGTCTGTATTTCATGTGCTTTAAGTATCAGATACTCAAATCCAAAAAATTTCCAAAACTGGCTTTTTCCACTTTTCTTTTCGACAAGATTAAATTGATAATTTGATAAATTGATATTTGCTTATACATTATTTACTTAAAGTAAATTGAGTTGATAAAGTGAGTTCATAATGCAATACATTTCCCATCAAATAACCAATTATTATATTATACTCTCAGAATTTCATTTCGTTTTGAATAAATGATTACACAATGAACGTGTTTTACATGTAACTGGTTGCATGTGCAGTTGTTTCATTATGCTTTATTACGTCACGAATCGCGTCACAGGCAGAGCACCATTGTGGTTCCAATGTGTGAAATAAACCCACTTTGAGTTTGTCTGGCCAGCTGTTTCTCTTGTGGTTACTGATTTCCTGACTTTGCAGGCCAACTCCCACACATTCAGGCTGTCTCATGCAGCCCAAGTAAATCTCATGCAAGTACAAGACAACTTAAAGTGAATAAAACATGGCTTCAAATCTGCTGAAAACGCACAAAGAGCGATTTAGTAGTTTCTCAAATGGTGACGTTCCCTGGACCCTAGCCTGAAAATCCTTGGGGAAGGTAATGCCATCAAATTAAATCTTTCCTGAAAAGAAAATCAGATTTGTAAATAGATGTCTGGATGGGTACTTTAAGGTACTTTCATTAATAAATGGGACTTCCCAACACCCTACTTCACATGCAGCTACATTTGGAACAGTGGAAATCACATGCCATGATTGGGCAATAGTTGTTTCTAAAATAGGTCTACACCACCTCCATGAGTTATAGTTTTGTAAGAGTTACTGGAAATATACTGTATAGTTCACCTATTCAGCTGACAGTCCATCTAGATTGCCACGTGCCCCACATACACAGTAACACACATAGGGCACTACGGTTTTGCTCTTAAAGAAATGGCAATTGCACAATTTTTATGCAAGTTGACAGACAATACATTCAAAACTGTCTGGTTGCATTAATGAAAGTGTGCACTAGAGGGCGTGCCACACATGCAAATGAGCTTCATGTCTAAACCCAATAGAATAAAATGCATACTTAATGACTTGTTGGATTGTACCACCAATAAGATAGGCTCTCCCTGTAATTATTTCCAAATAACCTTTATTTAACTTTAACATAACTAACATGATATTTAAGGTTTTTAATGAGTGATTTGTACACAAACGAACATTCCTACTGACAGTACTCTGCTAAAAATATGTAACCTACAAATATTACCCTTCTCACTGAAGGACCACCTCATTCAAAACAGTCTAATAGATTTAGTGTATATACATTAACAGCTTTAAGCTCATCGATCAAGATCCTTACTAAAGATCAATGAGTTCTTCACCATGGGGCCGTTCTTCATTATTTAAAGTGTTTTCTGCACCACTGAAATTAGTGTCTAGTTATAAAACACACTTCATAATTTGATACATGTGCAAAATCAGAACTACATTAAACATCGTCACCTGCACCTAGAGCTTAGATTTATGAAGTTGGATAAAGAGAGAGAACATGGTAAGGGATTAACCAAAACTGCTATAAACAAACCGAAAAGTAAGCAAAAGGAAATAAACTGACAATCTGTGCGATCTGCAATATTGGACATTGTTAACAGGTTAATTGCTGCTCTTGAGATGTAAGTCCAGCTCAGCTATGGTTGCGAATGGCTGGGGTCGTGGAGCGGCATCGCTGCCGATGGAAGATGATCAGCTGCTTTTGCTCTTTCTGCAAGGAACTTATCAAACTCTGAAAGAGAGAGAGAGACATAGAGAGAGAGATAGAGAGAGAGAGAGGGGGAGAGAGAGGGAGAGATAGAGAGAAAGAGAGAGGTGACATTGAGATTTCCAGATGCAGCTGTCTTTCACAGGTTCTTGTAGTAGCCACTTATATGCAGTAGAAAAGTTAAGCAAATGTGTAAATGTAATCTTAGAGTATATGCTAGGTTAGTAGTAGTCCATTGCATAGCTGCATTTTCCCTTTGTGCCATCACTGAATGACATGAAATGTCATTAAAATACTGTAACCAGGGGACTTGTACCTTCACTTGTCACTCCCACGGAGTCATCTTCCTGCACCACAAAGGCAGAACAAACAATAAATGCATTTATTAAATGCTGGTGCTTCAACATCAACATAAAACAGCCACATGCAAAAATGACATCTGAATTTATGACTACATAAACGGACCCACTTTGTATGCACTCATTAATGTGATTCAATGTATTTATTATATGATGTTGTTGCATTGTACTTACATTTAATTACATCTGTAGTTACACTGTTAATCTTACCGCTATCCTTAAACCCAACCCTTACCTTACATTTACATTCATGCATTTGGCAGATGCTTTTATCCAAAGTGACTTACAGTGCACTTATTACAGGGACAATCCCGCCCAGAGCAACCTGGAGTTAAGTGCCTTGATCAAGGACACAATGGTGGTGGCTGTGGGGATCGAACCAGCAACCTTCTGATTACCAGTTCAGTGCTTTAGTCCACTATGCCACCACCGACTCTACCTTAACCCCTAACCCTACTCCAACCTCAGTAGTAGCAGCAAATGTGAGTCTTGTGAGAATGTTTACACAATAAATGCATTGTATTGTAATGTATTTCAATGTTGGTACATAGTAGTTTAAAACACCTAATCTAAAGTTGGACCCATTAAACAATACTCATACATGTGATCAAAATTGACCTTGCTGACTTGCATCGTTATTGTTACAAATCTATTCCCCAACGGAATAACATTATTGGATTTTTACTTCCGGAATCAGACTGTTGTACTCACATCATCCACATCAAGCCATCGTTCAATGTCATCCATCACTTCACTCTGATCGACAGGGATCTGACCGCAGAAGAAACAATGTAGTTTACTAATGTTCATATATTTTAAATGCAACTACCAGTTCCAAACCACACCTGTTAGATAGTTCTCATTCATGAGACAGGAGAAAGGCTCTAAGTTATGAAATGCGCCTCACACCTATTAGTGTTTTTTTGTAATAAATTAAATTATGATAGATATATATATATATATATATATATATATATATATATATATATATATATATATATATATATATATATATATATATATATATAAAATCAATATGATCCAGTCCTGGTGCAACCTGATGATTGGAATTAGAAGTTGGTTTGAAAGTTGGTAGCACCATAAAATAAGGCTGAAAGGATCCAGACCTGAGAAAACTAAACCAGTGGTTCTCAAATGGTGGGTCTCGACCCAAAAATGGGTCAAAAGTCAGTTCTGGAAAAAAAAAGACGCAAAAAAAAATGCAACTGAGGATATAATCATGCACAGCCAAATAAATAGTAACTTTAAACCCTTTTCCACCTACAGTCATGGTACTTTTCCCTCAGTAACTTTCTAGATAAGAACTCTTATGGAACGGAACACCCGAGGAGACTTTTCCCCTGTTGCATTCGCATTCACAAAAGTAACCACCATTGTGACATCATCTAGTTACGAGCTAGTTTTTATTCTGAAGTTATTTACATGCGCGTTTCAATAGCAAGAACAACAAAATCAACAACACCGTCAGAAGATGCCGGAATCGGAGCTACACTTTTGTTTGTTTAGAGCGGTTTAATTTACCAGCTTTCTGACATAGCTTGTGTCTTCAGGTTACAGGTTCAACTGGGCTCGCGAGGTGTGCGTGCGGTGCTCCGTGCTGAAGCCAGAGCGAATAGGTGAGACGAGGTGGCGAAAGTGCGCTTTAACCACACAGCACACGCTGTACTCACCAGACAACTTGTTGAAAATGCATTATAAATCTATTTATCAACACAGTCTTTTACAATAAAGGCTTTTATGACTCAATATAAATTATTGTACTGAAATACTCACTCACTGACTTAAAGACGACGTCTTGATGCAAGTTAACCACGCAGTATCAGGCAATACTTCCCTCATGTAAACTAGATTTAGTGTACAATAAAGTTCAAGTACCCACTCTCGATAAACATCTGATTTATATCCATCAAACCAGGAAAAAGTCGTAGTAATCCAGAAATTACTTTATTTTCAGTACAGATGTGATGAAAACTCAAAGCGTATCTCCCGATGAAGTCACGCATACACATCCATGAAACGGCTGATTCTCTTTAGATACTTTGTTTGTTATATGTATTTCTGTTAAGGGAATTGTAAAATTCTCTCAATCCTCTGAGTAGCAGGCTAGCAGCTAGTTTGTTTACTAATGGTGCCTGTGGAGCTCCTCTGTTTTCTCAATGCAGGTTTTTGTCCAATCACAAACTGAAGCACCTCCCACAGTTCTTATACACTCTAAAAGTATCTAACCCGGAGTAGGAGTTAAAATTGTCCCTTAAACGGCTTTGGGGAACTATAGTTCCTTAGATGCGAAAGCGACAAAAAGTACTAAACCCGGGGAAAAGTACCTAAAACGTGCTTTAGTACCACCAGTGGTGAAAGGCCCTTTTTAAAAGGGAGGCAAAAACCACTAAACCCGGGGAAAAGTACCTAAAACGTGCTTTAGTACCACCAGTGGTGAAAGGCCCTTTTTAAAAGGGAGGCAAAAACCACTAAATCTGGGGAAAAGTACCTAAAACATGCTTTAGTACCACCAGTGGTGAAAGGCCCTTTTTAAAAGGGAGGCAAAAAGCACTAAACCCGAGGAAAAGTACCTAAAACTTGCTTTAGTAGCACCAGTGGTGAAAGGTCCTTTTTAAAAGGGAGGCAAAAACCACTAAATCTGGGGAAAAGTACCTAAAACTTGCTTTAGTACCACCAGTGGTGAAAGGCCCTTTTTAAAAGGGAGGCAAAAAGCACTAAACCCGAGGAAAAGTACCTAAAACTTGCTTTAGTAGCACCAGTGGTGAAAGGTCCTTTTTAAAAGGGAGGCAAAAAGCACTAAACCCGGGGAAAATACCTAAAACATGCTTTAGTACCACCAGTGGTGAAAGGCCCTTTTTAAAAGGGAGGCAAAAAGCACTAAACCCGGGGAAAAGTACCTAAAACGTGCTTTAGTACCACCAGTGGTGAAAGGCCCTTTTTAAAAGGGAGGCAAAAAGCACTAAACCCGAGGAAAAGTACCTAAAACGTGCTTTAGTACCACCAGTGGTGAAAGGCCCTTTTTAAAAGGGAGGCAAAAACGCACTAAACCCGAGGAAAAGTACCTAAAACGTGCTTTAGTACCACCAGTGGTGAAAGGCCCTTTTTAAAAGGGAGGCAAAAACCACTAAACCCGAGGAAAAGTACCTAAAACTTGCTTTAGTACCACCAGTGGTGAAAGGCCCTTTTTAAAAGGGAGGCAAAAACCACTAAACCCGAGGAAAAGTACCTAAAACGTGCTTTAGTACCACCAGTGGTGAAAGGCCCTTTTTAAAAGGGAGGCAAAAAGCACTAAACCCGAGGAAAAGTACCTAAAACTTGCTTTAGTAGCACCAGTGGTGAAAGGTCCTTTTTAAAAGGGAGGCAAAAACCACTAAACCCGGGGAAAATACCTAAAACGTGCTTTAGTACCACCAGTGGTGAAAGGCCCTTTTTAGAAGGGAGGCAAAAAGCACTAAACCCGGGGAAAAGTACCTAAAACGTGCTTTAGTACCACCAGTGGTGAAAGGCCCTTTTTAAAAGGGAGGCAAAAACCACTAAACCCAAGGAAAAGTACCTAAAACGTGCTTTAGTACCACCAGTGGTGAAAGGCCCTTTTTAAAAGGGAGGCAAAAAGCACTAAACCCGAGGAAAAGTACCTAAAACGTGCTTTAGTACCACCAGTGGTGAAAGGCCCTTTTTAAAAGGGAGGCAAAAACGCACTAAACCCGAGGAAAAGTACCTAAAACGTGCTTTAGTACCACCAGTGGTGAAAGGCCCTTTTTAAAAGGGAGGCAAAAAGCACTAAACCCGAGGAAAAGTACCTAAAACATGCTTTAGTACCACCAGTGGTGAAAGGCCCTTTTTAAAAGGGAGGCAAAAACGCACTAAACCCGAGGAAAAGTACCTAAAACGTGCTTTAGTACCACCAGTGGTGAAAGGCCCTTTTTAAAAGGGAGGCAAAAAGCACTAAACCCGAGTAAAAGTACCTAAAACTTGCTTTAGTACCACCAGTGGTGAAAGGCCCTTTTTAAAAGGGAGGCAAAAAGCACTAAACCCGAGGAAAAGTACCTAAAACGTGCTTTAGTACCACCAGTGGTGAAAGGCCCTTTTTAAAAGGGAGGCAAAAAGCACTAAACCCGGGGAAAATACCTAAAACATGCTTTAGTACCACCAGTGGTGAAAGGCCCTTTTTAAAAGGGAGGCAAAAACCACTAAACCCGAGGAAAAGTACCTAAAACGTGCTTTAGTACCACCAGTGGTGAAAGGCCCTTTTTAAAAGGGAGGCAAAAACCACTAAACCCGAGGAAAAGTACCTAAAACGTGCTTTAGTACCATGAACAAACCCATACGAGGTAAAAATAAAAAAATAAATACGACCCAGACTATATTAAATACAGTTTGAACATAGTGTTACCAGCCACAATATTTCCTGTGTAGTGAATTATTGCCTACAGAGAATCATACTATTTTAATTTATTCATTTAATAATATTTTTTTTAGATATATTACATTAATACATTTTGAAACAATTACCACAGTTACATTTAATGTAAAATCTGGATTATGAAGCAAAACCAGTTGAGAACCACTGAAAAAACAGCAAACCTTCCCAAAGAACATCCAGTAAAGATCCTCAAAACATGCAAGCAACAGAAAAGAAGAGAAATGACATTCAGCATTCACCAAAGGGGAAAAAATGGTTCACAATCTGAGGGGAGCAAAACCCAACTCAGCCAATGGCACGTCAAAATGCAAACCATCTCATCAGCTAATCAGACCCACCATTCCCTTTTCAACCATCCAATGAAACTGAGGTGAGCTGCTGAGGGAGGTGGAGTCTAGACTTTCATCCTTAACATAGACAGACATTTACAGCCTTTATAAATGATGGACACATATAGTGTGGCATCCAGTAGCAAGTGAACACAAGTAAAAACACATACTAAATGCTGTTCCAAAGGAGATACACACATAATTAATGCTGTTCCCTCAAAATACAAAGAGATGCCATTTGCAAGCTCTATTTCAAACATGATATCCTTTCTTTAGGATTAAATAATTCAGAAATGCCTACCGCTCCAATGTCCTGTCGCTTTCTTTGTGTAGCATCCAGTCCCCCAAGTGCTGAAGAGGTTTCTGGACTGTCAACAAACCACAACAAAAGATTAGTAACTAGGTTATTAGTGGCACTTTTGAAGGCATGCATCCATGTTACTATTGTTCATGCATAAAGTTCACCCACAAAAGGAAATTCATCATTTAATCACCATCCTGCCATCCCAGATGTGTGTGAATTTCGAAAAATATCTCCGCTCTGCAGGTCCAGACAATGCAAGTGAATTGTGACTAAAACTTTATAGTAATTTAACTCCATTTTTACTATACATCTAGCAATGGAAAGATGTACAGTGAAAATAGAGTTACATATTGGTCTGTTTTCACTTAAAATTGATTAGATCACCTAAAAAGACACGGACTTCACCACTGGAGTCATATGGACTACTTTTATGCTGCCTTTATGTGCTTGTTGGAGCTTAAAATGTTCAGTCCCCATTCACTTGCATTGTATGGACCTACATAGCTGAGATTTCTTCTAAAAATCTTAGTTTGTGTTATGCAGAAGAAAGAAAGTCACACACATCTAGGATGGCATGAGGGTGAGTAAATGATGAGAGAATTTAAATTTTTGGGTGACTGTCCCTTTAAGGATTTGCACAAACCCCCAACACTGAGTATTCAATTTTAGCTCTTAACTCCTCCCACACCGTTTGTGCAACATACATGAATGATGCCTCAAAATCATGAGATTTCCCATTCACATATAAAACGTATACATATATGTGCTGCGTTTACAGGACTTTTACCTTTTTTGCAGTGAGCTGCTTTTGTTTACATCTGTCTTTGTGCCTGTAGCAAATTATAAATCATAATTATGGTTTATTAGCTACGAAAATACATATTTCAATAAAACACGAGCAGAAATGACAAAGAAACATAAGGAAAAGTGACACTTACTTAACTCTGCCATCTGATTGGACAGTGTGTTGACAGTTGATTGGCTGACTGCACAATGAGCAGCATTTGCTGCCTTCGATTGGTTAGGAGTTTCCGAAGCAGCGCCGAGGTCAATGAGGTTTGTGTAAACTGGGCTCTGAAGTAAAACAATGAAATGTTATGCACATTTATTATCAAATCAATTAAAGCACCAACCTTTGCTCATTATTGTGTATTTAATATTAAATATATGTTTTCTTACAGATTGTGCATTGCTCTGTATGCTGAGATGTCTTTCAAATCTAAACAAGAGAGAAGTTGGATAACACTAGTGGTGAGACAAGTAATTAAATTCATTTTATGTGTGGCTTATGACATCACAATGATGTGACATCATTATAAATGATATACATCTATCTTAATTATATCTATTTAAAATATGTTTCCTAATATCTGTCTTTATTCATGTAGCTTTTTAACAGAAGACTTTCTAATTATAGTTTATCTCTCCATCACGATCCACCTTTTCCTTAAACGCGAAATTCTGTTTTTGTTTTCCAGCATTTTCACTTGCATCTGTGCACGTTTTAGTGGATAACTGATGTTTAGCGTATTGAAATAGTAAAGATTGCTGTCTTTAGTAAGTGCTCCCCCCCGAGTGGGAAGATGACTCGTAGCGATTGCCCGAGGTTAGTTACATTGATATCATTAAAGGAATAGTTCACCCACAAATTAGGTGAAAAGTGACCAAAACCAAGTCTTCTGAATGGTTTTGGATGAGAACAGACCAAAGTATAACTCCCTTTTCATTATAAATCATGACATCAGCTATCTACTTGGCGATCATGATTTCAAGCTCGATTACACTTCTTACTAGGAAGTGCAATCGAGATATATTTTGGTCTGTTCTCACCCAAAATCAATTAGATCACTTTAGAAGATACTGATTGAACCACTGGAGTCGTATGGATTACTTTTATGCTGCATTTATGTCCTTTTTTAGAGCTTCAAAGTTTTGATCACCATTCACTTACTTTGTAACGACCCACAGAGCCTAAATATTCTTCTAAAAATCTTCATTTGTGTTCTGCAGAAGAAAGAAAGTCTGGGACTGGCATGGTGAACCATCCCTTTTATAAACTAGAAAGGGAAAGTTTTCCATCTAGATCACTAGTTTCGGTTGTCTTTTGCTTCTTATAGAGACCAGAACCAGAAACCAGGATATGTTTAAATTGAACAAATTTGACAAAAAACAGCTTAGACTGACTTTATTTATCCTATGTCTGAAATTGTTACAATTATTGTAAATGTATTTATTTTGAACTTTATTAAAAATAACACTTACGCTGTGTTGTATTATGTTACGGTGAATAAGGAAGAAGACTCGTGCTCATTACTTCACCCTATTTTTACAAGTCATCTAAACCTTGCAGGTCCCCTTTGCATTGATTAAATGAGTTTATGAACACTAATTATTCATGGATGCTCACAACACATTCATAACATCATGACATTAAACCAGCGATGACATGGTCTTTCCTCTAACCTGTGATATTGTGCAAAGGTCGTATTCATGTCATCATTGACCGTTAGTAACTGCTCTGTAAGTTTTTCATCTGCCAGTCTGGGTATGAGGTCGATCATTCGGCCCTGCATATCCTTGCACATGGAGTAGAGCTGCTACTGACCAGAAGAGAGAGGAAGGTGAGTGGAGAGAAAAAAATGGCAGCTATTTGCAACACATTGTAACATTTATGGGTTGTAAATGTATGCATTACATTAAAGGGATAGTTCACCCAAAAATGAAAATTCTGTCATCATTTACTCACCTTGATGCTGTTACAAACCTGTATGACTTTCTTATACGGAACACAAAATTAGATGTTAGGCAGAGTGTTGGCCTCAGTCACCACTTGACTTCTATTGCATCTTGTTTCCATACAATGAAAGTAAATATGTCGATTTAATGATTTAATAAAAATGAACGCAATTAGTTATGCCCCCGACCTGTACGTAAATTTCGTAATAAGGACCATTCCTACCATTGGAGCAATTTAAGCTTGATTTACCACCTTGATGCTGATCAGATGCGACGCAACCAAAGTTAGACGTTCCAAAAGCACCAGTCTGACGCATGAGTACATATACCAAACATTAAAAATAGAGCAGAGTGAAGTAGGCCAATAATTGAGTTATGTTCATGATATGGAAATAAAACAAACAATATTTTGGCTTTAAAGCCACTTTTTGTATCGTCTAAATACTTTACGTGTCTGATACCACAACAGTACACTGTGTATACATATACATATATATATATATATATATATATATATATATATATATATATATATATATATATTATACACACTCATACACACACACACACTCATACACACACACACACACACACACACACACACATACATACATAAACACACACATATACACATACACACACACACGTACATACATACACACACATACATAAACACACACATATACACATACATACACACACACATACATAAACACACACATATACACATACACACATACATACACACATACATACATACACACACACACACACACACACACACACATACATACATACACACACACATACATACACACACACACACACACACACATATATACATACACACACACACATACATACACACACACACACACACACACACACACACACATATATACATACATATATACATACACACACACACACACATACACACATGTGCACATATAAATTATATAATGTATATGTGCGTGTACACACACACACACACACACACACACACACATATATAGACACACGTTATAAACTGTATGTATATATATATAAACACTTTGTATATATATATATATATTTACATGTATATAAAGTATGTGTATTTACTGTATGTAAAAGAGGTCATATATTTGAATCTGAATTTTAATATTTATTTCATAGTATATTTATAATAATTTTAATTATATTCAAAATTACACTTATTTCTTAGAATGTTTTATTACACATCAGTAAATACTGAGATGATATTAATTTGATTACTTAATCTACACATAATATAATTTGATGTTAAAATAATTTGATTACAACTTTTAATCGATTGACAGCCCTAAATGAAAGTGAAGTCTACATTTGTTGTTTCACAGAAGAAAGAAAGTTCTTCTCATATAAGTTTGGAACAGCATGAAGTTGAGAAAATGATGACAGAATTTCATTTTTGGGTGAACTGTCCCTTTAAAGAAAAAATCTGGATGTGTACATGCTGAAGAAAGACAGAGAGTGTTTGTATATACAGGTGCGGGTCTTTTTATGCACCTTTTTAAATTCACTAGTTCATTTAAATGGTCCAGTGTAACAAGAGAATTTTTAAATGCTTGTATCAATCTCCATTACTATGAGTTTAAACCAGTTGCATGCATCGTAAGTATAAGTGACCAGTAAGATGACATTAATGTGTTTTTTAATCATTGTTATGTCTTTTAGTGTCTGTGCGCATTCCTTATTGAGCACGCTTGTGCGCGCCTCTTATTAGAGAATGCTGTTGCTCATATTAAGCTCAAATCTCCATTATTGAGCACATGTGTGCCTCTCCCTTGTGATTGGTGCACTGTGCATTAAGTATTTGATTGATGTTCATAAAGTGGACGTTTGTGTTTGTTATCTTCCTTGACAACTATTTAGTGCTTCTCTTGCATATAGTTTGCTGAAGCTTTGTTCTGGCTCTCTTGGTTAGTTGAGCATTTGCTTTTTAATATTGCGCCTTGTGTGTTGATGTGGTGAGCTTATTGTATGGTATGAGCCTTTCTCACTGAAGGCAAGTTATTTATTTAGGCTTTAGTGGGGTGGTTTAAAAATATTATGTTTTAAGTGTATTCATAATTTGCCATTGCAGGTGCGGGTGGCCCTGCATAACGCTAGCTGCTGTTTCTTCATACCCGTTTCTTCAAATCTGTTCCTGCGTACTGTTTCATCAGAGTCATTTCATTGTTTGTTTTGCCAAATAAGAGCGGTCTCTCACGAGTTTTGCTCAGGTGCATTCAAGAAGGCAGGAAATCAGCTCCAGATCTGGTTTTGTGATAATAATGTGGGAAATTGCACTATAAAAGTAACTTACACTTACATTTACTCTTGAGCCGACAACTGTACAATGATATCACTAGCACAGCTAGGTTAAAGAATATATGAGTATATCATACTGGCATAAAACTTGAACTCAATTGGCCATCGCTTGTTGAAGCTGGAGAATTATGCCTAAAATGATCAGATGGGCTTTCGTTGACTGGCGCTTGTAAGGGACCGTATGAAAATTCCACCCACAGCACTAAAACGACGGAGGTGTCCAAGAATTAATTAATGAATAAATTAAATTAAAGTTGTAAGTTATACATACAATTTAATATCTTTGGAAATGTTTTGATATCAGTGTTTAAGACAGAACATGCAAGACAGTTGATTTGAACACCAGTGATGTTTTAGCACAGTGCGTGGTCTTTTCAGATGGTCTCTTATGCACCATAGGTGAACAATGAATAAATATTGAACTTAAATGACACTTTACCCCACTAAATATTATTATGCAGTCATAATGCATCAATGATTGTTTAAATTTAATTAGTTTGGTCTATGATGTGGAGCCGGCGCTAGTGTGGGTGTGAGCGACTCTAACCTGCAGCAGATCTGTGTCGGATTGCTCAATGCTTCCGGGCTCCATCTGTGACATCATGTCTGACATCACCGAAAGATTATTTCGTACCACTTCCAGTTCGGCATTCAACTGCTTAATCTGAAACACAGCCACTTGCTGAAACCAACAATAAATGGCAAACACCACTTCAAAAGTTTGGACACGCCTACTCATGCTTCATTTTTTGCCATTTACCACATTTCAGAATAATAGTGAAGTCATCAAAACTATGAAATGACACAAATGGAAGTATGCTCTAGTACTGATCAAAACTAGCTTATATAATAGCCACCCTCTGTGTAGATTACAGCTCTGCACACAATGGGCTTTCTCTCAACCAACTTCATGATGTGCATCCTGAGATGCTTTTTGGAAAAGTTTCCATATGTGCTGGACACTTATTGGCTGCTTTTCCTGTACAATCTGGTTCAACTCATCCATTCAATTTCCTTGTGAAGAAATACAAACACAGGCACAGTTTATATTTGTCTGCAAAAGTAATTTCAAGCATTTAAACATAAGCCATAAGGTTTTGGAAAAATGTATCAAGTGCAAGTCCAAACTTTTGAAGAGTACAGATATATAGAGATATACAGAGTTCCACAATAAAGTGACGTAATATGCAAATGAAAATCTTAATTTGCTACATCAATGCCCTCTGACTGGTTTCTCTCGTTTTAGTCTGGTTAGTCAATCAAAGGCATTTTGTTCGGTCCTTAAACCCACAAAGTTACACCCTTTAGCCGGACTGTGACATGTTAGTCTGCAGGACTGCTTGTGTTTTACCTGTTGAGGTGACAGTGTGAGGGGCGTCTCTGAATTCTGTGGCTGGGATGCTTTGACTGTGTGCTGCTCTGCATGCGCTGTTACCGGAGACATGGAGTCGACACTCTGTTGGAGTCAAGCAGTCATAAATTAATAAATACAAGCTAAGAAAATTAAACTGAATCAGGAGACAAAGGCATAAGTCTCTTGAGAGAGAGGATCTATAAAGATGGTATGGGGTTCAACCAAAAGTACTTTAGTTACTACAGTTATTAGCAGTTGCCCTTGCAAGAACCATTGTTATTATTGCTCATACGCTCCTATTATATATGCCAAAAACAATATGCCTATGGGGTAGGGTGTCCGAGTCGAGCGGCTCTTTCCAACTGTAAGTG
This sequence comes from Moxostoma hubbsi, assembly GCA_032164185.1. Taxonomy (NCBI): domain Eukaryota; kingdom Metazoa; phylum Chordata; class Actinopteri; order Cypriniformes; family Catostomidae; genus Moxostoma; species Moxostoma hubbsi. The sequence continues at coordinate 33,554,848 of JAVLUX010000024.1, read as the reverse complement.
CTATATTTACCAAGAAAGTTGTTCCTTGTGCTTAAATCGTGCTTGTTTGACAAACCCAGAGTATAACCCAGCCGAGATGTGCATTCTTCATCAAAAGCAGTACGCTGACAGTAACTTTTTCAGTGTTTACATACTTTCTCAAATACCAGCTTAATATGCAGAGACAACCATTAGTAAGCCATTCATAGGTTCATTTTCTTTGTGGCACAGTCAACTTCCTATTTGTTTTGAACGACCTGTCCAGCCCGAAGCAACAACATTGAATCAACCAATGGCCAGAGTTGGGTTAGGGACTTTCTGTTTGTTCGATAAACAGCAGATCGGGGGTGTAATGTGGAAGACTGTTTGAAAACAATGTTTATTTTGTAATTCCATATGGTGGCACTAGTGTCGCAGAAATTCAATTGCACAATACAAAATTACGCAATTAATACGTTGTCGTTTGTGCTACGAACATGAATTAAACCTAACATGGCCGGTTCAGGAAAGGGGTGCTATTACTTACTTAATAAGCAATCAGATTTATGATGTTCATATGGCGGACGATAAAGCAGGCAAAATAAGCCCTAGACTCGGGCCATATCTAGGGACCAGAATGTTATACAGATTGAAGAGTTGGCACTTATGAATTAGGTCAAAGAGGACCCCATCCATGTACTGAAGTGCTCAAAATGCTCAAGCGTCCTGTAATTGTGTGCAAACCCTACATGGACCTGTATGCAACTACCTAGAACCATCCAGAACAACTGTAAAGCAACACGCTAAAATCCACTCAGAACACAAATAACTGTAGAACCAATGGAATGTTTGCTGAAACTATAGTTACCATGGTGAATTTTTATGAGGGTCTTCTTTGGCATTCATAATTGTTTTTACATTTACGTTTATGCGTTTGGCAGATGCTTTTATCCAAAGCAACTTACAGTGCACTTATTACAGGGACAATCCCCCCCAGAGCAACCTGGAATTAAGTGCCTTACTCAAGGACACAATGGTGGTGACTGTGGGGATCGAACCAGCAACCTTCTGATTACCAGTTCTGCACTTTAGTCCATTACGCCAGATGTGCATGACTTACTTTCTTCGGCAAGACCTTTGAAATTCCAAAAAAACACAAAGGCAACATAAAAGTAACCCTTACGACTCCAGTGGTTAAATCCATGTCTTCAGAAGTGATCAGGTCGATTTTGATTGAGGACAGACCGAACTGGTCATCTTACCTTTGGAGTCTCTAGGAACGATCATGATTTCAAGCTCGATCACACTTCCTAGTGCTTGATGCATGTGCAGAGTGCTTGATGGTGCTACAGTGCAATCAAGCTTAAAATCATGATCGCCAAAGGAGACTGCTGTCAAGATTTATAGTGAAAAAGGTGTTACATTTTGGTCTGTTCTCAGTCAAAATCGATTGGATCACTTCAGATGACATTGATTAACCCACTTTTATGCTGCCTTTATGTGCTTTTTGGAGCTCAAAGTTCTGGTCACCATTCACTTGTATTGTACGGACCAACAGAGCTGAGATATTCTTCGACCAGTCGAAATTCAATTTTGTGGTTATCAACATTATGCCACAAAATCTGTCGATTGAGCTGGTAACACTTAATAAAAGGTTCCACTAGTTGACATTAATTAATGCATTATATATATAAATAAATGCATTAGTACATGTTGAAATGAACATTAACTAAGATTAATAATCAGTATTAGTTTATGTTAACTAATGATGTTAACTAATGTTAACAAATGGAACATTATTGTAAAGTGTTACCATTGAGCTTAACTTGTATTGAACCCGAAATATTCCTTTAAACAAGTTGAAATAACGTGGACCGATGGCTTCAACAGAAGCATAGACCATCGATGAACAACCTTGGTGCCCTCACGATAGGTCTGTCTTAAAAGTATTATAAGTTATTGTTAAAATCAATTTGCCTATGGAGCAAACGAATGGGATTTGTACTTCCGGAAACCTACTGTTGCGCTCTATTGTTTTAAAAACAGTGAGTCTAACAGTATTGGTTTGTGTATTATGTGTATTTGCACAAGTTATACCCTGTTGGGAGTGTGAATAGGGGAATATCCATTCAGTTCTGTTGCGGGAAACTCCACACCTCTCCTCCTGAGATCCTCATACACGGTCACAACCCCAGTCAGATCTGGAGAACTACGAAAGGCATCGGACCACGCCTAGAGAGAGAGAGAGCACAAGATCAGATGACAGACACACCCTGTGCTTTGTCTGAATAATAAGCACCAGTTGAACTGACGAAAGGACTTGTTTGTTTTTTGGACCTGTATCATGCTCAGCACTCTTTCTTGAAGAATGATTGGAGGGTTATTTTTAGGCAGTAGGGTTTGCACTAAGACGTTCTCCACGAAGTCTCTGGTGGACACGTAGATGTGAAATTTGTGGCAGCAATTCTTAACACAGGCCTCCAACACCTGCAGCAAAACCAAAGGCTCATTGTAACAATGTACTAGCATACTTCAAAAGACAGTATATGTGAGAAAGTTGTGTCTAGCTATTTAAAGCAGAAGTGTGTAATTGGCAAATAACTATAGTTTTCAAACAGGTTTCCCGAACACCGCCTGGCTTGCATTGATTGAACAAACAGATCTGTCGCCCCAAATTCATGCCAGTGGTTGAGTTAATGTTGCCGTTTCAGGCTGGTCTGGATGCTTAAATGAATAGCAATGTTTGATAGCGCCTCAGAGCCGCAGTCTTTACACTTTTTTTGGCTTACTTACAGTATAGTCGTCTCTACATATTAAACTGAGACAAAAAAGCTTTATCAATCAAATATGTGCAGAAATATGGAACAAGATAGATAAGGAACTGGTGATGTTGACAATACGTTTGACACTTACACTCAAAGCTAGCATGACCTCTTTAAAATTCCTATTTCCCAAGATCCTCTTCTTTATTGCTCTGACTGCATCTTTAGGCCTACAAACAGTATTGCAACAAAGCAGTTCAAATGTTATACAAATCAGAAGCTCAAATCATTGTAAAGTTGCATAAATAGACAATCAGATTTACAGTGTGCCCAAAATAGCATTTGGACACTTAAGCCAAACTTAAATGTATTGAGTGCAAACAAAAAAATGCCAAAGCACATTTTTAAGCAAATGATTTCACAAATATATTTGTTGGGTTTTAATTTATAAAACATCACATATACTGTTGAAAATGAAGTACAAAAAAGCTTTGGACAATTTCTGGTTGTTAAACATCAGTGGAACATGCCCATAGATCGACTAAAATGACTTTGTTTGTAAATGCCAGTTGGTTTGATATTTTGTTATTTAATGCAATGACTTAAATTTCATTGCCATGGCAGTATAAACACACATGCGTCCTCAGCATACATACCCGTCCTCCGTTTCGTTTACTATGTCACAGATCTCCATGTTGAGGCCCCAGTCTTCTGATGGGAGAGAAGAACTGGTGGCCTGTTCTAAGCGAGAGACAAAACAAAAATCAAACACACAAGGGTGCATATTTTAAAGAACGCAACAACATGTTCTGGCTGAAAATACCTTTCTCCTTATTCACAACTAAACAAAATGCAGAAACACAGATCTACCCAAAAGCAAACAGACATGTATGCAGGTTTATTAACCACTGTTTGTGTTGGCAGGCTAACAAGTATAGGAAACCCTTTTAACTAGGGATGCACCGATTGTGAAATTCTGGGCCGATAACGATGTTTAAAATAACAATTTGGCCGATACCGATATTTTTGTTTGTTTGTTTATTTTGTTTTGCTGTTATTTAATCCCCCTTTTGTGCCAGTGAAACAGAAATCTTCATTATAAAATAAATGAGCTGTTTTTAAGTCTTTCAGCCCTGATTCACACTATCTTTGAATGAGCACAAATTCAATCATACAAATTTATGAAACAACGTTTAATATAACAAAGATTAATTTGTGAAAAATTACTTTTAGATTGCTATACACCTGCTATACTCATGCTATACACCTGCTATACACCTGCTATACACCTGCTATACTCATGCTATACTCATGCTATACTCATGCTATACTCATGCTATACACCTGCTATACACCTGCTATACACATGCTATACACATGCTATACACCTGCTATACACCTGCTATACACCTGCTATACTCATGCTATACTCATGCTATACTCATGCTATACTCATGCTATACACCTGCTATACTCATGCTATACTCATGCTATACTCATGCTATACACCTGCTATACTCATGCTATACACCTGCTATACTCATGCTATACACATGCTATACACCTGCTATACACCTGCTATACACCTGCTATACACCTGCTATACACCTGCTATACTCATGCTATACACCTGCTATACTCATGCTATACACCTGCTATACACCTGCTATACACCTGCTATACACCTGCTATACTCATGCTATACTCATGCTATACACCTGCTATACACCTGCTATACTCATGCTATACTCATGCTATACACCTGCTATACACCTGCTATACTCATGCTATACTCATGCTATACTCATGCTATACTCATGCTATACACCTGCTATACACCTGCTATACTCATGCTATACACCTGCTATACACCTGCTATACACCTGCTATACTCATGCTATACTCATGCTATACTCATGCTATACACCTGCTATACACCTGCTATACACCTGCTATACACCTGCTATACTCATGCTATACACCTGCTATACACCTGCTATACTCATGCTATACACCTGCTATACACCTGCTATACTCATGCTATACTCATGCTATACTCATGCTATACACCTGCTATACTCATGCTATACTCATGCTATACACCTGCTATACTCATGCTATACTCATGCTATACACCTGCTATACTCATGCTATACACCTGCTATACACCTGCTATACTCATGCTATACACCTGCTATACACCTGCTATACACCTGCTATACTCATGCTATACACCTGCTATACACCTGCTATACACCTGCTATACACCTGCTATACAGCAGAATTTCTCACTAAATCACAGACCAGACAGAAAAATACTCCCACACCGCCGACATTTTCTTGCACTTATTTGACAGCAAACCACACGTGCGCACGGCTTCCGTTGCTCTCTTACATCATGCCAATCACGTCTAGCCAGTGGCTGTGGGTGGTGTTATAGTACCACCTGTTGGATCTTCTCTGAAACTGCAGCTGGGTAGGCAAATGTTGTCCAAGTCGACCGTAAATAACCAAGACATATAAACAGATAATCATCGGCCACTGGCATCGGTGAATGACATCGTATTTGCCGATAGGGCCGATGTCAGTCAACAAGGCGAATATCGGCCGATACCGATGTTTGGCCGATACATCGGTGCATCCCTACATTTAACATTTAATCACGTGCAGGATACAAATGATAGATATCTGCAAATAAATTTTCATTAGTTAAAATTATGATAAAAGTAGTATCTGTAACTGAATTTTCAATTGTAGAATTACCCAATGATCTCTTGTTTACTCCTGTTCAAAACGCAATTTAAAAACATATCAGCTATGTGCTGACAAGTCGAAACAATATTTATATCAATAATAGCATTGTTACTAGTGCAACTGTCCATTCCTGACATCAATAACTGAATTACAACTAGTAAATATGCTTTAATTTTATTTGGTTTTTACTAGTGCTGCACGATTAATCATATCGCAATCGTGATGTCAGCCTGTGCAATTATATGATGGCAAAATGCTGCGATTTTATTAAATAAATAAGTGCATGTGTGGACATGACCGCCCATTTTCTCCGACAGCTGTTTGCCCATTCTCTACACCGCTAATAAAAAGATGACCAGTCTATAATGATGACACGCGAGACGAGAGGAGCGCTGCAGCTGGAGTGTCTGATAGAAACACAGATCACAGCTTGGCGATATATCTTTATTTCATCATTAATTACAGTTAATATAATACGGGACCGTGACATGTAAATAAGCACAAACTCCAAAACTGTCATTCACTGTGTGGTCAGAGCTGCTTCAACCAGTCGCGGGAGAGACCCAATCTGAGCAGGAGTCGAGACCGGGAGAGATTTAAAGTACCGCCGGCTGATGCGCACTCTAACACAGAGATGCTCGTCTCACCCCCGCTGTCTGCAGCTCGCAACATCATCATCATGATAAGATCAATCTTGTGTGAAAAATTTAACAAAAAAAAGCCAACGTTTACATGTTTTTAACGTCACTTTTTTGATCAGTATGGTACCACCTCCGCCTCATTTTGAGCAAGGAAAAACCCTGGTTATATGGCAATATTTTGGCTTTAAGATAACCGACACTGAACAGAGAGAGGTACTGTGCAAATTTAAAGTTGCTACATCACGTGGCAACACGACAAACGTATATCAGCACCTGAAACATCACAGAGAAAAGTACAAAAGTGAGATTTCAGAAAATGATCCACACACACTGGACAAGAGATACCAGCGATATGTCGAACTTTTTAGAAAGAGGATTTGGAAATACCAGTTGTCACTACCAGTTTTAGTGGTTTGAGTGAACCACACTTTTATATCCAGTTTCCTTTTCAAAAGAGTTTATACCAAGTACACGTTACATCCTGCTTAAATGTCCCTGTTTGTTTGAACAATCTTATTTTCGTGAAAATTAGTATGTTGCCTCCAAAGAAAGCCCAGTACTTTTAGAGTAAGGATGGGTCAAGGCTCGCCAATTTGCCAACAGATGCTTCAGCAAATGATCCAGCACTTTGAGAACGATGTTCCCCAAACACTAATCGAAAGTATCGTGACATTTCACATTCAACAGTGCACTATATAGTTAAAAAATTCAAGGAATCCGGTCAATTCAATGCATAAAGTGCAATGCCGAAAACCACTTCTGAACGCGTGTGTTCTCTGATCCCTCAGACATCACCGTCTGCATCATGGGTCTGTAACGGATATCATGAACATGGGCTCGGGAATACTTTGGTAGACGTTTGTCAGTCAACACCATTCACTGCTGCATCCACAGATCCAAGTTGAGACTTGTACTATGCAAAGGAGAAGCCGTACATCAACACTGTCCAGAAACGCTGCCGAACTCTCTGGGCCTAATCTCACTTGAGATGGAAATTTGAACACTGGAATTGTATTTTGTGGCCCAAATAGTAAAAAAAAAAAAAAACGCCATCGTGGCCAAAGAGGAAAAGGGCCATCCAAGCGGTTATCAGTGCCAAGTACAACATCCAGTGTCTGTCGTGGTATGGGTGAGGAGGAGGTCAGTGCCCTCCCATGGTATGGCTAACTTGTGTTGCACAACTGTAAGGGCACCATTAATGCAGGAAAATATGCACAAATCTGCACACATACTGTATGTACGGATTACAAGTGCATGGCTGTGTAAGCAGAGAGTGCGGGTGCTAGATTGACCTGCCTGCAGTCCTGACCCCTCTCCAATTAAGAATGCATTGTGCATTATTAAGCACAAAATATGGGAACGAATGCCACATACAGTTGCACAGCTGAAGACCTGCATAATGGATGAATGGGGAAAACTTCTGCTTCCTAAACCTCAACTTGTGACTTCAGTGCCCAAATGCTTAAAAAGTGTTATTTATCAGGTAAAACATCAAATAATATGTTGCTGTAGTGCTTTCAATACAGCACAGGTTGAAAATAAAATCTTCAAATCACTCCTTTTTGTTATTATTGGCATTTACAATGCTGTCCCAACTTTTTGGGTATTGTAATACTAAAAAAATTATAAATAACTTTATTATACGCTTATAAAAAGTTAAATGCTTTTCCCACAGCTCATGGTCATTTAACTAGTGAAAAATGAAATGCTTATGTCTATATCCTCCTGCACATGACTAAATGTCAAAAGGGCTTACAGTAAAAAGTATAACTCCTTATCAACAGAATCATTTGTAGATTCATTAACTTTAGATCGATCTTATTATGGCATTCATCTGACATACAATCACATACACATTCAAACAAAAGCACCGAACTGCCTGTCTACTCAGCTCTGCTCTTATGTCGCAACATTATTGTTATCTTACTCATCAGTGGTGTGGTTTATGTCTCCAAAACAACCCCACAGTAACAAAAACTGAACTTACTGTATGTTGACATCATGATAATAATAACAACAGTTTACTGTCATCAAGAGGCCAGAATAACTTCAAAGAATTCTCATATTTACAGTAAGTCATTATGGATTACAGAAATCCCATCCACACTCATAACTGGTACAGCTGAGCTAGCGTTGATGAACATCACATGCTGTACATGACTTGTATTGTTTACAGTGCTTAAGGCTCAGCATCTGGGCAGGGAAAACAGGCTTTTCAGCAGCTTGAAAGGGCACGTTCCATCATTACACCGCCTGCGTTGTTGTTGTATAATGGGACTAATAACCTTTTAAGGAAGCGTTCACTCAAAAAAAAAAAAAAATAATGTAATGATTATTTACTCAAACATTCAAAATATCGAAGAACAAACAGGAGTGATGTATTTAAGAACAAAACATTGCCAAAACGAAGGTGTTTTTGAGTTTGTTTCGGTTGTTCCTAACAGCTCGCCAGTGTAAACTTTCAGGAAAATTTCTTGACAAAATCTTACTGCCATTGGTCCATATTATCGGTAGGCGTAACCTGGAGCTCCACATACTTTGAGGCCGACAACTAATTCCCGTTGAGTCAGTTAAGCTCAGTCAACATGAACACACCGGCGTGTGGAGTTATTAGCGAGCTGGTCAAAATTTACCTGCACCTGTTCGATCGTTCACATTGAGACATTTTCCAAGAACGTGTCAGTGCAACATGCAATTTATGTTTTTTGTATAAATAGTCAACAAAAGAAATCAAATCCACTCAAATATTGTTACGTGCTGCTTCCCTCATGTGCCATCTGCAGCCACTCACACCACTTTTATACACCTATCTTTGCAGTAGTATCAGTGTCATCATAAAAGACAAAAGCAGCACGCAATCGGTGCATATTACGGCTGCTTATAGCAAGTTACAGCCATGAATGCAAAAGGTAAACATTACAAATGACCCATTACCAACTGCATGCATATTAATGGGATCATTTTTATATCACCAGAGCTTGAATTTGAAAAAGCCTCCGAATACATGATCTTGAAAAAAAGAGTGTGTAATTTGATGTTATCGAATCTGCTGAAAGGGCCTTTAAAATTATTCACGTGCATCACAGCAGGGACACTTAATTCATACACTCGACGGTCTACGAATAGGTTGTATTTTTAATTATCTTACTGGCTATGCAAGATAGAGTTTTTATATAAAAATGTATTTTACATGAGTTAATTGTTAAATTAAATTAATGTATATATAGTTTTTTTTTGTAATATTTTATTAATGTTATTCTTATCAAATTTGTCTCAGAGTGTCAAACACATGAATTCCAATGTAGCCGTACTGCTTTGTGCAAATGGCAATAAATCTAAATCTAAATCATACATGCCCAGATAACACGATCCCCAGGTGATCCATAACACCGGACAATCTCAGCGGTACAAAGGTTTGTGTTGTTTAATGGTCTGTGTGGAAGATCACGCCTGTATGAATGTAAGAGCTGCTTTTAACTCATGAAGAACACATGAAAAGCGAAAGCAACCGAGGCAGCGTTCATGACTAATGTTTACATTGTAGTCAGGCGGAGTGAATACAGTCTGTGCTTCATAATCTTATGTGTTGTTTATTAACCAAGATTAGTATATACACACATACAAAAATATACAGTACACTGACATTAAAGTGCTTTTTTATTATTATTATTATTATTATAATAATGTGTTACATGGCATACCATTGTCTGGCTGTTATGAACTTATATACATGAATGAACATATTTGAACAATGAACAATGAACGTGTTTTATCTCTGTTCTCCCCCTTCATTGCTGCTTGGCTTGGGCGAAATTAAGCCATGTCACCAGAAAGATAAAACTTTAATAAAGAGAAATAAAATGTTGGCTCTGGTAAGTAAACAGCAGTATCACTTTATCAAGATTTATAAATAGAAACTAAACTTGCGCTGGCTTTTGTCGCATCTCGGGCAGCACACTGTCTGAAAGTAAATGGAATTTTGGTCACAAAGGCAGCGTGATCATACAGTGATGTCACAGTGACGTCACAGTGATGTCACAGGTCAATATGCTCATGCATTACCGTGAATTATAATTGTTTTGGTATATGCACAAATTGAGTGTATAGGAAATTAATATAATACCTAATTAATAATAGCTAAAGGAAATGACAGAATACTTTATAGGCCTCAGTATTATCATTACTATGTTTTGTGTGTGTGTGTGCGTGTGTTTATGATTGTTAATACTTAAAAGAAAAAATGAGGCAGAAAAAGACTGACATTTAAGGTAATTATTAAATGACTCATGTAATGATCACTTTTTATATTTCACGCATGCATTACATGCAAGACAAAAGAAACTATATGAGAATACTGCTGTCGAATTTTAGTAAGGGGTACAATGCAAATGCACATATCACAGAACACTTCTGTAAAGTATATAGATGGAGCCTAGAATTGTTTTATCATGAAGGTAACGTGGTCTGCCTGAACATGAGCATAACAATTAAGACACGGACAAATCATCAGTAGTCTACAAATCTACATATGATGTTAGACTATCCAAAAACGCGAGACGGCATGATAACTCAAGCAATCCAGACTGGTAAACAATTAAGAACAGAATGTGTGTTGTACATGAATACAATTTTATCAAACAGACAAGACATGCAACACACACTTACAAAATGGGTAAAGGCGGCTGTTTTTTTCAGTCAGACATAGGTCGGTATTATTTCACGTATTTACAGTATCAACAAGAAGCTCCCTGACGGCAGAGAAAGTTAAACACACACACACACACACACACACACACACACGTTCAACCATTTTTGATCTCACAACTGTTTAACAGACGTATAGAAATCTATTTTTTTATTTTTAGATATATAACTTAATATTTCAAGAACAATTATAATATTTGTTTTAAGACTTGCGCTTAAAATGAGGTTGTTTGATTATTCATTTCCATCGATAAATGTCCTTTGCTCATACGATTATGAAATAAGGTTCCTGATGAAACTTGCCATTAGGTGAAGGATCCAATTTACTGATGAAGTAACTTTTTGTGTTTTCACAATGTTGTTGTCACAGTTGTTTAAAATAGCTTTTTTTGAGCTGTTTCATGTCTGCATTATTAATTGCAAGTGATCAAATCAGATTTGTGCGTTCAGACACAACCAACCTATCTGTATGGGCTGCTTTGGTAACGGCGTTGGCGTACCCACGTGACGATGCTTTCAAAACATATGCACCTCCCGATGTGGTTTGAATCAGATTCGGAAAAATCAGATTTCATGTGTTTTTTTTTTGCTGTCAAGACTTGTTCAACTAATCTGGATACAATCTGGATATGCAAAAAATCTGATTAAAGAGGCAGTCTGAACAAAGCCAGAGAAGAAGGCATCAAGTCACCGATAACACATTTTCATATCATATTATTTTATGATTTGCATGTAGCCTTGAGCGTCCTCATTTTTAAATGCTCCTCTAAACGCCTCCCCCAGAGGTGTGGCCAGTGTCAGAATGTTTGCAAACAGCATGTCCTTGAAACTTTTCCTGGCTTTGAGTGAAGAATGAAGAAGCACTTCTCTGTGAGCGTGCCGAGGCTTTTAGTATTCCACAGAAAAAATAACTGCACATGGGTGAGCCACACGAGGGTTAATAAATAATGACAGAATTTTCCTTTCTTTTTTTTGTGAACTATGCCTTTAAATTTATTCAGGCAAACTGAAACTAATATTCATCAAAAAGAGACAGCAATCCCGGATGAGCAGAAAATTGAGAAAATTTAGCTTTTGTTATAATTAGGGTGTTTGGCTGGAACAAACAGTCCCAGTCCCTCCATAATGAACTGCTATTGAGATTATTTGACTTGCACTGACCAAGACAAGAGAACACCATATGAAAGTGATAAAAATGCCACCAATATTGTTTCTGAGCAAAAACAAGTGTACTGAACTGAGTTTAACTGGGTTTAAGAAACCATTTTAATTCTTTGGTTGAAAATAGTCCTTTTCTAAATAAGTGCGGCAAAGAAATGGGTCAAAACGTCATTTGGGTGCATTGAGACGTGCAAAATGCCAACAAACCCTTCGCCCCGCCTTACTTCACCACTATTGGTAGATTGCGTTTGATTGACACGCAATTGTACCAATCATGAGAACGGTAAGCAGTTTTTGATCCCGCCTTCGATATTGGATTGAACGAACGAGATGTCGATCAAATTTAATCGTATCATTTGCTGTTATTGATAAAATTATGTATACGTGTTCATATTTGTCTTGTAAATAAATTAACCATACAAATAAAAGCACATTTGTTAAAGTACATTCAAACATCACGCAGTCGTATCCAAAACATTACGTTAAAATTATGAAGTGCTGAAATTATACTCGCGGTAATTATACTCGTTTGATACATTAGACGTCTAAAGTGCGATACTAACCTATAAGTTGACCCACAGGTGTAGAAAAAGGGTTTCCTATGAAAAACTCCATCCTCCGAGAGAGTTTCCCTCCTGCACCGAGCTGTGCTTCTTCTGGCTGATCAGTTGAAGAGCTTAAACAAACTGAATACGTAACATCACCTCTTAAAGTGACAGTAGCACAATGAAAATGGAATACTAGCGTACTGCATACTTCGCAGTGTATACTGCACACTTAATGCTATATTTGAAAAATAGTATTGGAAGCAGTTTGCAACTGTAGCTAGTTGCTACATTGTTGTCTCCTTACCTTTTTTATCATTTGCAAGTTTAATTCAGTGAGTGGCATCCAGTTACCTTGGAAATAATTGGAAAAAATTGAAAATTTCCACTAATACTATTAATGCGTGACACTGTAAATGGCACATTTCAGTCACATTGTGTATTTCAGTGTGCTCTGGTTATAAACTGCAAATTTTCGCACATGTAGTAAGTCATCCAAATACACAACGCATACTTAAATTTCATGCACACAGTATAGATAGTATGATATTGGGTGATATTTAATTCTCCTCCCTGCCCAGTAGGTGGCGATATGCACAAATAAAGTGAATCGCCAAAAAACAACAGAAGAAGAATGTTAAAGTAAAAGTGGAGATTTATAGTTAAAAAAAGGACTTAAATATTGATCTATTTCTGACCCACACCTATCATATAACACCTGAAGACGTGAATTAATCCACTGGAGAAACATGGAGGACTTTTATCCTGCCTTTGTGCTTTTTGGGAATCTCAAAGTTATGGCAACCATTCGCTTGTATTGTATGGAACGACAGAGCTGAAACATCCTTCTAAAAATCTTCATTTGTGTTTTGCAAAAAAAAAAAGAAAAAGTAATACGCATCTGGGATGGCACTGGGGTGAGTAAATGAGAGAATTAAAATTTTGGGGTGCACTATCCCAAAAGTCAAAACTGACACTCGAATGCTTAGACTTTTGCCAAGCCTTATTGCATTTGAGCGCAGGTTTTATTCATGGACTTTCCCTTACAAACAATTAGCAACGATGCTTTCGGTCACAATGACATATATTTATGTTTACTACTAATTAAACTATAGGAACATGGTGTTGACCACCACAAACAACATTAAGAGAAATGACAGAAATATATTGAAATATTTTTTACGAGATCCTATATTTAATTTATTATTGTTTTACATAAGTAGCAATACGTTTAGTAGACTTAGGCTAATTTATTATTTCGTTTTTGCTATTCTTTGGCAGACATTATTACCATTTCTGCGAAGAGTCCACCTCTACACAGTTTTTGCATAAATGCAAAAATGTAATATTTAACTCTAAATTAAATATCTAATTTCTATTTAAATTATACATTTTTTGCAGTTATGCAAATAAATAAAATTTATATAATCTCTTACACTGATGTTCTGCTGCAATTTTAGTGTAGGTCTCAATGTATTACTGACAGCTCCTTCAATGGATAGAATAACTTGTGATCGACCACATGGTGGCGTTTTCTCTACGTGATAACACTATATAACACGTGTTCCCCCCCCCCCCCGGGTAGTATGTGTAATGACTCAAAAGTATAGAAAATGGCTATTATTCCCCTCAAACTTTGCTTTTGTGACCAGGACAGTGATATTTTGAAATGTACCAATTTCCAATGAGAAAACAGGCAAATTTGTGTCTTTTCATTCACATAAATTCAGAAAAACAACAATGTATGAATGGAAATGAACATGTTTTTATAATAAAGTAATACAAAAATGACTACAAAAGATTTAGAAGTGTGTTTTTTTTCTAAATTACTTTCACAAATCAGCCCCCAAATTTTGTCTCCCACCATGTTCTTCAAAGTCCAGTATATCCTGATGGATACGCTCGCCTTGCTCCTCTGTGTACGCTCCCATGTTCTCCTTGAATTTATCAAGATGAATATCAAGGATATGGACTTTGAGGGATTTCTGAGGTGGAGCTGAGGAGAGATACACATACTACCCCAACCAAAAAGACCTCAACGACTTAATTAGATATTGGTCTCACCAAGGTCAGTGCCAAGCTTTTTTACATCTAGGCTCAAGCCGTGGAACTTGTTGGATGAAAGTGCAAGTTGTAGATCAGAGGAAGTGTCACCAGCCCTTTTCCAGCTTCTTCACCCCTCAAAATGGGCTGTGCTTCTGCCACAATGTGACCAGACTGTTCGAGGCAATCGGAATCGCCTGTAACCAGAATGAGTGGCGCCTCTTCATTGGCAGCTCATCCAGGAGCCTCAAAGCCGTGCTGCTCCATAATGGTAACAAGTACCCGTCTCTTCCCCTAGTTCATTCGGTGCACCTCAAAGAGGATTACAACAGCATCAGGAGCTTGCTGGATGCCTTGAAGTCTGATGAGTTTGGCTGGGAGGTCATGGGAGACTTCAAAATAGTGGCATTCCTGATGGGTCTCCAAGGTGGTTTTTACCAAGGTTGCCTGCTACCTTTGCCTTTGGGACAGCAGGGACACCGTGGCGCACTACTACAGGCGGGACTGGCCACAGCGGAACGAGTTCTCTGTGGGGAGGAACAACATCAAGCGGGAGCCCCTGTTGGACCCCTGAAAGGTGCTGATGCCACCAATGCACATCAAATTGGCTCTTATGAAACAATGTCAATTTGTGAGCTCTAGATTAGGAGTCGGCAGCCTTCAAGTACCTTCAAGACTTCTCCCCAAAGCTGTCTGAGGCAAAGGTCAAAGCCAGTGTCTTCGTCGGACCACTATTGTAGTGGTCTCTATTGTATTGTAAAATGTTAATTGCACAGTCATACTTGTTCAAAGAATGCTCTGTCATTTCAGATAACTACAATCATATTGATAGTGGCATTCAAATTAAATCTGAACTGCGATGTTGTTTTTTTGACATGTTAATTCAGATGCCTGTGCAAATTTCAAAGGTTTTCTTCATTATTATTTGAGAAAGAAGTCTAGAGAACATCTTTCTGTAATTAACTTGGCATGAGTCAGTTATGACTCACGGCCCATGTGTGTGTGTGTGTGCGCATGAGTGTGTGTGCGCGCGTGTGCATCTGTGATGCAGATCAACAGAGCAAAATGTTGAGACAGAATATAAAAATAAAATCAAGAAAAAGGTGTTGGTTGTATGTTTAATTTTGGGATTTGCAGTCATGTAACATATTTGCAGTTAAAGTACACTCACCTAAAGGATTATTAGGAACACCTGTTCAATTTCTCATTAATGCAATTATCTAATCAACCAATCACATGGCAGTTGCTTCAATGCATTTAGGGGTGTGGTCCTGGTCAAGACAATCTCCTGAACTCCAAACTGAATGTCAGAATGGGAAAGAAAGGTGATTTAAGCAATTTTGAGCGTGGCATGGTTGTTGGTGCCAGACGGGCCGGTCTGAGTATTTCACAATCTGCTCAGTTACTGGGATTTTCACGCACAACCATTTCTAGGGTTTACAAAGAATGGTGTGAAAAGGGAAAAACATCCAGTATGCGGCAGTCCTGTGGGAGAAAATGCCTTGTTGATGCTAGAGGTCAGAGGAGAATGGGCCGACTGATTCAAGCTGATAGAAGAGCAACTTTGACTGAAATAACCACTCGTTACAACCGAGGTATGCAGCAAAGCATTTGTGAAGCCACAACACGCACAACCTTGAGGCGGATGGGCTACAACAGCAGAAGACCCCACCGGGTACCACTCATCTCCACTACAAATAGGAAAAAGAGGCTACAATTTGCAAGACCTCACCAAAATTGGACAGTTGAAGACTGTAAAAATGTTGCCTGGTCTGATGAGTCTCGATTTCTGTTGAGACATTCAGATGGTAGAGTCAGAATTTGGCGTAAACAGAATGAGAACATGGATCCATCATGCCTTGTTGCCACTGTGCAGGCTGGTGGTGGTGGTGTAATGGTGTGGGGGATGTTTTCTTGGCACACTTTAGGCCCCTTAGTGCCAATTGGGCATCGTTTAAATGCCACGGCCTACCTGAGCATTGTTTCTGACCATGTCCATCCCTTTATGGCCACCATGTACCCATCCTCTGATGGCTACTTCCAGCAGGATAATGCACCATGTCACAAAGCTCGAATCATTTCAAATTGGTTTCTTGAACATGACAATGAGTTCACTGTACTAAAATGGCCCCCACAGTCACCAGATCTCAACCCAATAGAGCATCTTTGGGATGTGGTGGAACGGGAGCTTCGTGCCCTGGATGTGCATCCCACAAATCTCCATCAACTGCAAGATGCTATCCTATCAATATGGGCCAACATTTCTAAAGAATGCTTTCAGCACCTTGTTGAATCAATGCCACGTAGAATTAAGGCAGTTCTGAAGGCGAAAGGGGGTCAAACACAGTATTAGTATGGTGTTCCTAATGATCCTTTAGGTGAGTGTAGTTGCTATGCCTCTAATTGATTAAATAATTACCAAAAAAGTATTTGTTTTTGTTTGTAAGGATGGACGAATACCTTTGAAACCCATGGCATTTAGATTTATATAGATAGAATTAAGTTTCTCGACTGTGCCAATACCACTGAACAAGCCAGTTCAAGGAGCTCTGAAGGAAATGACAGCCAAATGTCAGCTGTAAATGAGCTCTCTCCGATCATTAAACGTTATATTCTAACTTTTCTTTTCTAACCGGCAGATGGCCGCGGCTGCTCCGTTGGGGTGGACGGTAGTGGCGAGAACTCTACTACAGCGTATCCCTCCTCCTTCCCGGATTTCGGCACCAGTGTAAAGGAGTTCAATGGAAAGGAGGAGGCGAGAACCGGCTTGACAATGTTAATAATATTTTAATTATAAATCATTAAAACAAAAGACGAACACACACACGACGGACATGTCCGTAAACTAACACTCACTCACTCACTCACTCACTCACTCACTCACTCACTCACACTCTCTCTCTCTCTCTCTCTCTCTCACTCGTCGGCCTTTATCCCTCTCGGAGGCTTGATTAGCCTGATACGGGACCAGGTGTGTAGGATCACGACCCGGCCCCGCCCTCCGCAAAGACCTAGCTACTATATTCTCATAAAATTACCCCTGGGACACGATTGTGTCAACGCATAGATCTGGAAGTGTGTAAAAATGGCCAATGCATTCATGGTTCCCGACTGGTTACCTTCATTATTGTCAAACAGAAGAAAGTAAGAGCCCGTAAGAGCCCATAAAACTCTTCCAAGAGCTAGCTGTCAAGCCAAGGGTATTCAAGCAAGAATAGCCAATTCTGACTAGATGAAAAGATTGTTAATTTACAAGCCTGAAAAAGACTCTGAATCATCAGTTGAATCATCAGAATTACTTCATGCTCATTAGCCAAAAAATATCATTTAGAGGCATGAAATTCAAAAGAATAACAATATACATATTTTATTTTATTTTATTTTTTTTTATAGTTTTTTGCATTTATTAATATAAAGAAAATGTTTGTCATCACAGATTCACAATGTTTGTTTTCCAACTTTTTTTTGTTTTTGTTTCCAGTCCTCTTTTTTTAAGATTAAAATATATTTGCAACATCTCAAGAATAATGCATCACAAATATACTGTTTATACATAATACCAGAACACATTACAGTGGTGACAGATACACTGTCAATAGTTATTAAGTTTAAAACAAACTAATATTAGTTGAAAACTAAGATGGAAAATGTAAGGAAAGAAGTCAGAAGTATTGCTAAAGCTGCTTCAAGAACATCTAAAGTCAATAAAAGTTTTACGGTTTGTTATTTCACCTCTGGCACTGAGCACTGCATTCAGATTACTTTCACTAAACAAGAATTTCATGGGTACATTTACAACACTTAATAAACTTTACACTTACAGTCACATCAAGTAAATTAAAAGACCCTTTGCCATAGTATTTTCTTTTTAAAACTGTTCAAAGTGATTTTTCTGAAGCCTAAATCTGGCGCCACATTAGCAGACTCCAAACAACTGGATTTGGCCGAGGTTGTCACACCTGTGGACTGTATTTATTATTATTTTTAGATCTCGCTTTCTTCAGTCGGAGGTAAGACGCACTTGCCAGTTAAGAATGGGGGAGGGGTGACAAACATACCAAATCTCAGCAAATCTCTCTCTCCGATTCCCGGTCACATGGAGCTCGCCATAATCCCAACAGGAGTACCGTGCGAGTATAAACAATTGTAAAAGAGTGAAAGTCAGTGGTTGTGTATTTCTCCCTTCGAGGCTTGCCGTAGAATGCATATGTCCATATGCAGATTTGATTGAGTAAAGAAATTACGTTCAACAAAAACAGATTGTGATGAAAATGTTCAGATCAGCCTCACGTCTTGTCAGTTCATCCGTAAAGGAAGTCGTCAATGGTCACTTGAAGAGAACACAAGATGTCGCCTCGGCAACAGAACAATTTATTTCAAGCAAGCCTGATGTGCTTTTTCAGTTTTTGAAGCCATTAGTTCAGCAGGGAGTCCCGATGGTCGGGTGATTAACAACCTCCCGCAGGCAGACTCTAATGCACTCTTCGTTTCCCTCCGTCTGGCCGGCCATTATGCAAATGAAGCCGACACCTGAAAATCACTGGAGAAATCAGCTAGTGTGGCGCCGGCTTAACTAGTGTTCTTCTCTGTTTTACATTGTCCAGCACAAAATATCTCCCTCTTTGTATAATGGTTCTCAAAGATTTCAGACTTCATTTAACCAAAGCAGAAAATCCAACTGCTAACTAGTCATAAAAATGTTTCGTCTAATTGTGCAGCATAAACACAATGATAACATTTAGAAAGCATTTGAATATGATTGTATATGCAAACATAAATACGAAATGTATTTTGGAATTTGATCTGAAAACGCATTATATGTTTGTCAGACCAATGGCCGATGGGGGAGTTCAGAAAACTTGTTTGAAAACAATATTTTGACTATTTTTGCAATTTAGTTTGGTGACGCTAGTGGCACAAAAATTACACACTTCACATTTAAGTACAATGTACATTTTCATTATGGTATATGGTAGAGTGTACCTCCACAGTTCGAGAACCACAACTCCACATCACTCTCTCTCGTGTGCATCACCTACAGATGATGTCCAAACGGGTTTGCATTTGATATGAGGCGAGCTTCATCCATCCATCCTTTTTTAAAGTCAACTTTGTAACAAGGCTTTGTAAAGCCAGCATCAACATTTGTCTTGACAAACATTAACAATCTAGATCTTCGTAACATGCATGGCAGTTTGCACTAATGCAATTCAGTCTGTTATGTACCATTTTTGTTCCACTGCATCCAAATTAATATGGGTTTGGAATGACATGAGGGTGAATAAATGGTTACAATTGTCATTTTTAGGTGAGCTATCCCTTTAAATATTGTGCATTAAAATATTGTACTGAATCACTGGTCTGTTTGACGTATCTACATGATGGAGCAGGTGAAGCCACAGCATTCCTTCAGTAGGGTGAAACCTGTCTTGGTCAAGTAAGGAGACGTGGTTTGCTGGGCTCTGGTCATCATTCTCTTGTTCTTAGTGTGACCTAAGAGAGAGAGAGATAGAGAGAGAGAGAGAGAGAGAGAGTGTGAGAGACAGAGATATGCAGTGAGAGAGAGAGAGATGCAGTGAGAGAGAGAGAGAGAGAGAGAGAGAGAGAGGGAGAGATGCAGTGAGAGAGAGAGAGAGAGAGAGAGTTTGAGAGACAGAGATATGCAGTGAGAGAGAGATGCAGTGAGAGAGAGAGAGAGAGAGAGAGAGAGAGAGGGAGAGATGCAGTGAGAGAGAGAGAGAGAGAGTTTGAGAGACAGAGATATGCAGTGAGAGAGAGATGCAGTGAGAGAGAGAGAGATGCAGTGAGAGAGAGAGAGAGAGAGTTTGAGAGACAGAGATATGCAGTGAGAGAGAGATGCAGTGAGAGAGAGAGAGATGCAGTGAGAGAGAGAGAGAGAGAGAGAGATGCAGTGAGAGAGAGAGAGAGAGAGAGAGAGAGAGAGAGAGAGAGAGAGAGAGAGAGAGAGAGAGGGAGAGATGCAGTGAGAGAGAGAGAACCACACCCAGAGATACAGCAGAGAACCACACCCAGAGATACAGCAGAGAACCACACCCAGAGATACAGCACCCAGAGATACAGCACCCAGAGAGGAGCCACGTGGTCAGCGACTGCCCTACGGATCCCCCAAACACCCCACAGCACCTGCAGGGCACCCCACAGCACTGAACCACCCTCCACAGCACACCACACCCCAGCCCGGTAAACTGAGCTATGCCCAGGCTCTCAGTGGAGAAGCAAACCGAGGCAACACTGATCTTCAGGACATCCAGCACATCATCTGCTCACGCTTACTGTCCCACACGGGGCAGCGGTAAGAAATGAGGAGAGAGGAGAAAAAAACAAACAAACAAAAAACAAATAATTTTTGTGTATATATATATATATATATGTGTGTGTGTATATGTATATTTATATATTAGTGTAAGGACAGTGCTTCCAAAATGTAAAGGACCTTACATAATTACATTTTACTAAATTATATTGTCACTATTCATTGTTTTTACATAGTTTTGGTCTTATGTCTTTCTCTTTTCTAAAAATAGCAAACATATCCAACAGATAATCTTTAGATGACATCATTCTGCATTTCCATGTGGAATATACAAGGTCTGAGCTCCTCAGCTTTTGGCCTAAAGACTCGAAACTCTGATTTCATCAGAGAACTTAAAGAACAAGATATATTATTATCTTACAGGAAACGTGGAGTCGAGGTGATGAGCACACTGGTTGTCCCGCAGGTTACAAAGAGATCACATCAACTCACATCAGTTAAACAGGGCAGAGACTCAGGAGGGATGTTAATCTGGATTAAATCTGAATTATCCTGCGCCATAGAATTAATCAAAATTGAACAATATCATCTATGGCTGAAAATAAAAAAAGGCATAATGTCCACCTCAAAATCTGTCTTTCTATGTGCGATCTATATTCCCCCTCTTGAGTCGCCCTATTTCCAGGAAGAAACCTGGTTTGAGACAAATGGTTTGATTCAGACGGTAAGACTCTGAGGACGAACCTCCGAAAATTATCCAACCAAAAACACAGACAACCAGATAATCAGGACCTTACTGTGAGGCACTAAAACAATATAAACACACACTCAGAAGGAAAAAAGAACAGTTTTTACAGAGCCAGCTTCAAGAAATTGAAGAATTAGTCAACTCAAATAAATTCTGGGATAAATGGAAATCACTATATAAATCAAATGAAGAATTGGCAATACAAGATGGAGAACTGCAGAAAAATCATTTCCAAGATCTATATCGCACAACCCAAAATCATGATCAAAGTGACATTCGTAAAAAATTAGAAGAGTTTGAACAATCCATTAAAGAAAACCAAAACCCATTAGACTTCCCAATCACAATGAACGAACTGGAGGACAAAATCAGTGTCCTAGAGTCCAAAAAGGCATGTGGTGTAGACGGCATCCTCAATGAGATGCTGAAACACATGGATCACAACTTTAAACTGGCGACTCTAAAACTGTTCAATGAGGTTCTGTGTGCGGGTTATTTCCCTGAGATCTGGAATCAGGGACTCATCAGCCCCATCTATAAGAGTGGGGATAAATTAGACCCTAATAACTACCGAGGCATCTGTGTGAACAGTAATCTGGGGAAGGTCTTCTGCAGTATTTTAAACAGCAGACTTGTAGACTTCCTTATGAAGCACAATGCCTTGAGTAAATGTCAAATCGGATTCATACCAAAATGTCGCACATCTGACCACATTTTCACCCTACAGACACTCATTGATAAATATGTACATCAAAATAAAAGCCAAATTTTTGCCTGTTTTGTAGATTTTAAGAAAGCATTTGATTCAATCTGGCATGAAGGATTATTCTTTAAACTTATTGACAGTGTGTAGGGGGAAAATCTTATGATGTGATCAAATCAATGTACACAGCCAGTCAATGTGCTGTTAAAATTGGCAACAAAAGAACCAAATTTTTCCTTCAACGGCGAGGAGTGAGACAGGGCTGCAGTTTAAGCCCCACCCTCTTCAACATGTATATCAATCAGTTGGCACAAACTATTGAACAATCTCCCGTTCGAGGTCTCACTTTACATGACACAGAAATAAAGTGTCTCCTCTACGCAGATGACCTGGTGCTCCTGTCGCCCACTAAAGAGGGGCTACAGCAGAGCCTGGCATTACTGGAGAGTTACTGTCAGACCTGGGCCCTGACAGTCAACCACCAAAAAACCAAAGTCATGATCTTCCAAAAGCGATCCAGATCTCAGGGACTAACAAACATTTTTACATTATCAAACAGAAACATTGAAATCACAAAGACGTACACTTACCTCGGCCTAAAAATCAGTTCTACAGGTAATTTTGCTTTGGCTGTGAATGAACTCAAAGAGAAAGCACAAAGGGCATTTTATGCCATTAAAAATTCCATTAAAATTGATATTCCGATCAGGATCTGGCTCAAAATATTCAAATCAGTCATCGAACCAATCGCACTATATGGCAGAGAAGTGTGTGGTCCACCTGTAAAATTTGACTATTTAAATTGGGAAAAACATCCCATTGAAACTCTGCATCTGGAATTCTGTAAAAGAATAATTTATGTCCAAAGAAAAGCCCCAAATAATGGATGCAGGGCAGAATTAGGCCAATACCCTCTTCTTTTGAACATTCAGAAAAGAGCCATCAAATTCTGGAAACACCTAAAGACAAGTGACCCCAACACATCCCATTATAAAGCCCTAAAACACCAAGAGCTGAGCGGGGTGAAGAGTCCCCTATGCCAGCTTGTCCTGAGACTGACTGAAGTCACACCTGAGGAGATCGGCCAGTCTCAGGATAACGGCACACTCACAAACATTCGGCCTAACCAAATTATACACAAAGAAAAGGAAAAATACCTCACGCATTGGACAAACACCATTAAAACTCAACACAAACTGGAATGATATTCGGCACTAAATCGAGAGTACACGGTGGCAATCTATCTGACCACAGTGACTGACAGAAAATTAAGAAAAGCACTGACGATGTACAGACTAAGCGAGCACAGTCTGGCCGTAGAGACGGGCCGCCGCAGACAGACATGGCTGCCCCGCGAGGACAGACTGTGCTCCCAATGCATCCTGGGAGTGATTGAGACAGAACTGCACTTCCTCACAGAATGCCCAAAATACCAACCAATTAGAAACAAATATTACCCCGAAATTAACAACATATGTCCAGATTTCAATGACTGTACCCCGACACAAAAAATGTGTTTTATTCTGGAGGAAAAAGAGGAATGTGCAAATATAGCTGCAAGATTTGTAGTATCCTGTAGAAACCTGCGGGACAACCAGAACTCAAATCAATAACAACACATGTTATTACATGATGTATTGATGACCCCTGACCCCTACCCCTGTTACTGACCCTACATAATGTTGCATGTTATTTCTTTATAGTTATTATTGTTCTCATGTCCTAGTTTAGTTCCTGTTTTGTTTTTCTATGTAATTGCTTTGGCAATACAAAATGTCTTTGTCATGCCAATAAATCTCGTTAAATTGAAATTGAATTGAGAGAGTGAGAGAGAGAGAGAGAGAGAGAGAGATGCAGTGACCTTCTCTGAATTATTCTAAGCATCTCTGAAAGCGTAAGCGCAGAGGAGCAATTTTATAAGAATATTTGCAAAAATGTCCAACAAGCCATTTTGAGCATGCTCATTAGCCAGTTCAGGGTTAATTAGCTGTTTTGGAATGATTTGCATTGTGAAAAGTGATATGCAAATAAAATTGCATATCATTTAATGTAAATGGACTTCCAGGTTTAATATAAAGTTAAGCTCAATCCACAGCATTTGGGAATAATGATGATTGCCACTAAAATAATTTTGACTCGTCCCTCATATCAAGTAAGCCACTCGTGTACAATGGAAGTGAATGCGGCCAGCCCATAACTGTTAAAATACACATTGTTTCAAAAGTATAGCTACAAGAAATAAATATTATTAACATGGTTTTAGTGTGATAATACCTGTGGTAATCAATATTATGCTGCAAATGATGTTAATAGAGTTAACTCGCATTGAACGTGGAACAGTTCTTTAATTTAAGGATTGATTTGCATTGACTTTAGTTGATTGAATAGAAGAAACTCAATGGAACTGAATGGAACTGAAATGGCCTTGAGCTCACAGCTCCAAACAGTAGTAACACACACACACACACCTTTTCTGCTGCACCTGTTGGGAAATTTCGCCTGCAGGAAGTCAGCCATTTCTTTGTCCTCCTCTTTCTCTCTGTGTGTGGAACAGAATAACAGATATTATGAAGGCAAATGCACATATTCACATAAGACAGGACACATCTGTATGCTCATACATATACACAAACTCCAAGGCTGCGTATGTACCTTACAAAAAGACATATCACTCTGTAAAAAGTGTTAACAGGCAATTGTTGCCTTAAGGGTCTACTTGATCTCTTAAAAATGACTTTTGCTGGTGTAACCCAATGTATTCAGGTTGATTTAGTTGCATTTTAAACTTGAATATTACTAGTTAAATTAAATGTTTGACCTCATGTTTTATGCTGCATGTACCCGACTGAACATTTTTACAGTGATGACGCATATGTCAGAATTCAGTTTAATATCTTTTCACAGTAGAACCATCAAAAGTACTTTCTATACTGGTATTAGCCTGTGCAAAAGCTGCAGCCACAATGTTAGGGTGTTGTGAATGATGATCAGAGGGTAACTAGAAGGTTGCTACGGTGCTTTAAGTGGTTTTTAGTGTATTACTATGTGGTTACTAGGTTGTTCAGGGTTTAATTAAAATTTTCATAAATTGAAATATGCACATATTTTCCACTTTTGCTACTGATAGTGTGTTTGTGAAGCAAACTCAAAGACAG
Organism: Moxostoma hubbsi; assembly: GCA_032164185.1. Lineage (NCBI taxonomy): Eukaryota > Metazoa > Chordata > Actinopteri > Cypriniformes > Catostomidae > Moxostoma > Moxostoma hubbsi. The sequence continues at coordinate 33,529,400 of JAVLUX010000024.1, read as the reverse complement.
GTTCTGACCCTGTGGGAACCAGGAAGTAATCGTGTTCACATAAACAATGATGAGCACGATTCGGAAGTTGCATTTTACCTCTCAATAACACTGTGACTCCAATGATGGTTAGGTTTAGGGTTGGTGTTTGGTTTAGGGGGTAGAGTGAATAAAATATGCATTCCTGTTGACTGTTTTACTGTACATCATTTACAACTAAAAATACGACTCGCTGTTGGCGCCACTCTGTGGACATTTCACCCAGAAACGGGAGCTCACATTTGTCCATGCGTTCAAAAACACTTCCAGCTTCGGCCACTGGGGGCAGCGGTTCCAATTTCTGTGTGCACAGACCATAGACTGTAAAAAAAGATGGACGACGCCCCTTCGCTCTTTTCCATCGGAGAGAACTGAAGCCGCCAGTGTCCCGATATGGCGCTGACATCTTGGAACTTGAGTCTGCGCACTTGCGTTTTCGGGACCAGTCATGCGCAGTAGTGAGCAGGAAGTAAAGCCGTGAAAACAAGGCCCCGCCCTCACTCTCGCAGAATCAATCGCAAGCACACGCCCCTGCACTTTTTTTTAAGTGGCCTCTGTCTGCTCCGTTCTGCGCCAAAATTCAATTTTGATGTCCGCTGATTGCAGTACCTCGTTAAAATAAGGTAAATACAACTACTAACCACATATTTAAAAAGTAACACATTAATATATCCTATACTGTAAAATACGAGTCCGTTGGTGCTTCAGTGACTACTTCGCTCAGAGAACCTGTCAATCACAGCTGTCAATCATGACGTAACAGCACCGTTTTTATAGCATCAAATAACTAACTAAAAACAAACTTATTTTAAAAACAAACACTTGAAATTACATCAGCGTGATAAAAACTACAGTAAATGACAGAAACTGTCTTTGGAAAAAAGATATGTGAAGTGTAATTTAATTGTTTAGTTGGTCTCACGTCCCGTTGAATAACATGGGGAAGCGGGGTTTATGACCTATACTAGGACCGGCCTCTGGGGGGCGATCGAGACGTTTTGGCTTCACTTTTGAGGGCTTGTGCGGCACGCTTGGCACAGACTGATATAAGCAGCAAAACTTTAGAAGAACTGTCACCGAATTCCCAACCCTAATAAATATATTTCTGCATTTGCTTATCAAGTTGGATTCCTTGTGTGGATCGTTGGCTGGTATCCACAATGCAGGTGATTTCAGGGTTTACTATCCTCGTATAATGTAGGCAAAACAAACAATTTTCAAGCGAGACACAGAGGATCCCAACTCTCAAGAGTAATTTATACTCTCCACACATTGTTTTGATGCCAGATAATCCTTGACTTCTCTGATTTTCACTGTGTATTTTTCTTCACCATCCATCCATTGTAATATCCATTAAAATAGCTGTTTGTCATACGGGTGATGGCAGCTCATTTATCTTGTGAATAAACTGTGAAGACTTCATTTGTGATGGTTTCTGATGCGTGCGTCACTCACGATTACTCACACACGCACAGTTCACAGTCGTGAGGTCTTGGCAGATGGCAATCACATCTGAAAAAACATCACACAGTCTCTCTGTCTCGTTTCATTCTTCTTTCTTTCATTTTCTGTTTTGCATGTAAAGGTGGGGGAAATTGATATTTCAAAGTATTGCAATATTCTACCGACAAGAATCAATATTTTTAGCAAATTTTGACATATATGGTAATTTGTAAGAGAAAAAGAGAGACTAAATGCTTACTCAGAATAAGCTACGCTCTACACATTTGCTATGCTGCCATGCAAAGGCAAAACATAGTAACTACAAATGTTTTATTGAAATTGGGTCTCTCAGACCATGGATCTGTCCTGGGACAAACGGCTCGACGATGCTCAGATTCAGAGAAAACAAAAAATGGCAGTAGCTAAAAAATGTGCTTAACTCAAGTAACTTTTACTACTATAGTTACTGCATTTTACCTTTGTAGGGCATTATGCACTACGATGAAGAAAAGCAAATCATTTAGCACTTATTGCGCAAAGCCACCGAAGTCCAAAATATGTGAGAAAAGGTCGCAATATATAATCGTTTTGAACAGAATAGCAAATAAAATATTGTATCGGAAGATTCTGAAAAATCAATCCCTCTCGTTTCTCAAGAATCGGATGTGCGGTGCGACAGTCAGCGAGTGTGATGTGAGGGTTTGAGGTGTGGGTGTGATGGTCATGGTGAGGTAAGGGTGTATTATTTGTTTTGAGTGGAGGGTAATTGGCTTGCGGCATCTTCACAGATGAGAGGACAGCGGCAAGAGGGAAAGAACACATTCTCACGGCTGATAGTCACGCATGCTAGCTGGCAATCAAAAGGTTGTGGCCCATGTTTCGGCCCCTGAGGGCCACACAGAAGCTCGGATGTCTCCGTAACACTGACCTCAGTCTCTCAAACTCCAAATCATCCACCAGAAAGTCCCGTGTCTCCACCAACTTCTGTATCTGCTGCAGGAGTTCTTCCTCGCGCTGCCTGTCCTCGTTGGCTTTTTCTTTGTCTAGCAAAACCACAAATATGGCCATACTGAAGGAAGTCACAAGAACATGACAAAATATGTCCTTTTGTGTTCAACAGAAGGTTTGGGACGGGATGAGTAAATGTGACAAAAAAAATCTATACAAATTTGAGCCTGAAAGGGCGGCAGTGGCTCAGTTGGTAGAGCGGGTCGGCCACCAATCACAGGGCTGATGGTTCGAATCCCGGCCCACACGACTCCACGTGCCGAAGTGTCATTGGCAAGACACTGAACCCCAAGTTGCTCCTGATGGCAGGCTAGTGCCTTGCATGGCAGCTCTGCCACCATTGGTGTATGAATATGGGTGTATTTATATATATATATTTAAGACATGAACAATACTACTTGCATATCTATCGAACATAATGTTATGTTTGGTTTAGAATTGAGTTTCAAGCATCAAAGAATTGAACAGTCTCTGTATATTAGGAAAGAAAATCAAGTGTTTTGCACTACCTAGATTGAGCTGTGTATCATCTTGCAGGCTCAATGGGAAACCAAGACACTAATGCACACTATTTCTGTACAGAATCCTTCGGAGAACATACCTGGGATGGAAACTAGTTTCTGAAGTTCCTTTTTGAGCCTTGTAATTTCCTTACACAACTGGATGTCGTCCATCCTGACAAATGATGAAAAATGAATGTCATTGGGATTTATACACTGTATATTTGAAACTGTAAAGCAAAGCAAATTTAGCATTTTCAGCAATACAATAAAAAAATTGTATATACACTGTAGGCCCAAACTACACAAGATTATCATGCTGATACTCTGAAAAAAGTATCATTCAGTTATTTTATTTCTATATATATATATATATAAAAACATTTTGGCTGAACACCTTCTGTGATTTGTGTGTATGTGTGGCTTCAGCACGTTTTCAAATTTAGCCTAAAATTAAAGTGCAATAGTTAGTAATTTTGCAATATTTTATTTTTCTGTTGTTCTTCCTATTCTAATCCAGTGCAATTAGATTCAGTGTGGTATGACACACAGCATATCACATAGTAACTGTACTTTGCATTGTATGATTTAAGTAAAAGCTCCATCACAGGTTCAGAAATAGTGGTACAGTCTTAAAGGGACAGTCACCCAAAAAATGGAAATTCCCTCATCATTTACTCACCCTCATGCCATCCCTGATGTGTATGACTTTCTTTCTTCAGCAGAACAGAAATGAAGATTTTTTAGAAGAATATTTCATATCTGTAGGTCCAAACAATGCAAGTGAATGGTGACCAAACATTTTAAGTTTCAAAAAAGGACATAAAGGCAGCATAAAAGTAATCCATAAATCTCCAGTGGTTTAATCCGTGTCTTTAGAAGTGATATGATAGGTGTGGATGACAAATATATCAGTATTTAAGTATTTTTTTTTGCTATCAAACTCCACTTTTACTTATATTTTAACATTCTTCTTCTTTTGTTTTTGGTGATTCACATTCTTTGTGCATATCACCACCTACTGGGCATAGAGGAGAATTCATGGTAAAAATGGTCTTAAATATTGATTTGTTTCTCACCTACACCTGTCATATCACATCAGAAGACATGGATCTGGAGTCTTTTTGGAGCTTCAAAATGTTTGGTCACCATTCACTTGCATCGCATGGACCAACAGAGGTGAAATATTCTTCTAAAAAAAAATCTTCATTACTGTTCTGCTGAAGAAAGGAAGTCATACACATCTGGGATGGCATGAGGGTGAGTAACTGATGATGAGAGAATTGTCATTTTTGGGTGAACTATCCCATTAATGTAAAATAAAAGAGAAAATCACTCACATGTATCTCAGTTCGGACTCTTTGCGGACCAGGGCGTCCTTTATCCTGTCGATTTTGAACAGCTCTCCCTCGATGTCCTCCACAGTGATGGTGGAATCAGCCATAGACACCACGTCCTCTTCAACTGTGAAGTAGAGATGAACTATGATGAGAACACTTTCATTTCAAGGACATTACACCCATCTGAACAAATTATTTCAGAAAATGCCCCCCCAGTTATCCACCTGACGATATTTTCTCATTACTCACCATATATTTGTATGTTTTATGATAAAACAGACGCTTTCATGTGGTCTATCACCAGGGACCGATTATGACTTGCAAAGGCCCTAGGGCCAATTATTGTTCATGGTTTGGGGGTTTTCAAGCGGGCCTCAATTTACTTTCATTGTATGGACCTACAGAGCTGAGATATTCTTCTAAAAATCTTCATTTGTGTTCTGCAGAAGAAAGAAAGTCATCCACATCTAGGATGACATGAGTGTGAATAAATGATAAGAGAGGTTGTACTTTTAGATGAACTGTCCCTTTAAATTTGCAAGTTTCAGGGCATGCGTGATGGCATTGAATGTTGCTCCTACTCCATGTGACAAATTGTCAGTTTGCCGGTTTGTTGTCCACCCCTTGTAGACAAAATTAACAACATCATCACACATCGCTTCAGAAGCAGGGCTTCTCTTATCTAGGATCAACTAACAAGCACCCTGGTGTTGACCAGTCACATTTCAAAAGCCGCTTGCACTGAAACCAAGGAGATCAGTGACAGTCGTGCAGCGCGTGTTGTGTATGTTCGTCACTGTGCTAATTGGCTCATGTTATTATTACTGAACTCTGCATGAATCAGAGGGAGGTGAGAAATGTTCTGTGTGTGTAGTTGGTTTTAGATGGGGACAAAATTGTCCTTTTTGAAAAATATATTCAAATATAAATTGACTTTTTATCATTGTTTGTGTGTGTGTGTGTGTGTGTGTGTGTGTGTGTGTGTGCGTAAGCATCTGATTAATCAGCCACTAATACAACAGAAAGAAAATCGTTCAGGCCAAATTGGGAAATAGTGCAGTTCATTTTGGTACCAAATTTTTTTAGTCATCCTCTTCTGATTACATTGTAATTGAATTATAGTTTGGAATATTATTTGTTTTCATGTGATTTTAGTAAATTAAAATTAAATAATTTTTGAAAGTTAATAAAAACAGCATACATTTACCTTTTCATGTTGATCTATGAATTTGCCTCACAGATGTTGTTGAATATTTTTTTCACTTTCAGAATTAACATCTGTCAAGAGTCAATTAACAAAAATGAAAAAGTATCAGAGCTCATCTCTTAACTTGTAACTCCTGCCTAGTGTCAGTTAACGAAAATTAGTGACAGCTTTAATTAGTGCAATAAATATTTTGACCACAATGACAGAGAATAAAACCTGGAAGACACAACCTGTGAACTATAGAAGCCTAAAACCCACTAACGCTTAGAGTCATGCTCAGTTTTAAACTTATAACTTCAGCATTAAGGCTCATCACAGCTGAGAAAAACACAACAGACTGATTAATTACACAAACTCAAGATGAGAGGAGGACATTGCGTTTTCGGAAACACATTATATCAAGACTCCCTTTGTAAAGGGTTTATAAAGGGATTCATTAATGCTTAATAACTCATCTACAAATGCATTATTAATAATTTGTGCAGTTATAACAACATAAATAAAAAGGGTGAATTTCACGCAACGCTTGCCTAATAGTGAGCCAATTTGAACTCACATGTTATAAATGCTTAATAAAGGCACTGTATTTTAATCAAACTCATGAAATGTCAAAATTCAAGATTTAAGTCATGATTCAGCAAAACTGACTAGTATAGAGATTAATAGGTGTTGTGCTTATATTCATAACTGTAATGCTTGACTTATGTCACTTTCCTTGTCATTTTAATGTAAAAACATTGGTGCTACTCCTAGTGATGTTTTCCCCAGTCCTCTGCGGCTCTTCGTGCTCACCCAACACATTGTTTGCTATTAAAGTGTACCTTAATGTAAAGTGAACACCTGTGAACCAATTATTAATGAGTTGTGAATGTTAAAGCTATTAAAAGCCATTCATTAATATTAACACTTAACATAGAAAAATAGACATACACTATCATTAGAAAAAAATAAACACATTAATATGTAAACATACTAAGGCTTTAAATAGATTAGGGGAAAATAAATAAATAAATAAAACACACCCAAGTTGTTTCCATGAATTACCTGCTCTCTATTAGCATTGCTCTTTCCAGTGCAGCAGTTCTGTTTGCACACATAATTGTATTTTCAAACTTTTTCACAATATGAGCAATGCCATACTAAAATAAACATTCTGCAAATATTACATTTCACCAAGTTCGTTCATGCACACCCCTTGTCATTCCCAACTTTTTTCAAGCTTCAAACTGCAGCTCCAAAATACCAAGCTAATCAAAAGCTTGTTCACTTTACATTAGGGTACAGTTTTATACCTTAATAATGTTAGTAAGTCATTTATAAATGGTTGACAGGTGTTCACTTTACATTAGGGTACACTTTTACAGCTTTCTCAGCAGGAAACCGATGGAGTGCGTACTCCAGGTAGGGAAGGAGGTATTGCCCCAAGTGAAGGAGTTCAAGTACCTCGGGGTCTTGTTCACGAGTGAGGGGACAATGGAGCGGGAGGTTGGCCGGAGAATCGGGGCAGCGAGGGCGGTTTTGCAATCGCTCTACCGCACCGTTGTCATGAAGAGAGAGCTGAGCCGGATGGCAAAGCTCTTGATCTACCGGTCAATTTTTGTTCCTACCCTCACCTATGGTCATGAAGGTTGGGTCATGACCGAAAGAACTAGGTCGCGAGTACAAGCGGCCGAAATGGGCTTCCTCAGAAGGGTGGCGGGCTTTCTCCCTTTGAGATAGGGTGAGGAGCTCAGTCATCCGCGAGGAGCTCGGAGTAGAGCCGCTGCTCCTTTGCGTGGAAAGGAGTCAGTTGAGGTGGTTTGGGCATCTGGTAAGGATGCTACCTGGGCGCCTCCCTAGGGAGGTGTTTCAGGCACGTCCAGCTGGGAGGAGGCCTCGGGGAAGACCCAGGACTAGGTGGAGAGATTACATCTCCACACTGGCCTGGGAACGCCTCGGGGTCCCCCAGTCAGAGCTGGTTAATGTGGCTCGGGATAGGGAAGTTTGGGGCCCCCTGCTGGAGCTGCTGCCCCCGCGACCCGACTTCGGATAAGCGGTTGAAGATGGATGGATGGATGGTGTTCACTTTACATTAGGGTACAGTTTTATAGCTTATTAATGTTGAAAAGTAATTAATAAATGTTCACATGTGTCCATTTTAAATTAAGGTACAATTTCCTAGCTTACAATTGTTGGTCAGTCATTAATACAGTGAATGGTTCATGGATAACTCAATAAATGAGCCATGGTCATTTAGCTTGCATGCCTTTTTTTAAGATTGTAAGTTCACCTTACATTAAGGCTTGTACAAGAAGGTGCAGATATTGATACTTAATTCATAAACATTCTAGATTTTTTTGATAAATGAGAGACATCCAAGTTACAGGTATTGCTGTGGATGAGTATGAAGACCTGAAAGGTGTTTGGCTGAGACGTTCCAACTTTGATGTGTAGGTTACCACTCTTGAGTAGCGGCATTCATTTGTCAGCAACTTCACAAGCAAAGTGACATAGTCAAGAGTCATTACAGTAATGAATATATTAACAACACCTTTTATGCTCCTTATAATAGTCTATTTTTGCTGTATCATGACATAATGAATTAAGACATTTCATGATTTGTATTAAAATAAGTATGTATAGGTACATTTATAAAGCATTTATAACATGCGTGTAAAAATTGGGTCACAATTTGGCACAATTTATGAAATAAATGTTTTATTCATGTTGTTATAACTGCTTAAAAATTATTTATAATGCATTTGTAGATGAATTATTAGTCATTAATAACCCCTTTACAAACCCTTAACGAAGGGAACCTTGATGTAATGCGTTACTGCGGTTTCTATAGTGAATGACTCTAGCGCACCGGCTACTGCAAAATAGGGAGGAGCACCCCCATTTGGACAGCTATTTATCCCACAGAGACAATAGGATGCATTTGAGAAAAATTCCATTATCTTCATAAAACTGGCTAACACACTACAGCATCTCTTCTTATGAGTGGCAGCAGATCCAGGTGATCGCACACGCTCCATATCTCTCCCTCTCTCTCTCTCACACATACATGCACGCACACATACATACGTTCATCCTTGCTTCTCCAATAACTTGTTAGAAACAGCCCAAGCTGTGATACTACTTCTAAAGCGTCATTTTTAAGAGGCTTGGACGCATCATTTGGTTTGAACTAGCAATGGCAGATTCTGATCCGTCATGTAAGAAAGTAGTTCCATGCACACAGATGCATTTTTTGTGACTGTACTCAGTTTTATGGATTTCTTTTATTTATTTGCTTATTCATTGAACTGTTGTATATAAGCAATATCACACTCGCAATCATGCTATATGGCATAATCGCACTCTTGCTCATGTGCTATTGCTTAAATATACTACTGTAAATGCATATGCATGATTTGTGGGTATTTAAAAAATATATATATTATTGTACCACTCCAAATGCATTTCTAAAACATGCATTTCTAAAACTTTGAAACAATGAGAATAAAATGCATGAGACTTGTTATTTTGAATTGTATTTTTAAGACATTTAAGTTAATTTCCTCTGCGAAACCCATTCCATCTTTACGGGAGTCTACTACTTACGGTCAACGTAATATTGGTCTGCTTATGACCAAACAACAGTACAAAAAAAAATATATTATTTAGACCATCAAGGGAACAGAAGTGTCATATTGGCAATCCTTTATCAACATTTTAGGGTTAAGTTTAGTGATTGTTGTAGGGTTAGGACGTTGGTTAAAATGTTGTTCCAGGATCAACAAAACCACAATTATGTTGCGCTACTGGTGCAGAACTTACACACTTCAGCTTTAAGATGTTAAAGGGATAGTTCAACCAAAAAGTAAACCTTTTGTCATCATTTACTCATACATGTGTTGTTCCAACCGTGAATCTATTTCTACTGTGGAACATAAATGAGATGTTAGGCAGGATGTTCTCAGGAAGCCTCAGTCACCATTCACTTTCATTGTGAGGAGGAATGATACAATAATAGTGGCGTGTGTGTTCTGCCGAACATCTCCTTTTGTTTTTCACAGGAGGAGGAAAGGCAGATGGGTTTGGAACAACATGAGTGTGAGTAAACGATGACAGATCTTTCATTTCTAGGTGAACTATCCCTTTTATACAGTTTACAGGAGCAACTCTTTATTTAAACCAGCTGCTGATACTGACACCTTCCTAAAGCTGTAAGGAGAGGACACATTTGTTCTGATATGGTACATCCTCTATCCCTCAATCTCTACACTTCAATGCCCTTTTCTCTCTTACACACACACACACACACACACACACACACACACACACACACACACACACACACACACACACACACACACACACCCCCCCCCTGGAAACGCTATAAGCTATGACTCACCTCACAGTGCTGAGCAGATATTGGCTTTTAATTGCCTGACAGTCAGTGTGGAAAGACGTTGAAACAAAACACATCCACATCACCAGGGGAAAACAAAAGGGGTGGAAAACAGAGGTAATAAATCATCTGATGGATTGCGGGACACTCTGATGGGATCTGGGCAGTAGTCTGAGAATTAAACAGTTGTACCACTTATGCGCGCAGTATCCCAGTGCAAAAACATATTCTTATTCACTATGGACTCTGGGTTACCGAATCTAACCCTTCTGACACCATGCGTTCCTCCCGCCTGCCCACCCACTGTGCAAACATATCAAAGGGTTACGCCAAACGCAGCCTGGCCTTGTTATCTAGGAAATCCAAAACGGTGTTTTTATGTCCTTATTTGATTAATGGCAAAGTGAAATGTGACTGTGACTGTTAAAGCATCGCACATACTGTAGAGGAAGAAACTATTCCAGTCAGACCGAAAGATATCGTTGTGGTCCAATGACTTCTGCCAGCTTTGCACACCTAGACTTGGGTGGTTTTTCCACACTCTTCCTTGTAGATCCTGTCAGGATCTGTCAGGTATAATGAGAAGTGTCTGTGAACTGTGATCTTCACGCGTCTCCACGGATTTTTTTTTTTTAAAATTCAGGCTTCGACTCAAATGCTTTGGAACCACTTAAACACACACTGTGTGTTTCCTGTCCAATCAGATCTCACTCTGTATTCCAACGCCTAGAACAGAATATTATGAGATATATCAGATATATCACACGTTACAAATAAACCACAGAGAAATTACAGGGGACATTCTTTTTCCGAAGTGATCACACGGGACGTCGGCAGAAGTCTGAGACTCCCAGTACCCTCGGATTGGACACGTTATAGCTAGTTATCTCCTTCAGACATGTTTGCCTCGATTTCGGCATGTGTACGTTCCCCTGTGGTGTGACCAGAAGTGTTTTGTGTCAGCAGCATGGGAGACCAGGTTTCAGATCCTTTGTTGAAACTAGGAAGTAACTACTTTTGTATAATGAGTGACGACTGTGATTTGGAGCTTGCATTTTTCCTAACATTCAAATTTTACACCACTGATGGTTAGGTTTAGGTTTGAGGGGTACGGTTTATAAAACATGCATTCCTCTTCACCGTATTACAGCCTGTACAGCTGAAAACGACTCAATTTTGGCACCTCTCCGTGGACATTTCACTCTGAATAATTAGCTCACGTGTGCTCACCCGCCCAACAAAACTCACCACTTTGGCCACTGGGGACAGTGTTTCGCATTTCGGTAAGCACAATTTAATCTAAAGAAAAGTCAACCAGCTATTTCTGACTTCACGGTGAGATCAGTGTTGTTTTTCCCCAAAACCCTCATTAATTTCTGACACTGGTAAAAACTGAAATCAGGGTCTGTTGGCTGCTCTTTGTCTTTAGTGGCTCAATTAGATCTGTGCTTTATTTTTAGAGATTTGCAAAGCAGCTGCTTGCATAAGCCGTGCACAACTGAAGCTAAAAGTATGCATTACAGCAAGTAGTTGAGACTCCTGTAAGCGCAGATTAAAATGAAAGCCTTTAATAGACTCATGCATCTGTAATGAACCTGTCTGAGCTCCTCTGACTTCTCTTATTCAATTTACTGGCATGCTCAGTTATGTCATGCAGGAAAGCTGCAATCCCAAAGACAGTTTTCAATTTGCTCTCTTACTCCGCAGGAAAGGAGCTCATGAAATGTGCTGCACTCTGATTTAACCATTCACACTAGAGTTTCCTTTTGGTACAGTTTTAATCTTATGATCCAAATTCGACACCTTGCCATATTGCGTCTCTTTTTTTATTTGTATTATTGTCTCCCCTTTTCACCCCAATTTGGAATGTCCAATTCCCAATGCGCTAAAAGTCCTCGTAGTGGCTCAATCCGTGTGGTGGAGGATGAATCTCAGTTGCCTCCGCGCCTGAGATCGTCAATCCGCGCATCTTATCACGTGGCTTGTTAAGCGCGTAACCACGGCGACATAGCGCATGGGAGGCCCAAGCTATTCTCTGCGGCATCCACGCACAACTCACCGCGTGCCCCACTGAGAGCGAGAACCACACATTGTAATGACCACGGGAAGGTTACCCCATGTGACTCAACCCTCCCTAGAAACCAGAGTCACTCAGCACGCCCTGGATTCGAACTCGTGACTCTAGGGGTGGTAGTCAGTGTCAATACTCGCTGAGCTACCCAGGCCTTCTATATTATGTCTCTTGATGAAAAACTATAATGACAGGGATATTAACGGTACAAAACAAAACAAAGTTATTGTTGTTGGCATTGTGACACTTCGGTTAAAAAGTGAATCAAACGGTGAATCGGGGGTGGCTCAGTTGGTAGAGCGGGGTGGCCACTAATCGCAGGGTTGGCGGTTCGATTCCCGGCCCACACGACTCCACATGCCGAAGTGTCCTAGTGGAAGACACTTTAATTTAAACTTAAATACTTCAAGTAGATGGAACCTAAATGAACTGAGTAAACCTAATAAAACTAAACTCAAATGAACCTCTTTTTGATCCATGCTAATGGAAAATGCTATGCAGTGATTAGCGTAGCAATTAGCATCTCAATAAGTACCTGTCCTCAACCTAATCTCAAACTCCTCTCTTCACCATGATGGTGACCCCCGAAACTTCAACATAACAGAAACTCTTAATTCTCAAGACAAACAAGTATCCCCCTTTACATTCATCTTGCACAAAGACACATTGTATACACTTTAAAGCAATATTTCACCCAAAAATGACAATTCTGTCATCATTTACTCACCTCTATGTTGTTCTTAATGTCCTGTTTTATTTTTCATGGAACCACATAAAGGTGAGTAAATGATGACAGTTTTTTCTCTCTTTTTGGGTGAACTATCCCTTTAAACTCTTTGCTGTGCCAATGCTCTCCTTGAATTCTTCATCTTTTTGTTATTGCCTTATTTTTGTTTTTATCTCATGTTGACGGCAGACATTATTACAGCATATGCCGTTTCTCTGGAAGCGAGATGGAAATGAGACTTTAGAAATTCCTACGACATTGACAGCTTTACCTTTTCTTCAGCATTTGTTAGGCTAAACCTGGGTTCACACGCTCAAAATGCAAATGAGACAAGACACAAAAGGTGTCAATTTATGGCAGAATTTGTGACGCTAGTTGGAAGCTTCATCTAATAATCCTAGTTAAGACAATAATAGTTACATGGAGAAATGTACGAACTCCAGGTCATTGTAGGCGATATCGGTTCTGATTATTCTTCATGATTGATTATCATTATACATTAGCATTACCAATCTGTCCCTCTATAAAGTACTACTTGAGTCTGTTGTGTCCTCTAAAGGGATAGTTCACCAAAAAAATACAATTCTATAATCATTTACTCACCCTCATGTTGTTCCAAACCCATAGACTTTCTTTCCTTTGTGGAACACATATGATATGTTAGACGTGTTAGCTTCGGTCAACATTTACTTGCATTGTATGGAAAAGAGATGCAGTGGAAGTGAATGGTGACTGAGACTAACATTCAGCCTAACATCTCCTTTTGCATTCCACGGAAGACAAAAACATTCATACAGGTTTGGAAACATATGAGAGAGTGTAAATATCGACAGCATTTTTATTTTTGGGTGATTTATTGCTTTAAATCTGCAGTGGGTTAAAACATTTTAGGGAATAGTGACAATTTATGGCTGAATCAGAGGTTGCATTTTCCACTCTAAGAGCACATTTCTTTCCCACCGATGGTTAGGTTTAGGTTTGGAGTTTGGGTTGGGGGGTTCAGTTTATAAAATATACATTTGTCTCCACCGCATTACATCCTGTAAACAACTTGCTCCACAATTCGCTTTTGGCGCCCCTCTGTGGATATTACACCCTAAAAATGGAGCTCGCACATGCCCATATGCCCAACAACACGTAACACTTTGGCCACTGGGGGCAGTGTTTCACATTTCGGTAAGCACAGACCGATTTTAGCTAAAGAAATGTCAACCTACTGTTCTGCATATGCCCTCATAACATGACACGCCACAGAGCTGTAGTTTTTAAATTCACACACTAATAAGGGTGCATATTTATGCATAGTAAATACTCTGAAAGTAGCTAAAAGTATCTTTCATGGTTATTAAAATTGTTTAGAAATATTGTGTTTAGGGAGGCAACTGCCTATTTACATTTCTTGAAATGTGCATCATTGCACCCTAAGAACAGAACCGCTTTCTTGGGTTTAGGTTAACACGTAGCTCATCTAATATGTTAATAAGGTCCATATTAATACAAATGTTCATCATTTTTGGGTGCACTGCCCCTTTAAATCTGTAGTGAGTTCGAACACTCAATAGTATAATTTCAGAAATTCCATCGAATTGAATTGGGTAATCGTCAATAAAATAAAAAACATAAAAATTAAGCTTATTTAATTTAGTTAAACTTTACACAATCCAATTTGATGGGATTTTGTAAGGTTTAGGGAAATTGAAATGCGTCTTAAAAATAGGCAAAATAGTTTGAGTGAACATATTTTTAGGGGATAGTGATAAGTTACTGCTAAACTTGCATCATAAACAAGTATTTATTGATAAATAAGGGCCAATGGGATTTTATTAACAGTACCCTGCTTTCTTTCTTTATAAGTGACAATGTTAAAAGAGAATTTCATCCATGCAAAAACTTCTTTCATGTATTATTCAAATTTGTAAACACTAATTTCTTTATATACGTTGAGTGTGTACATTTCCTCTCCATTCACCAGTAACTAGTATATTTATTGCAATGTTCTCACCTTGTTTGGACGCGTCGCCGCAGGGTTCAGTGTGCCGCAGAGATCCGTACTGTTTCGGAGTGCTTCGCCCTTTCTCCATGCTTCCGAGCTCCACAACACACAAGAAGTTTAAACTGGACCAGATGCTGATTTGCTCTTCTTACGGAGAATCAAAGCGTAGTTTGACTGATGCAATCGGTTATAAACTCCATTTCTGCAGGCAACGATGCACAGCTGTGATGCGCGTGAAAGCACCCGCTGCCGCTGCTGATGCGCGCGCGCGAATGATTCTAGCGATGCTGAACACACATACTTAACTTACCTGAAAGAAAGCGCGCCCTCCTGCGAGTAACGAAAAAACTGACAGTAAGCTTAAAAATAACTTGCATTTCATATAAAAACCGTGTAAGATTTTGAATTATGCAAATTAGATCATTTTAATAAATGTGGGTTGAAACTGTGGTTGGTGAATGTCTTAACCCTTGTCAAAATGGTTCTTTTGTGCCCGAATTTGTGATGCTAGTTGTTGAGAGAAACAACTGGGAATTCTAACAAGCCAGTAATTGCATGCACGATTTTATGAACTCTCTATTACTGCATGCAGGCTACAGAATATCTGTGCTGTTTATTTGCAAATAAGCAGATTAGGCTTTGTGTGATAAATGTGCATGTACCTTAATTGTCTCAACCTTTTTTGTCAAAGGTTTATTAAAAAAAATCTATTATATACTAGTTCTAAAATGCCCCATATAATAGCAATTAAAAAAACAGTTCAACAAAACCCTCTGACACTTACCAGGAATAATAATTAACTTATGCAAATTAAGTATTATTATTTAATGTAAACTTAAAATGAGCATTATGTTGCAGTTGCAATTACAGTTAGCATTATTTAATGAGCAAAATGTCACTTTAAGCAAATTGTTATTTAAATTAATTCAAATGAAAAGCTTGTCTGAGCATGAGAGTAACATGCTTTAAAAACATTTATCACTGAGCCTTAAACAGCCTGGTTGCCATTATAAGTTAAGCTTTAAAAGCATCCTCATACTATTGTGCACTGGATACTTCAGAACACAATTTATAAACACACTTTGCATTATTGATTTAATTACGGAGGAAATTACGTCAGCTCTTACAAGTTTGTAGTTTCATTACAAAGTATGAAGACATTACGGTGTATATAAATGATTGTCATAAATTATTTTTGAAGGTCATACAATAATTTCAGCTGTAATAATAATTTCAGGAGTAATGAAACATTACACTATTACAAAAATTCAGTGAAACATAACAAGTCTCAAGACTTCACATGTACAGTTGAAGTCAGATGTTTACATACACTTTGGTTGAAGTCATTAATTATTTTTTTTAACCACTCCACATGTGGTTAATATTAGCAAACTATAGTTTTGGCACGTCATTTAGGACATCAACTTTGTGCATGACACCAGTAATCTTTCCAACAGTTTACAGACAGAATATTTGACTAAATCTCAATTCCAGTCAGTCAGAAGTTTACATACACTAAGTTAACGATGCCCTTAAGCAGCTTCTAAAATTCCAGAAAATTATTTCAAGCCTTTAGGCAATTAGCTTCTGATAGGAGGTGTATTTAATTGCAGGTGTGCCTGTGGATGTGTTTTAAGGCCTACATTCACCTAACTGTCAATTTGCTTGACATCATGGGAAAATCAAAAGAAATCAGCCAAGATATCAGAAAAAAATATTGTGAATCTCCACCAGTCTGGTTTATCCTTGGGAGCAATTTTCAAACACCTGAAGGTACCACATTAATCTGTACAAACAATAGTACACAAGTATAAACACCATGGGACCACACAACCATCATACCACTCAGGAAGGAGACTCATTCTGTCTCAGAGAGATGAACATAGTTTGGTGCGAAAAGTGCAAATCATTCCCAGAACAACAGCAAAGATCCTTGTGAAGATGCCGGAGGAAACAGATAGACAAGTATCTATATCCACAGTAAAATGAGTCCTATATCAACATGACCTGAAAGGCTGCTCAGCAAGGAAGAAGCCAATTTTTCACCTCCATGATTAAGCCAGACTACAGTTTGTTTACTTTTTGGAGAAATTTCCTCTGGTCTGATGAAACAAAAATCTTTACTGTTTGGCCATAACTACCATTGTGGACAAATGGACAATGACCCCAAGCATACCTCCAAAATTGTGGCAAATGCTTAAGGACAAACAAAGTCAAGGTATTGGAGTGGCCAGCACAAAACCCTGATCTTAATCTGATAGAAAATGTGTGGGCAGAACTGAAAAAGTGTGTGTGAGCAAGGAGGCCTACAAACAGTTACAGCAGTTCTGTCTGGAGGAATGGGACAAAATTCCAGCAACTTATTGTGAGAAGCTTGTGGAAAGCGACCCAAAATATTTAACCCAAGTTAAACAATTTAAAGGCAATGTTACCAAACACTAACAAAGTGTATGTAAACTTCTGACCCACTGGGAATGTGATGAAAGAAATAAAAGCTGAAATAAATCATTCTCTCTAGTATCCTCCTGACATTTTACATTTTTAAAATAAAGTAGTGATCCTAACTGACCTAAAACAGGGAATTGTGAAAAACTGAGTTTAAATGTATTTGCCTAAGGTGTATGTTAACTTCTGACTTCAACTGTAAAAAGGAGCATTTAATATACATCCTTGATTTGAACATATCAAACGTAAAAATACTTACTCACACAACGCATTTGTGATGACATCTGATGAAACATTCCTTTTGTCTGTTTGTGGTAGAAAAAAATGTCAGTCACAAATTCAGACTGCAGTTCTGAATTTAAGTCACTTAAGACTAGCCGTACAGTCAACTTTTCATGTTTTAAATACAGGTTTGGCAAACCTCTTATACAAGGCAAGAATAGTGTTTACATTCCCTTGAAATTGGGTTCAGTACAAAAAGATCCTGGCAGCAATGAAAGATGATTATCTGCTGCTTCAATAAAAAAACCCTTTTATATTAATATCTTAATAGTGCTTTCATGATCAATAAAAAAACTCTGGTAACTTCAGAGGTAACTGAAGCTTAGTTTCTTAACTTTTCAAAACATAAGAATGAGTGAAAGTCATGGAGGTGTGGTTGAACACTCAAAGTGTGTAGGAGTATTAGGAGCACAAAGCACTATTTGCTCATGTGATTGCTGCCATTCTCCTTTGGCTATGAGGAAATGCTCACTGTAAGCCAACAAACCAGATGAACTGATCTCTACTCGTAGTCTGAACAAGAGAGCTGACCTGTAAAACACTTAAAAAAAGATGATGTACATTTTTAAGTATAATGCTACAGTATAATGCTTTAAGAAAAGTAAAAAAAAAACAAAAAAAAAAAACATCATTATTAACTCACCCTCATAAAGAGCCCCTTGAAGACATGGAGGGAATTTAATTACATTTTATTTTGGGTTCCTTTGCAATAGAATTATCCATCACTTAATATACCATTGTTTTCCTAAAGTAATCATAGTTTAACCATGTTATTTCATGTAAGTCCATAGAAATAATTAACAAAAAACAGAACTATGGTAATTAAAAAATGATTCTGCCAAATAGATACCGTTACATTTATGCATTTGGCAGACGTTTATCCAAAGTGACTTACAGTGCACTTATAACAGGGACAATCCCCCCAGAGCAACCTGGAGTTAAGTGCCTTGCTCAAGGACACAATGGTGGTGGCTGTGGGGATCGAACCAGCAACCTTCTGATTACCAGTTATGTGCCTTAGCCCACTACGCCACCACCACTCCAGACTACATACTACTAAAGTTTAACTATAGTAACAACATGGATAATTTGTGGTACCATTGTTTTTAAAACGGTTTTCACAAAAAAACGAAAAAACACTATGCATGTACAAAAATAAAGCATGGTTGCACTATAGTTACTATGGTGACTTCATGTTTTTTTTGTTTTGTTTTTTTACCACAAATTAACCATGGTTAGTAAATTTGGTTATGATCACAATTTTAGTCTGTCCAATAAATAAATAATACATAAAAAACATGTTATTGATGTTCAACTACAGTATAGCAACACCATGGTTAAAGTACTATGGTTTTTAAATATATGCCTTTTTAAATGAACCATGGTTACACTACAGCAACCAGAAATGAGCCATTGTCTTACTATAGTAAAACTAACCTTGTTTTATTTGGCATAATGATAATAATTTGTATGATGATACTTTTTATTGTCCTTTAAAATGTATATGGTTTTCCACATACGGTTTAAATCTGGTTGCTTAAGTAAAGCCAAGGTAAATATTGTGATTAACATGGATTTCCTACAAATACTAAAACAGTTTAATTCTCACAAGGAATGGATTAAGCTATTGCAAGGGAAGCAAAACTTCCTACGAAGGAACACAAAACGTATTACGAGGGAATGCAAAATAATTACTTGGGATGCAAAAATTCCTATAAGGGAACGCAAAGCTTATTGGGAGGGAAGCAAAATAATTGCAAGGGAAGCAAAACTTATTGAAAGGGAACACAAAATAATTAACAGGGATGCAAAAATTCCTATAAGGGAACGCAAAACTTATTGAGAGGGAACGCAAAATAATTGCAAGGGAAGCAAAACTTCCACGAGGGAATGCAAATCTTATTGAGAGGGAATGCTAAATAATTGCAAGGGAAGCAAAACTTATTGAGAGGGAACACAAAATAATTAACAGGGATGCAAAAATTCCTATAAGGGAACGCAAAACTTATTGAGAGGGAACGCAAAATAATTGCAAGGGAAGCAAAACTTCAACGAGGGAATGCAAATCTTATTGAGAGGGAATGCTAAATAATTGCAAAGAAACAAAACTTCACGCGAGCTGGGAAGGCAAAATAATGATTGGGGACACGCTATTGCGAGAGAATGCAATACAAAAACGCAAAATTTACTCCGAGGGAATAAAAATGAATTGCAAGGTAATGCAAAACCTACTGCGAGCCGAGGGAATGCAAAAGTTATTGCGAGGGAACCCAAAATAATTGTGCCGGAACGCAAAAACGTTTTGTGAGAGAACTCGTCACTATTGCGATTATAAATTCCCTTCCTGTTTTCTAAGTGGCTCCGTATCCTCATGTTATTCCAAAACAATATCACTTTCTTTCTTGCCAGTCCCCATTCCCTATCATTTTATGGAAAATAGAGAGCAGTGCCAACATTCTTCAAAATGAAAGACATACAGATCTGCAATGACATGCGGATGAACAAATTATTCCAGGTTATCGATTCTTCCATCTTGGCAGATCCCAGGATTATGAAAGTCCCTCTATGGTCTAGAGAAATGTATTAACAGAGTTAACAAAGTAATCAAAACAGTTCTGTGACGCTATTGTGAGTAGTTGCACCTCTACGGTAGATAATACGATGAGTAAGACTAAGAACATGCCCTCTGATCCGGTCTCAAAATCATTCTCAACAAATCCCTAAAGGAAGCAAGCCACTGATTAATTTCCTTATGTTGATTAAAACTTGTCCATTTTCCACTTATTACTCCGTCTGGCATCTTCCATAGCCGTCTCCAGCCAGTCTTTCTCATGATCCGATTCGGACTCACTCACTTCACTGGTGTCGGCGGCCAGCAGGCGAGAATAGTTTATCCTGCGCTGCCTTGGAATCTTCCACTTGAGTACAGCCAAAGCGATACTCCACAACGCAAGAATAACTGATATGCCTTGGAAAACTATCTTTAGGCCAAACTTCTGCACCATAAATCCCACCATCAGACTGCCCAACCCAGCTCCCAGCTCCAGAGATAGGGTTTCATACAGCCTTATAAGAGTCTCTTCTGTCCCAGGAGTGGCAATATCCTCACATTGCGATGTTACCGACCACCAAAGGGCGCCAGTGCTGAAGCCAGCGAGCATTTGAGCGGGTACTACAGCCCATGGGCCCCATAGAAAAGAATAATATAGGCATTGCAGTGATAAACTGATGACAGCAAGCACCATTAACCACCCATGGTACTTCAGAAATCGAGCGAGACGTCCTGCGAGTGGGGCAAAGCCAGCTTGACTTAAGTACGCCAAGGCTAAGGAGATGCCCATGTGGATTTCCATGGCATTGTGGTCCTGCATTTGCCACAGCAGGAAGTCCGACACAGCTGAGGTCGCCATGCCAGTCAAGACGACAGTGATGGCACAAAGTAGTGCTTGCGAGTTACCATATACCAGTTGTAGTGCTTTAAAGCCTCTACCAGTGGCGCGCTCACGCTTGCGGAGGTACAGTGGGAATAGGGCGGCTGTGGGTGCAGTTAGGATCATGAGGGCAGTGTATGAATAGAACTCAGTCACGGTGCCGGTACGACAATACAGTCTGGTTACAAGAATACCAACCACGCCAGTACCAACAGCCGCCCCAAGTTGTTTCCAAACTTTAACACCTTTATGGCGGCCTGTAGCATCTACAAAATCGAAGTATTCATAAAGTCCATCATCCGCCGTCCACTCTAATGGGGCAGCCACGAATTCCCACAATACAATCACAAAGAGAACTAGAAAGAACATCTGTTGCTGTGCATCCATCACTTTGAGGCTCCCAAGAAACTCGGTGTGTGGCGCTGCTTCTTGTTGCTCCTCAAGGTTCCTTAAAGATCTAATCGCTCTTATTGACCAATTGGAGCTGGAGTTTACAAGTGTGGGTGTATATGTGGAGCTCAATTCATCCGGTTGTTCTGTGATGATAGTTTTATGGTTTACCGAATAGACGGTAGCATTAGACTGTGATGGTACGTTCATGCTGTCTAGGGTGGTGAAGTCACTTCCATCCGTAGGGTCAGCACTGGGCTGACTCGTATTGCATCGGCCACTTTCAGCTTTGATTCCAGCAGAGGGGAAGAGCAAAAGCAACAGGACCACCAATGCGGAACTGAGCAACGAGCCCACTATGACGGTCCGCCGTTTGTCATATTGCCTAGCGAGGGCACTGGAGATTGGTCGCCACACCAGGGTGACGAGATGCTTAGAGGCCATGATGATTCCAGTCATGGTGGCGGTGAGTCCCAGATGCCGGAAGTAGAGGGTGAGGAACGGAACAAGACAACCAGAGCCACAGGAATGGAGGAAGTGAAAGATGCCCGCCAGGTGCACGGCTCCTTTAATATTCCACTGCTTGCTCTTCTGCATTGCTGGCTTTTTCATCATGTCTGTCAGAGTTAGCACGCTGTGTAGTTTGAAAGAAACATCAGAAATAAGAAAAAACTTCAGGGCAACTTTACATGTCGGTCTTTTGAATGTCTAAAGCCCTATTCGGATGGCAAGTGTGTATCAGGGTGATGTCTGTAAAAGTACATTTTATGGCTCCTCTGTGATAAAACCCATGCGTTTGGATGACAATTAAATCATGGGGGACGAGCGAGCAATTGTGTCCTATTTGCATTTAAATATGTTTGGAATTACGCTAAAGTGAAAATAACATTTTTAAAGTATGAGCAATGCCGCAAAGCGCTGCGGACATTTACAGTGTACATTTTCACATACGGAACAAGCAAAAATACTTGCAAAGAGCAATTAAATGGATCAAGAAATTTTATGAACAACAAGACTGTTCATCAACGCAGCAAAATAAATCGGTCAACGGGGATATGCATTTTTCGTCACCTCAGCACCTCTCCTAATCGCACACAATTAGACATAGAAGCCGCACATATCCAGGACAGTAAAGATGGTTAAAATTAAATTTGAGGAGCTATGATAAAAATGGTTTTCTCATGTCTTATCAAAATGACGGACATCATTGGAAATGATCTGTCAGTGTTTAAAAAGTGGAAATTAAACCTTTTAAATAAGCAACTTTTCGGAAAAAGTCTTTTCGGGACTTACATGCCAATATAAAGCAATTAAAGTAGAAGTGATCCACATATCTTACTGCGCTTATCATTACTCTGATTAGTAGCACAATCACAAGATCACAATCGCAATATTCTGTTTACATGAGCAACAGTTTAATCGCAGTATTGCCTTAATCGCAGTATGAGGGTGCATGTAAACGTAGCCATTTACTCACCCTCATGTCATCCCAGATGTGTATGATTTTCCTTCTACTGAACACAAATATAGATTTTTAGAAGAATATTTCAGCTCTGTTGGTCCATACAATGCAAGTGAATGGGTACCAAAATCTTGAAGCTCCGAAAAGCACATAAAGGCAGCGTAAAAGTAATCCATAAGACTCCAGTGTATTAATGAATGTCTCCTGAAGCAAAACGCTAGGTGTGTGTGTAAGAATTGGCTCAATACTTAAACTCTGCTTCTGGCCAGCTGTACTATGCATGGTCACAAGGGTGGAGTTCAAGCTGCCTCTTGCGTGGCATAAGCGCGTTGGCATGTCTGATCCCTCGGCTGGTCTGAAATCGCAGGGGGAAAAATGTTCACTGCACACCCTCAATATTTTGACTGACTCGTTGGGTGTTTTGATATCCCAGTGAACAGCGAGCAGCCATGGCTTCAGTCGCTCAGGATCACTGATAGGGAATCTGTGAAAAGTTAGTCTTTCCACTAGCGATGACACCCGCGGACGTTTTTCATTAGGTTGAGGCATCAAGGAAAAGCACACACAAGCAAAAGATACAAACTATAGCAAAACTAGTTCAACTTCTGTATAACATTGCTCCTCTGTTGAAAACAACACAACGCTTCTGTATGTTACGTATTTCACACGTCATTTCTTGCAGGAACTTTCAGCGTGTATTCGACCCTCATGACCGTGCATACCACAGTTGAGCGGAAGTAACATTTTACAGTAAAATTTTTGGAGATATTAAATTTTTTAATTTTTTTTTGCTTCAGGCGACATTAATGAATCCACTGGGTTGCTTTTATGCTGCCTTTATGTGCTTTTTGCAGCACCAAGGTTTTGGTACCCATTCACTTGCATTGTATAGACCTACAGAGCTGAAATATTCTTCTAAAAAATCTTAATTTGTGTTCTGCAGAGGAAAGAAAGTCACACACATCTGGGATGGCATGAGGGTGAATAAATGATGAGAGAATTTTCATTTTTGTGTGACTGTCCCTTTAAGAACATCATTGTATCATCATGCTTCGGTACTTTGTTGTAAGTAGATGTCTTAATAAAATTGTCACTTTTTTTATTACATATTTTCAATCCCAAATGTTGTAATATTATTTAACACTTAAATTTGTCAAGCTTTCTACATAGTATGTCCATCTTTTTAGACGAAATATTTAAACTTCATCGACGACTAAACACCATATGGCACAGAGATCAGTCCAGTAAACTACATTTCAGACTCATATTTACACATTCTGTCAAGAAAATTTCCGGAATAAAAGCATGCAATAATATATGAAAGCTATGATTTTTTTTTTTTACATATATATAATTTTTAAAGCGTTTAAAAAAATATAAAAAAGTAAGAGCGCGAAAACGAGTTCGCGTGCAGAGTTTGTATCTTTAGATTTATGACAGTTTTAGCAGATATATCACTTAAAAGTATCGGAAAGGTCACTCTAAGCAACTTCAATTGGTTTATAGATAAAAATACACACTTTTCAAGAACTAGAAGTAGCAACACGACGCACACAGGTAACCCGGAATCTTGCACCTGCATCTAACACGTCATCCTTCACTATTTACCTGCAATATCTCGCATCCAGAAACACAGCATGGTTTGCGTGACAAGTTGTTGTCGATTAAGGCTATCCTCGACTTTCTATGCTCATGCCGTATATTCCGGTATTCCAGGGAGAAATGTACCAAGTTTTCCTTTCTTTATACCAAACAGTGAAAGACTGTTTCAAACAGGCCAGTTTTCGGGTGAGCAGCGTCATCTGTCGGTGAGAGACTCAAACTACAGTTTCAAATTACACAAATGCAACAACAATTTGCGTTCAAAATTTCAAAATCAGCGTTCTATTTATTCCCCGAATGGCCTCCGAGTGTTTTAAAAGAAAACACGTTACAAATATATATATATATATATATATATATATATCTTGGTTAATGTCAATTTAAACATTAATTATCATTCATTATTAGTTCATGCAAATTCATAATACTTTAACCTTTTTTAAGATACACAATTTTAAAAATGTATTAGTACACTATAAAAAATATTTTAGCCTATTTTGAAATTGTACACATTTCAATTTCAGTACAAAATTCTATCAAATTGAATTGTGTAATAATAATAATAATAATAATAATAATAAATCAATCAATAAAAACTAAATTATGTTTTTTTATTTCTTTCATTTTTTTGTTAAAGATTTTTGTACTGAAATTGAAATGCGTACATCTTTTTATTATTATTATTTATTTATTTTGTGAAATGTATATATGTAGAAATGCACATTAACCAAGCTTAATAAAAGCTGTAAAATTATTTTTCATTGCTAGTTCATGTTAGCTATTGTAAAGATAACTTTCGCAAAGTGTTTGCATTATTTGTTCTATTGCATTGTACAATGTTAGCTAAATTACTTGCACTGTATTTCTCTATTTCCATATAAACATATTTGTTTTTGTATGTATTACTGTATGTTTTTCTCTTCTTGTCATTTTTTTCCACTGAAACTACAAATGAAAAACATGAAAAATGAAAATAAATTGTATTATAAATGTATATATGTAGTGTAAATTTACATTTATGCATTTGGCAGATGCTTTTATCTAAAGCGACTTACAGTGCACGTATAACAGGGACAATCCCCCCAGAGCAACCTGGAGTTAAGTGCCTTGCTCAAGGACACAATGGTGGTGGCTGTGGGGATCAAACCAGCAACCTTCTGATTACCAGTTATGTGGCTTAGCCCACTACGCCACCACCACTCCAGTGTAAACAAGATATTTTGAAAATGTGCGTGACTGCAGAATGATATACATTTTACAGATATATCTTATTACAACAGAAATTCATACACATGGAACAGTCTTTGTCCTAGTGAGATTATTTAACAGCAAAAGCTGTGATTTAATGAGATAAATAAATAGTTTGCATGTGCAGAGTTTTAAATGTGAGTGCTTGTGAATGTGTGGAGACGGTGTTCTGCATGCATAGAGACACAAACTGCTCATACATTTAGAGATCCTTGACTCATACATGGAAAACACTATTAAGAGCATTGCATGCTCCGTTTGTAGCAGATGACTCGGTATCGACAAGTAATAACAAAAAGTAGCGGTACTCGTACTTGTTCTAAAAAAAAAAAAGGTATTATTATAAATACATTTATTATTATAAATATATAAATTATAAATAAAATCAATACAAGATATAATGTATTTTGTAATAATGGTTAAAGAGATAGTTCATCCAAAAATGCAAATCCTCTCATCCTTTACTCACCCTCATGACTTTCTTTCATCTGCAGAACACAAATGGAGCTTTCTCAGCTCTATTTGTCCTTACAATTCAAGTTTGTAAGTCCAAAAGCACATAAAGGCAGCATAAAAGTACTCCAGACAACTCCAGTGGTTTAATCCACGTCTTCAGACGCGATATGATAGGGTGGGTGAGAAACAGATCAATATTTAATTCCTTTGTATTGTAAATCTACACTTTCACTTTCACCTCCACATTCTGGTAAGGTAGTGACTTTCACTTTCACATTCAGCCACCTACTTGTTGGGTTGGTCAAAGGGGGACTTTTATAGCAAAAAAAGTTCTTAAATATTGTTTCTCACCCACATCACATCACTTCAGAAGACAAAAAATTATGTCGGAGTCATTTTATGCTGCCTTTATATGCTTTTTGGACCTTCTTAGTTCTAGTCACCATATACTCACATTATATGGACCTACAGAGCTGAAATATTTCTCTATAATCCTTTGTTTGTGTTCAGTAGAAGAAAGAAAGTCACACACATCTGGGATGGCATGAAGGTGAGTAAATGATGAGAGAATTTTCATTTTTGGGTGGACTGTCCCTTTAAGCGGTGGTTTAAAAGAAAACAGTGCTGTGCACATTTTTAATTATTAATAAACATTTGGTCTAATACATTCAATTACATAGTACCAAGTCTTGTGAACAACATCGATCACTTTTATAGTTAAATATTTTCTCTTTTATTTTTAGATGCTAAATTTACTTTTGTTTAGTTTTCTTTTTTTTAGGGAAATCTAAGGACCTGAGATGCAATGGGTCAAAGAGAATGTCCTTTCCCACACCCTTAATTCATTCAGCATGACTGTAACATGTGATTTACAACATTGATTATTTAGAGAAGATCTAACCTTGACAGAGCAGGTGGGAAGATGCACAGGATGTTGGCTGACACAAGTGTAGTTAGAGATGATATCTGGCAGGAAGGACATGGGGTCTGATGATTCACTCCGACTAGACTTCTATCATAACCTTTGAGAGTGAAATTATGATGATAACTACATAAATCAAACTGTAAATCAATATATCACAATTTTACAAGTCACAAAACCTGTCAAGAAAATGTTCTAGCTATAGTCGACCCCAAAGCTAAAAATTAAAATTAAAATTAAAATGTGTATAAAGAAAATTTAGCCTACTGTACATTTAGGACCATTAAGATTTTTTACATTATGAGACACTTAAGCACATTATACATTAAAATATATATGTTTATTTTTTTGCATTGCATTGGAGAGTAAAATGAGCGTAACTGTCATGAAAATGTGAGTGTAAAAACTCTTAATGGCCCCATAAATGGGCTTCATTTTCTATATGCAAAACATAAATTCGCATTTGTTGTTTTTTTACTCCTCTTTTTTTAGACCTTCTCTCTCAAACACAAGGCACGATCTGGCATCCCCAGGCAGAGCTGTGAAGCCTACATTGGTGCTTTTCACAGTGAACTGCCACATACCTGAAATTTGTAAATTTCTTTAAATGGTAAAATGGTAAATGGTCTGCACTTATATAGCGCCTTTTTAACCTTAAAGGTATTCAAAGCGCTTTACACTGACTCATTCACCCTGCCTTTAAGAGCGATTGGACGCAGGGCTCACTCCGTCAATGCTCAACGTTTATGTGGCGACTACATCTGCCTATCACACACCTGAAGCCGGCACCTCTGTAGGCAAACATGATTTAATCATAAAATTCCTTAAGGGGGCAGGGTGCCTTAATTCCACTCATCTGGCTACAGCCCTGATTTAGGACCTAACTTTGGTCCTAAAAGTGCTTGCGGGGCCTCCCTTCGAGACTCTGGATTATGTTGAATTGTGTGTGCTTTCTCTTCTGCATTACTGATGGCTTTGGCCTCAGTAATATGGGTTGGTGATTTGCGAGCACTGTCAGCTGAAAATTAATGTCTGGAGTTTGGTCCGGGTCTTTCAAAAACCACTATCAAACCCAGGACAGGCTATGTGCTTTAGTTTCTAACCACACCCTTCAGAGCGCAGGTTGTTCACCTTCAAGCCTTTTTCCATCCTACATTTAATTCAGATGAGGAACGGTCCTCAACTAGATGCGTGGGCCTCTTATATATACAGTATATATATGAACTATGGTGATATAGTATGAATTAACCCCTTCCCAACTGGATTAGTGAAAGGGTTCATTCGTACTATATGACCATATTTCATATATATATTCTGAGAGTTCCCCACCTGGCTCACCATGAGGGTCATTCGCTTGCGGCATACTATGTCAGTTGCCGTCCCGTGGGACTGATGCGTGTTTCCTCTCTGGGAATGTTATGTCATGTAGTGTGATGGGAATCTGTTCCCCATAGTGTCATCTTTGTGATGCATTGTCAAGTTTACTGAATCGTAAGGGAATGTCTCGGTTACATATGTAACTTCGGTACCCTGAGATGAAGGGAAAGAGACATTGCGTAAGCTGGCCGACAACAGACTCTGGGTTTTTTGAGGAGCGAGCGATGTGCTCTTTGTTCCTCAGTCAGAACATTCTGAGGAATGGTGTTTGTATGCCTCATTTCCTCCATCTCAGGGAACGGAGGTTACAAACGTAACCGAGATGTTAGCTAGCTAACTATAGTTTAGCGGGCTAGTTTTTAACTCTAGTTAGCTTGCTAACAACACATAGCAGTTATTGATGTAGCAGCCAGGTATAAAGTGACACTGAATTTAAGTGCAACTCTGGACATGTGCAAAAGTTGGATGGTGTACACGTGTGTGTGTGTGTGTGTGTGTGTGTGTGGGTGGTTTATGAGGACATTTTTTTTAGGTTAAAAACTGCTATAAATGCTATAAATGTGGTTTATAAGGTCCAAATTCAAATCACTTAAAAATATACTAAACAATGTTTTTTTGAAAACAATTTAAAAATGCAGAAAGTTTTTTGTGAGGGTTAGGTTTAGGGGTTGTGTTTCGTTTAGGGGTTGTGGATAGAATCTATAGTTTGTACAGTATAAAAATCATTATGTCCATGGAGACTCCTCATAAGGATAGCCGCACCAGTGTGTGTGTGTGTGTGTGTGTGTGTTTGTGTGTGTGTGTGTGAGGCAAGCGCTAATGTAAACAGACTTGGTTGTGTGCAATGCTCTCAATCAGCATGTTTTCACTGTGAGTATACAAGTTTTAAACTGTTATCGTGGTGCTTTTGTGATAGTTTGACTGTCTGTTTCTGAAAAAAAAAACATATGCCTGAAAAGACTTCTTGAGTTGCTAATTGTGTGAATGAAAACCGCATCTGCATCTAATAAGTAGACGTGGCTGCACGCATGGGAAGATCGCATTGAGATAGGATAGCTGTGCAGCTTCAAGCTGTGAACTGTTGTCATGGTACTTTGGTGACAATTTGGCTGTTTGTAACATAAAATAAACATTATGTGCTTGAAAGGTGTCTTCTAGTGTCTGTTTGTTTGACGAAAGACAATCGCTACTAATGTAAACAAACATTTGCGCGCATCGCAGGAAGAACGTGCTTGATGTTTTGATTGTACGTACAAGAGGTGTAAACTTTATTAAAGTGGCACTTTGGTGATGTATGTATATAAAGTATATATATTCTGTGGTTTAAAAGACTGTATGAGTAACAGTTTGAGGGAATATAAATTACAGACACTTGACCAGTGCAGCCTGTGTTGGCGCGAAAGCCAATTTCAATCTGGCAGCTTGTAACTGGCTGTTGTAGAAACACATTTTTGTGACGCTACTCTGCGGGGGCCAGTTATTAACTGTCACATATGTGTGACGGTACAAAAGAAATGGCTACAATTATTATAATGTTCATAACGAGAAACTTTCTCATAATTATGACTAAATATCTCATTGATTTACAAACTAACATTAACGGTCTTCCACATAAAACACATTTATAAATATGAAGGCTATAATAGTATAAAATATGGTCTTTCAGATTAAGTTTTCCCCCCTTTTGCCCTGTATTATGGAGCCAATTAGGGTGAAAATAAAAAACTGCATGCATTTTACTTCTGTTTTATTAACAGACCAATGCAATATGCTTTCTAAGATTACAAACCTGCACCACCTCAGTCAGATGGGCATAAAAGAGAATATGTTATACGTATGTTTTACTCTATTTGCGTGGGAGTTTACTTCCTATTCATATACCATCATTGGCAGTCACAAAACTTTTGATGTGGCTTTTATGTCAAGACTCTCTAGCCTATACATGCTGATGAGCTTCCACGGAATACCATCAATAATCGTTTTTACTAGTACTTGTTTTATTTTGTTTATGTGCACAAATGTTGCATAATTAATGCATTGCACAGCTGAAAAACTGGTCTGCGGTAAGTTAAAAAACAGCTTCCACTTTGTGTAGAGCAGAGCTACTAAAGAGATCAAATCAGATGTTAATCTGTGACATCAACCTATAGTATCTCATTGAAAAAAGATCCCTGACACACACTTGACTTGCATGTGCAATTCCTGTTTTTAGTGGTTTTAATCTGACCAGTTTGAGTTCAGTATTTGTGCATTTTACATGTGTGGCTCATCGGTCAGCCCCAATAAAAATCCACTGTGACCAAGTACTGTAAAAGAGATAAGCACTACACACAACCCACAACATGAGTGTTAAAATCGGATCAGCATGTGAGAATGGTAATGATGCATTTAATCCAATTTTAGAGGCTGAAAAGGGTGAACAGTAACAACTTATTTTAGATATGACAACTTTGTTGTAAAATCATTAAATTCCCATCGAAAGCACGGTTTAAAACAAGAAAGTATTCTGCATCAGTGTTTTCATCATCCAAGCCATCTTTGAGACCCTAGAACCACGTCAAACATTAGAAAGAACTGGACACCTCTTTGCATTTGAAACACATGAGTTAAGTCTCAATTTGAAATGTAAAAATATTTGGAAATAAGCAGAACGACTTCTGACGAATACAGAGGGAAAACCCTAAAAAAGACAGGCCATCATCTCAGGAGTCAGAAGTATGACGATTGGGAAACGCTTGAAAGATGTGTGTTGAAGTAACTGAACTGGTCACCTTTGAAGCCTTTAGACTTCTAAAAGTGTTGAACCTGCTATTTCTCTGAACCTTGTGATGGTGAGCATCAAGTGGATGTTGCTCCAGCCTGTCCATGACTTCAGCACCAAGGACAGTGGTAAGGAGGTTGGCAGGCAGGGCGAGGGAACGACACGCACCTTCTGCCACTTAAAGTTCAACAAAAAGGGAAATAAAAATCACAATTTGGTAACCTGAAGAGATGCATACACTACTTATGGATTTGTCTTTCTCCTTCTGTGAAGTTTGTGCGACCACCCATAAGCTCTCTTGTGGATTTCACCTGTACTTCCTCTAAATGAACAGGACACAATGATATGATGACACTAATGACAGTTCCCTACTTCAATATTCACTTTTCTTTAAGGAATATTCAGGGTCCAGTATAGTTAAGCTCAATTTGTGGCATAATGTTGATTACAAAATATAAAAAAAATCGACTCGTCCCTCCTCCTCTTGTTTTGCTAAGAGGTGTCCTCCTCTTGTTTTTAGCAAAAAACTGAGGTTACAGTGAAGCGCTTACATTGGAAGTGAACGGAGACAACTTCTGATGGGTTTAAATGCAGAAATTTACAACTTATTATTTAATAAAAGCACTTACATTAATTATTTTGTTAAAACTTGTGTATTATTTGAGCTGTGAAGTTGTTTAAATCACAGTTTTTAATGGATATTTTAGGGGTTTAGTGTAATGAAGTTGTAAAATGTGTTATAACTTTAAGCAGAAAGGGTTATTGAGGGATTTTATTACAGTAAAAAAAAGTTGACGTATATGTTAGCATGCATATTGCTTACGTCTTGTAGCTATACTCTTTAAACAGTGAGTATTTTAATGTTTACGGATTGGCCCCATTCACTTCCATTGTATCTGAAATGAATTGTTGTGGTAATCAACGTTATGCCACAAATGCTCAAGTCTTTTGAGCTAAATTTGTATTGAACCTGGAATATTCCTTTCATATTTCCCTGTATTACACATTGGCAATTATACAACATCTTTTTAGGGCACCTTCCTTAGATTTTGTTGAACATAATGAAAATAAGATATTTTACTAATCGACTACTTATATTAGTCTGATGTCACTGAATAAAACTTATTTACCGTCTTCTGTGTGTGCATATCATGAGAGCTCATTGGGTCTAAACCACATTTATTGTGGCCTTGAAGATCAGAATTAACAGACTACTTTCTAATCGACCACACGGTGTCACTGTATCTTTTGTGAGGCGATGTGAAGGATCTGAAATCAACAAGTGTGTACAGAGCACGGTTATCTATCTATCTATCTATCTATCTATCTATCTATCTATCTATCTATCTATCTATCTATCTATCTATCTATCTATCTATCTATCTATCTATCTATCTATCTATCCACCCACCCATCATCTATCTATCTATCTATCTATCTATCTATCTATCTATCTATCTATCTATCTATCTATCTATCTATCTATCTATCTATCTATCTATCTATCTATCTATCTATCTATCTATCTATCTATCTATCTATCCACCCACCCATCATCTATCTATCTATCTATCTATCTATCTATCTATCTATCTATCTATCTATCTATCTATCTATCTATCTATCTATCTATCCATCCATCCATCCATCCATCCATCCATCCATCCATCCATCCATCCATCATCTATCTATCTATCTATCTATCTATCTATCTATCTATCTAGCCATCCATCCATCCATCCATCCATCCATCCATCCATCCATCCATCCATCATCTATCCATCTATCTATCTATCTATCTATCTATCTATCTATCTATCTATCTATCTATCCACCCACCCATCATCAATCTATCTATCTATCTATCTATCTATCTATCTATCTATCTATCTATCTATCTATC
Source organism: Moxostoma hubbsi (assembly GCA_032164185.1). Classification (NCBI taxonomy): domain Eukaryota; kingdom Metazoa; phylum Chordata; class Actinopteri; order Cypriniformes; family Catostomidae; genus Moxostoma; species Moxostoma hubbsi. The sequence continues at coordinate 33,496,439 of JAVLUX010000024.1, read as the reverse complement.
TATCTATCTATCTATCTATCTATCTATCTATCTATCTATCTATCTATCTATCCACCCACCCACCCACCCATCATCTATCTATCTATCTATCTATCTATCTATCCACCCACCCATCATCTATCTATCTATCTATCTATCTATCTATCTATCTATCTATCTATCTATCTATCTATCTATCTATCTATCTATCTATCTATCTATCTATCCACCCACCCATCATCTATCTATCTATCTATCTATCTATCTATCTATCTATCTATCTATCTATCTATCTATCTATCTATCTATCCATGCACCCATCATCTATCTATCTATCTATCTATCTATCTATCTATCTATCTATCTATCTATCTATCTATCTATCTATCTATCCATCCATCCATCCATCCATCCATCCATCCATCCATCCATCCATCCACCCACCCATCATCTATCTATCTATCTATCTATCTATCTATCTATCTATCTATCTATCTATCTATTTTGCTTGTATACAGGCAAAAAGTACTCATGCAGGCGCACAGAGAATGGTAAATGATTGAACCCCTCTCCTATTCAACACGGGGCGAGCAGCAGAAGAGAGAGAGAGAGAGAGAGAGAGAGAGAGAGAGAGAGAGAGAGAGAGAGAGAGAGAGAGAGAGAGGCTGAGCTGCGACACTCAGTCACAGGGAGGCAGAGGTCTCTGAATGAGTTAGGCACAGAAAGAAAGGGGACACTTGGAAAGTAATAGCAGGTTTTCAGTTTCATTTCGGTTGTGCTCAGACTGAAAGAAAGTGGGGAAAAGATTACAACATATCCGGGCGAAAGAAAGAAAAAGAAAGAAAGAGGGACAGCACCCTGTAATTTCATATTAAAGACGGGTGAAGCAGTTTCTCTGAGGTATAGTGTGTTGTGTGGATTTTGTTCTGTACGTCCTAAGAGGATAAGTCGCAAATAATTACGTACACACCGTATATAAATATGCATTTAGCACAATTGGGCAGTTTCACTAAAACGCATTATTTACACTTTCAAAATGGTCTATTGTAATAATGGAAAAGCCTTGATAAATGACATGCATCGGCCTTTTGCATTGCTAAATTCGTTAAATGCACTTAAAACATTTGTTTGTTTCCCTCCAGGGACCCTGAAGAGCGCGGGTTGCCATGATAAGGGGTTGGGTAACGTGGCTCTCCATGGTGTCCATCACCGTGATGGTGGACGGTGCCCGTGGTGGATACGGGATGAGTATGTTTGCGGCTCAGTCCTCCACTCCGGACCCGTGTTACGACGAGAACGGCAACCCGAGACGCTGCATCCCCGACTTCGTGAACTCCGCGTTCGGAAAGGACGTGCGCGTCTCCAGCACCTGCGGCAGCCCCGCGTCCCGGTACTGCGTGGTGACCGAGAAAGGAGAGGAAAGATCCAGAGATTGCAACATCTGCGACGCGCCGGACCCCAAGAAGTCGCATCCACCCGCGTATCTGACAGACCTCAACAACCCGCACAACCTCACCTGCTGGCAGTCGGAAAACTACGTGCAGTATCCGCAAAACGTGACCCTGACCCTGTCCCTTGGCAAAAAGTTCGAGGTGACCTACGTGAGTCTCCAATTCTGCTCGCCTCGCCCCGAATCCATGGCCATTTTCAAGTCAATGGATTATGGCAAAACCTGGGTGCCCTTCCAGTTCTACTCAACCCAGTGTAAGAAAATGTTCAACAAGCCGAGCAAGGCGGCGATCACCAAGCAGAACGAGCAGGAGGCGATTTGCACGGATTCCCACACAGACATGCAGCCTTTGACAGGTGGCCTCATCGCTTTCAGCACCCTGGATGGCAGACCCTCGGCGCACGACTTTGACAACTCCCCCGTGCTCCAGGACTGGGTCACGGCCACCGATATCAAAGTGACCTTCAACCGGCTGCACACGTTCGGCGATGAGAATGAGGATGACTCGGAGCTGGCCAGGGACTCGTATTTTTACGCGGTGTCGGACATGCAGGTCGGTGGTCGGTGTAAGTGTAACGGACACGCGTCGAAGTGCATCAAAGACCGGGAAGGAAACTTGGTGTGTGAGTGCAAGCACAACACGGCGGGACCGGAGTGTGACAGGTGTAAGCCGTTCCACTATGACCGGCCGTGGCAACGCGCAACGGCCCGAGAGGCGAACGAATGCGTCGGTAAGTTCATTCTGCTTTCCTTTAGTGTCAAGTGCTGTATAAAGTTGAAAGGCAACAACTTTCAGAAATGAGTCAGTCACAATATTCCTAGATCAGATGTTTATTTTTTAGTTTCATGACATAATAACTAATCTGTGGATTTATAAATGTCTATTAATGGCTATGAAATGTTAAAGTTACAGTTATATACAGAAATCTGATTTATGGCTATATATCAGCATGTATACAATTAGTTAATTTAGTATAAATTAGTTAGTGTTTTGGAAAAGGTGTGTTGTATGTGACGTTTTATGTCTGTGAAAGTCTAAACGTATAGGCTGTATTTATGTATTTAGCATATATTGCCATATATCAGATTTATGTAAAGTGTTAGGGCCTACTCTAGTATGAAAGTTATCATGCACTTATTGTATGTGCATGCACAATTCTCCACAGACTTAATGAGGAAGGTCATTTTCAACCTTTAATTTCATGCATTCATATCCTGATTATTTGATCAGCTCCTGGTTTAGTCCCAAAATTACAATATCCAAATGCAAATGAACATATCAGACTAACGATCATCCTTACTTTTAGGAGTTTGAGACCATTTTTGTCTTCACATCTGCATTTTTACATCAGCAAACAGAATCGTATGAACGAACAAACCCGACCTGAAACAATGCACTTCAAAATATATTCGAATAGACTGTTAAAATACTGACAGATCACTAAATAAAGTGCATCCGCTCTAATTTAGAATATAGTTTTTTTCTGTTTTCTTCACAAATCATTTTTTAAATAGCAGTTGTGAAGCGAATGGGCCTTTCCCCCCCACACAATATTTGACCAACTTTAGTAAACAACCTCACAGTAACCAGAAAAACCATAAACCTGTCAAGTATGATGTTTGCATAATAACTTTCCAAATAATCTTTACTCGTTTGATTACCTGATATGTTCACATTTTCTTTAAGTTTCAGCAAATCATTGCAATGAATGCAATCTAAAATTTAATACATTTCAGTTAATTCAGTTTCAAGTTTTGTTGCATTTTCAGCCACAGATTTCAAAAACATTGTGTAGGCCATAAGGTAGCATCCATTCTTATTCAGTTTTATGGGTGGGTGTGCAGTTGTGTAACCGAGTTGGAAAAGCCTTTCAATATCCATTCAGGAGGAAGGAAATATTCTTGAGAGAGAGAGAGAGAGAGAGAGAGAGAGATTTGCTGAAAAGGCTTGTCCTGTTGTTGCAAGGCAAGTGTCTATATCAGATTGAAGGAAAGATTAAATGAGTTTTGTTGACATTTTTGGCAAGTTAGGAGTAAACTCAATGTTAAAAGTCAGTTTCCTCTTGTAAAGGTAGAAAATATGAGCTGATGTCGAAACCTTGAGCTAGAACTTAGGGTCTCCAGATAAAGCATCTTTAATGCTGTTCAAGCACAAAAGTACTTGAAAAAATGATTTCTGAATCCCGTTTCTGCATTTTCTCAATTTTGACATGACACTTGGCTCCTACGAGTGTTTTATCAGCATCTTTGATTTTAAATTCCACGATGAGGTGCTTTTCGTTTGGCCTGTCATGTTTCCTGCCTCAAAAACATTTTCTCTCTATCAAGAAGTTTTAAGCATGACCCCATGACATACGATTTTTCCATCAAGCTATCAGAGAAGGGTCCATTTTATGAAAAATAAAAATAAACATTGAATAGATATTTAAACATACTTGTCAGATGGCTTTCACGCATATGCAAATATTGCTTTGCAATACATGAATTTATGTCAGTAGGCCTGCGGTAAAAAATAAAAGTTTGTTCCCATGAATGGCGAATGAGTGCATCATCATGATATAAGTGATGACTGACAGCAACTGTGTTTTTCACAGCGTGCTTTGCTTTTGCACGCAAAAATGCAGAGTTGAACAGCCAGACCCAATGTTGAATCTGTAACTGAGATAATCTTTGATAGTATTAAAAAGGCTGGTATGTATTGTTTCAATATTTTTCAAAGAGATTGTTACATGTGGTACAAATCTTCTTGCTTTGATCAAATTCCTCATAATTAAAACTTGGTCTCTCTGCCCAGATACATTTCTTCTTTCGATGTTTTTCTGGAATGAGGAGATTCAGAGTAGGTATTTGAGGGAAATACCATAATCATCATCAAATAGCACAGAAAAAAAACAACATATTTTTACATTGTTAAAATAGTTAATTTAGTTGTTCGTTTAAATGTATTTCTGTGTTTCTACTGTATATTTACATATACATTGTGAAATATGATGATAAGACTTTTAAGTACAAATGAAAATATATCATCTAATGCATACAGCTCAAAACAAAAATCACTTTTGCTGTATGAAAATGCCTTAAACATCACCAAATAATATAATATAATATAATATAATATAATATAATATAATATAATATAATATAATATAATATAATATAATATAATAGCATGGAACAGAACAATACATGATAAAAGAAAACAGGACATGATGAAATATAACAGAATTGAATGTAAACAGACAGGTAAGAATAAAATAGAATACTGTAGAATAGAATGGAACAGGAAAGGACAGGATAAAATAGAATAGAACAGAATAGTATAGAATAGAATGGAACAGGGCAGGATAAAATAGAACGTACTATAACATGATAGAATAGAACAGAACAGAACAGAACAGGACAAGAAAATATAGAATGGAATGGACAGGATAAAATATAATGTAATAGAATATGATGGAATAGAATAGAATAGAATAGAATAGAATGATATAGAATAGAAGAGGACAAGATAATATAGAACAAAATGGTGTGGAACAGGACAGAGTAGAATAAAATAGGACAGGGTAAATATGCAATAGAACAAGATATAATAGACTAGACTAGAATAGAATAGAATAGAATATGATAGAATAGAATAGGACAAGATAAAAAAACAAAAAAACAAAATGGAATGGAAAAGAACAGGGCAGGGTAGAGCAGGACTGAATAGAACTGGGCAGAATAAAATATAATGCAATAGAACATGATAGAATAGAACAGGACAAGATAATATAGAACAAACTGGAATGGAACAGGACAGAATAGAATAGGACAGGTTAAATATGCAATAAAATATGATAGAATAGAATAGAATAAAATAGAATAGAATAGTATATGATGGAACAGAATAGGGAAAGATGAAAAAGAACAAAATGGAATGGAAAAGGACAGTGTATGGTAGAATAGGGTAGATTAGAATAGAATGGAACAAAACAGAACAGAATAAAAGAGAATAAAATGGAACAGAACAGAAAATGATAATATAGAATGTATAAAATAGAACATAAAATGGAACAATGGAATGGAAAAGAACAGGGCAGGGCAGGGTAGAGCAAGACTGAATAGAACTGGGCAGAATAAAATATAATGCAATAGAACATGATAGAATAGAATAGAACAGGACAAGATAATATAGAACAAATGGAACAGGACAGAATAGAATAGGACAGGGTAAATATGCAATAGAACATGATAGAATAGAATAGAATAGAATATGATAGAATAGGACAAGATAAAAAAAAAGAACAAAAATGGAATGGAAAAGGACAGGGTATGGTAGAATAGGGCAGAGTAGAATAGAATGGAACAAAACAGAACAGAACAGAATAAAAGAGAATAAAATGAAACAGAACAGGATATGATAGAATGGAACAGAATAGAACATGATAATATAGAATGTATAACATGATAGAATAGAATAGAATAGAATAAAATATGATAGAATAGAACAAGATAAAAAAATGGAATGGAAAAAGACAGGGTATGGTAGAATAGGGTAGAGTAGAATGGAACAAAACAGAACAGAACAGAATAAAAGAGAATAAAATGGAACAGAACACGATAGGATAAAATGGAACAGAACAGAACATGATAATATAGAATACATAAAATAGAACATTATACAACAGAAAAGAACAGGACAAGAAAAGGTAGAATAGAATGGAATGGAAAAGAACAGGGCAGGGTAGAACAGGAAAGAATAGAATATGACAGAATAAAATATAATGCAATATAACATTATGGAATAGACTATAATAGAATATGATAGAATAGAATAGGACAAGATAATATAGAACCAAATGGAATGGAAAAGGACAGTGTAAAATATGCAATAGAAATTGATAGAATAGAATAGGACAAGATGAAAAAATAACTAAATGGAATGGAAAAGGACAGGGTAGGGTAGAATAGAATAGAATGGAACAGAACAGAATAAAAGAGAATAAAAGAGAATAGAACAGAATAGAATCTCTGCTCAGTACGTTTGTACCAGTCAGTGCCATAGAAAGCTCACCACTTCCATTAATTTATTTCTATGTTTAGGACGCTGACATGTGGTTCAAAAGTTACAGGCAAACATTTTGATTTTAATAATTTCATGACCTATCGGTGGTGCTTAATAAAACCACGGCAGATGTTGTGCTTACAATGGTTTTACTACAACAAGCTTGGTTGAAATAGCTTGGCTTAAAGTTACTGTTGTAAAACCATGTTTAATTCCCATTAGGAATGGATAAAGCTAATTATGTTTTTGTCTTTATTTGTTCTTAAACTCTTGGGGTTAATGTGTCATTTCATTGTATAAATAAGAAACAATACTCCACAGTGTGATGCAAAATATAATACATCCCATAATGCACTTATCTCTTAGTTTCTGGGAATACCACTTTAAATTTGAAAGAGAAATGGTGATAAAAATCGCAATTTTGATGATAAACTGATTTCTTGGGAGAGAGATTTCATGAAAACCTTTTTAGACTTGGACTTCTGGTGTTTGGAAGGCCATTGTCAAATCATTATGTTTTCCCCCAAGGACTCTTATTTTGAAAGTGTTTGTAATCATTGTCATGTCTGTTTTCCTGGTTTCCCTCCCGATTTTATTCCAGGTGTTCCTCATCTTCTTGTTAGCCCATGCGTGTGTGTGTGTGTGTGTGTGTGTGTGTGTGTGTGTGTGTGTGTGTGTGTGTGTGTGTGTGTGTGTGAGAGTGTGTGTGTGTGTGAGTGTGTGTGAGTGTGTGTGTGTGAGTATGTGAGTGTGTGTGTGAGTGTGTGTGTGTGTGTGTGTGTGTGTGTGAGTGTGTGTGTGTGTGAGTGTGTGTGTGTGTGTGTGTGTGGTTGTGTGTGAGTGTGTGAGTGTGAGTGTGTGTGTGTGGTTGTGTGTGAGTGTGTGTGTGTGAGTGTGTGTGTGTGTGTGGTTGTGTGTGAGAGTGTGAGTGTGTGTGTGTGGTTGTGTGTGAGTGTGAGTGTGTGTGTGTGGTTGTGTGTGAGTGTGTGTGTGAGTGTGTATGTGTGAGTGTGTGTGTGTGTGTGTGTGTGTGTGTGAGTGTGTGTGTGAGTGTGTGTGTGTGTGTGAGTGTGTGTGTGTGTGTGTGTGTGTGGTTGTGTGTGAGAGTGTGAGTGTGTGTGTGTGGTTGTATGTGAGTGTGTGTGTGTGAGTGTGAGTGTGTGTGTGTGTGTGTGTGTGTGTGTGTGTGTGTGTGCGTGTGTGTGTGAGTGTGTGAGTGTGCGTGTGTGCGTTTGTGGGTGTGTGAGTGTGTGTGTGTGTATATATATATATCCTCTTGGTCTTTGCTCCTGTGGTGGTTCTTGTATGCGCTTGTATCACCTTCTTTTTCGAATGTTACCTTCAATGTTGTATCTTCTTCTGTTGTTTACAATTAAAGTTCTGCTTTTGGATCCTCATTCTCCCGCCTCTTCCCTTCACATGCCCTGAGAGCCATTTGGAAACTTTCAAAACATAAAACTCTCTTGCCTTGTGCACAAATGTGTGTTGAGCAGGCAGGGGTTTTTCAATGTTCTGTGATTAAATCAATACCAAATCAGCTCTCTCCTCCGTCCAACACAAAGTTGAAAGCCCTAAAAATAGACACAAGGCATGCTGCGCACCAGATTTATGCATAAACGTCTAATAGGCATTCATATCTTACATCTCTGATTGTAGTGTCATATATTTAGTTTCCAGATTACTGGGTTCTTTAGCAAAACTTTGTTGTTTACAGTACCGACTGTTTATATAAGCAAGTTAACACAGTAATCCATGTGGGTAGAAGGTAATTAATGGTCACTGGGAGAACAAGCCAGACGTGCATCGCAGCTCTTGACATAAAGCAGACTGCTGGAATTGTCTTCAGAAAAACAAAACTGCTCTGGATCTCCATGCATTGTTGCACTCTGGTCCTCAGGGTCATAGTGTTTTTGGCCTGCTATGATGTGAGCAGACTAACAGGAACTGTAGAGAAGATTTCTGGGCTACTATGAGGGGCTGTTCTGGGTCTGTGGACCATCTGTGGGTTTCTCAGTGGTGTTGCCGGACCATGAGTCTCCTGAAAGGATTGTGCAAATGGCTGATGTCATAATACCCCTCAGTCCCCCCTACAGAAAACAATGATTCACTGCCAGACATTCAGTTCCTTCAGTGAGTGCCGCGTGCGTGTGTGTGTATAAATGTAGTTGTGGAAATCAGGATAAAGAGAAACTTGACTGATAAAAGATTATCCGTACAAAAATGCTTTACGAACATCTCAAGTACAATAGCACAGTTTTTTCTTCATTTTTAGTTATTCAAATCCTCCTTTTTGTTCTTCAGTGTTATGTGTTAGTGTGATATAATCGCATACTAACATTATCAGTATAAAGTTTTATTCAATATTACATTTTCATTGTCATGACGAAGTAACGTCGGTAAACCCTGTAATCCGATAAACTCCGTAACGCCAGTAAATCCCTGATTTTATCACACTACAATCATGTTAACACATATATTGTTAATGGTAATATCTAGTGGCTATACTTTTGAAAACATGTGTTTTTTAATATTTATGGACTGGTCCCATTCACTTCCAGTTTGAGAGCTTGACTATAACCACAGTTTATTTGTAATCAGCGAGGCATTTGAGTCGGAAAAATTATTTTTGAGTTTTTTTGTAATAAACGTTAATCCACAAATGCTGGCGACTGAGCTTAACTTGTGTTAAACTGGAAACATTTCTTTAAACCAGCCTAAAACGGTTAGCTGGTCTTAGATGGACTTTCAACCTGGTCAGGCTGGTGTTTATGCTGGTTTTAGAGTGGTTTTGTGTACTGGTCAGCTGCTCAGATTGGGAGACAGAACCAGGTTAAATCAGCTAAAACCAGCAAACTGTTAGGCTGGTTTAATCTAGTGTTTTACAGCAGGGATTAAAAAAATAAAAAAAGGCTAATAAATAAAACTGATCAAACTGACATTATACTAACTCTGTGTGATCAAAGGAAGTTTTTTCAAAATGAAAATAAAATCGCAAAAAAAGAACAAAAAATTGCAGAAAGAGAGAGAGAGAGAAGAGAGAGAGAGAGAGAGAGAGAGAGAGAGAGAGAGAGAGAGAGAGAGAGAGAGAGAGAGAAAAGGCGTAAGATGGAGAGAGAAAGCAGGCGCGACTTTGGGCTGTTAATCGGAAGCAGGTGGGCTGCTGGTCAGTCTTTTAGAGGTGGGTCTGACACCCACAGCATGAACACTCACACACCTCCTAATACCCTTGTGGGACCCTGCAGTCACTCAGGGCAAACGACTCAACTCACAAGATGACTGTGAGACATTTGCATCAGGAGAGAGAACGAGAACTCAATACAAAACTCACCACAAATGTTCATCTGGCCACCTAAAATCAATTCATATCCTAAATCTCTCTCTCCTGCATGCACGTGTTGGCACGTTTGCCGTTATCGTCACATAATGTGGGGCAAAATATTTGTGAACTTTCTAACGTTGGTTTTTAGACTACTGGTTTCCTGCAGAATCAAAGCACATGCTTAAAGGGACAGTTCACCCAAAAATGAAAATTCACTCATCATTTACTCACGCTCATGCCATCCCAGATGTGTTTGACTTTCTTTCTTCTGCAGAACACAAACGAAGATTTTTAGAAGGATATCTCAACTCTGTAGGTCCATACAATGCAAGTGGATGGTGGTAGCGCTTTAAATCTCTCAAACCTGGAACTTTCTTTGAACATAACTGTAACGCAGTTCAGTGGGAAGGAGGAGGCGAGAACCGGCTTGACAATATAAATAATAGTTTAATGAAGAAATAAACCAAAAGACACAAACACACACATAGGACGGACAGACTTGGCGGACTTGACGGACAGTCTCTCTGTCGCACCACCGTCCGCTGTCGGCCTTCATCCCTCTCGGAGGCTCGATTAACCTGATAAGGGACCGGGTGTGTAAAATCACGACCATAACACTTCATTCATTTATGGCTATTTAAAAATAAAAACATCAATTTAACCACTAGCATTGTTTGACATCCTAAAACTGTTCGTTTGTAGCAGGATTGTAGGTCTGTGTTAATGTGGTGAAGTACAGAGGAAGATTAAGGAACAAAAACAAAGGAAAATCGAAAAACAAAGGAGATGTATTTTGGGGATTTCAAAGTCCAAACCCCGGTGTAGTGGGTTTCTCTGTGCATGCAGCTCCATATTTTAGGGATTTTGTTTAGTTGAGCTCATAATTCAAAACACACATGATTTCCGAGCCAAAAAGGCTTTGCAGAGGTTTATGGGAGTTCAGAGAAAACATGATATATCCCGGTTATAGAGGCTGGTTAGGAGAAGTGGTCCATTTTCTGGTGGACGGCTCTGCTTGCTTTGGCCTTTTGATTGTTTCCCCGCTAATATTTATGTTTTTAATCCCCCGTCAGTCAGAGTTTATTTGTGATCGGTCTTTTGGGCATTATTTGATTCTCTTTTTGGATCGCCGTGCCTGTGTTTGGTCCCAGCGGTTGAGATTCTTGCCAAAGCTTTGCAACAGGTTTCAGGTCTTGCAATGATATCGCATTTGCAACACACTTGTCTTGGAAAACTGGAGGGTCTTTAGTGAGATGCTGAAAGTGAATAATGGTTTGACACAGGTGGATACTCCCCTTACAATAAAACGATTGTGGCTGCACTATAGTTAGAAAAGACATGGTAATACTACAGTGCTGCTTTTAGAAGGTCCTCTTAGCTCATGACCGTCAGTAAGTTATTTTTATGCCACTAAACATACCTTGTATGTAATTAGTGTTTAATGTTTGTCAAACTGATGACAGCGTGTATAAGTCCGACTGTGCTGACATTCATTCAGTGGGCAACCACAACAGTAGTTGACACGTAAACATGACTTTTGTGATTTAAGGGTATTGCAGAGTTGTGTATGTGTTAGTAAAATGCGTCCCACTTTATATTAGGTGTCTTAACCTACTATGTACTAACAATAAAATACATAGAAAACAATGCACTAATTGTGCAACTACATGTTGTTCAGCAAAATTCTCATAAGATTCAAATTGGCTGCTTCTGAGGTTGAGGGGTCGGGTTGTGGTTTGTGTTTAGATTATGGTTAGGGTTTGGGGTAAGGGTTGGGATGGGGTTAGGTTTAGGTTTCGGTTTAATGGTTAAGGTAACTAACAGTGTAACTACAGATGTAATTGCATTATTGCAGGTACTTTGAAGTTAAGTACAACGCAACAACACAAATATACATAATACTTACAATGTATCAAATGTTTAAGTAGTTAAAGACACCTAATACAAAGCAGGCCCGAAACATTTATATGTGGTTGTGTGTGCTGAAATGTATGTTTTGGGTGCTATTTCTTTGTGTGTGTGAGGATTTTTTACATTATTTTGGGGGAAAAATGGCTAAATCTGACAAAATCTGTTTTAATTTTCTTATTTATTTATTTATTTTTTTTTTCATCCAGGGATATCCCCAAAGGAAAAAATTAATTATAAAGCAATTAACATATATATCTGTAACCAAATATTCAAGTCGGGGGTAGTGTCTATGGCAGTTTGGCCTATAAAATGCTAAAATTATTCTTTTAGGGTTTGAATACTACAAACGCACTTACTACTATCTCTTGAAATGACAATAAGCTTGATTTATAACAATAGATGTCTTTGGCAGGGGTTGGCAAAGGATTGTTTTTTAATATATATATTTTTTAGATATTAATTAAAGATTAACTTAAGATATTAAATAAATATTTTAAACATTTTAACAAAACTGGTCGAAAATCACGAGATTAACTGTGATTATTTTATACTATAAAAGATGTTTCAAACAAAGTGAATATTTAAGTTAATGATTTCACATATTTTAATTTAATATGTTTTGGCGTTAGTACAATTACAAAGTAAAAGCCAATTATTGTGTTGGTGTGGCTATCCTTATGAGGACTCTCCATAAACTTTGCTTTTTATACTGTATGAACTATAGAGTCTATCCCCTAACCCTAAACCATCACATAAAACTTTCTGCATTTTTACATTTAGTATGTTTTTTAAGCGATTTGATTTATGGGGACACTAGAAATGTCCTCGTAAATCACATTTATTGCATAATACTCTTGTAATTACCAGTTTCTAACCTAAAACAATTTCCTCGTAAACCACCCAAACCCGCCCACACACACACACACACACACACACACACACACACACACACACACACACACACACACACACACACACACACAGACACACACACACACACACACACACACACACACACACACACACATAGTTGGATTACACATGCTAGCACACACACAAAAAAATGCATACTTCATGACCAGAACACACACACACACGCACACACACACACACACACGCACACACACACGTAGTTGGATTACACATGCTAGCACACACACAAAAAAATGCATACTTCATGACCAGAACGCACACACACGCGCACACACACACACACACACACACACACACACACACACACACACACACACACACACACACACACACCCACACCCTCACACACACGCGCGCGCACATGCACACACACAGAAAGAGAGGCCTTTTTTAATTATTCCTGTCAATTAGCCCAAATTTGTTCAGATCAGCGGTCACATGGAATGCTCTAGACTGTATATTATACTTCAGTACACACAAAAGTGTCCGTCTAACCTGTGGACACTCTGCCTACCCCACCAACAAACATCAAAGGCCGCAGTTGCAGCTGACACAGAAATGAACAGTCCAATTATGACAACATCAGCACAGTGGCTGCCAATAGGGAGTTAATGATAGATGAAGGTTTTCTGTCATTGGCTGTTGAGAGATTAATCAGGCAGAGTCATGCTTTACCACTGTGTGGCCTGTGCATGACTGCACTGTCAGTTTCTACATGCTGTCAGAAAATCAGAAGCATTTTTATTCCACAGTCTAGACAAAGTTGTAGGTGGGAATACCCAAGCTGAAATTTCCCACTTCAGACCTTAAAGGTGCACTCAGCAATTCCTGAGAAATAATGTTGATATTCTAACTCAACTGCCAAAACAATCACATCCCTCCATTCAGTTCTCGTTTGGAAGCTCCGCCCCTCAAATACATGCACAATAACAGTTCAGTATGCTAACCAAAAGAACCACCCCCCTGTTGCTGATTGATTGGAGTAGTGTTGTGTGGATCAGTCCGATCCATTTATTTATTGTCCCACTTACCTGTGGATAAGCAACTCTGTAAGACTCGAACCCCAAAAATGATCTCAGAGTCCTCCAACTTGTAAATGTTCACTCTGGTTTTACTCCATTCTCTGTCTCTGTCTTTTATCAAGTTTTCGAATTTTGCTGAAGCTAAGTTTCGTTTCCTCTGTAACACATCTGCCATGGACGTTCATATTCTCCCGGTTGAACAGTTTACTACAAGTATAGGTTTAGATAGAAATGGATGTGCTGAGCAGAGCGGGCCGCTCAAAATTTAAACGTCAGTGTTTTGATAGTGCCTGGGAGCCTCAGTGTTTATACATTTGAGGGCAGGCAAACCCATGAGTGCCCTATTTATAGTTGCCAATGAACAATAATCTGGGATAGTAGACTGTATTTTGACATCAAAAAAGTTACACACTTCACCTTTAAGCGCTAACATGTGAACACTTGCAAGAGCATGCACTGTTTAGCACCAAAAACCTGAACAAATATTCGACTGTGAATGAACATCTCTCATAGCGGTCATGAACATGCTATGGATGTCAAGATTTTCACAACAATTCTGTCAATTTTGAGTTGTTGCTCACCAAAAGCTAGAAATAATTTGCATTGAGATAATTGATAATTTGCATTTGCATCAATGCCTGATCTGCATAATTCCTTTAGCGAATCAGGAGCTAAACCAGCGCAGACAGCATTTACATTACATTTACATTTATGCATTTGGCAGACGCTTTTATCCAAAGTGACTTACAGTGCACTTATTACAGGGACAATCCCCCCCGGAGCAACCTGGAGTTAAGTGCCTTGCTCAAGGACACAATGGTGGTGGCTGTGGGGATCAAACCAGCAACCTTCTGATTAGCAGCCCTGTGCTCTAGCCACTACGCCACCACCACCATATGCAAATATGCAAATAAGCCGTGCTTTTACCAGCCGCAATTCATTCTTAGTGAATTCCCCCCTGTATTTGTTTGTGTGCTGTCAAGATGTTTTCCCAGCTGTAATTCAGATCATTCAAAATAATAATGTTTGGTTCTAGCAACTAACAAGTAAAATAATGGTTCAGTAGTATCAAATAAGTAAAACACATTACTTTTCTATATCAATTGCTGTCATGGTGTCATAGTTCCTTTGTAAGACTTTGTTTGAGGGACAAACACTTTAGTTCACAGCATAAAATTCCCTTTGAATTCATAAAAACAGCTGCAAGCCAAGCATAAAATGCAGAAATGCGAAAGTTTACAAATTGTTCAGCTTCTTCTATCATGACATCATCACTTCAGCAAACCCTTGCATTTGATCTTCTACGTCCCTGAAATCCGTCGATTTCTCATTGACACCAATGAATTCCCAACATTCTCTGACACCCTCAGAATTCCTAAACAGAGGGAAATGCTTTCTGCATAAACTGACCATTTAACAGGACACTATACCTAAAATGACCATGGCGTGCGTATTTGTCTGTGCGTGTGAGTGTGTACATGAAGACAAAGTTTCAGACCATGGCAAAAGCTTGAGCTCTGTGACTGGAATATTTGTCCAGATGGCGACCTTTACTTCCGCAGGATAGCGCTGTTGAGATGTGCTGTCTACCCTCTACACACTCAAATGGGAAATGGAGGCAAATAAAGCACAAAAGCCAACATCACTCAACAGAGCTGGTGGGCCTGAGCTGAAATGCCTTTTTACACATTATAAGTAAATGTATAGTTCCTCAAAGACAAACATGCATCTGTTACACTTAAAAATGTTGTAGTCAACTTCTAGACTACCACCAATTTGTTTTCATACAGACTGGAAGGGACATCCCACCCCCCTCGCATTGGAATATTTGGGTTCGAATTGCTTGAGTAATCACTGTGAGTACTAATGGCATCTGTTTATTGTTTACCCAGGAGTGTACGCCATCAGTCCGGGGGTACCCATGAAAGATCACGAGCTTGGCAGAATAGATTAGGGGCTCAAGCCCCCCAAGAGACCCCAATCGTGATGCCACTGATCTGTCCCTTGAAATTTATCACCAAAACTTTATACACATAAAACAAGCTATAAAACAGCACAACCTTAGAAGGTACAGTTTAACACATGACATATTTAAATCATAAATGTTCAAGTTTAAAGTAAATTATACCCATAAAACTTGATTAATTGCTTTTAAACGGCTGAAGACTTTTTTTGAAACAGTGTGCCTCAATCAGCTCCCTATGCCGTGAATCAGTACATTGCGAACATGTATTTGGGCAAGGGTGTTCATCCACTGAACATTGTGACACTTATGACTTTATCACCTGCAGTACAATTACAAGCTTACGCATTAAACCACAGCTTGTATTTATCAACAACATCGCTGTATAAATGATGCTGTCTTGCTGCATTTTCAATGTAGATATTTAAGTAAATCTTTGCTAGAAATTCTCCTTTGTGCCCAGTAGAGGGCGCATGCATGAAGAATGTGACAGTTAAAGTGGACTTAAATATTGATCTGTTTCTCACCCACACCTATCATATCACTTCTGAAGATATTGATTTAACAAATGGGGTCATATGGATTACTTTTATGCTGACTTGTGTGATTTTTGGAGCTTTAAACTTTTGGCACCCATTCACTTGCATTGTATGGACCAACAGAGCTGAAATATTCTTCTAAAATCTTAATTTGTGTTCTGCAGAAGTAAGAAAGTCACACACATCTGGGATGGCATGAGGGTGAGTAAATGATGAGAGAACACTCATTTTTGGGTGAACTATCCCTTTAAAAGATTGTTATCCTTTCATGGTCATTATGGATGAAAGATATTTCAAACAACATCTCTTTTAAAGAGAAAATAAGGCTTTGACTTCATTGTTTTACACTTGTTCTCATCTTCTAACGACTTGAACGTTTGCAGAAGACATGACGATGTATCCGGGAACCTAGCGAGCCACAATGCTCCCTGGTTTTTATGGTCCATTCTGGGTATTTTTTGGGTGTGAACGTTTCACTGCACTGGAACGACTTAGCGACTCGCTGATCAGTACCCTGAATACTGAACTAGGGAACTGGTTGAAACGCACCCGGTATCTTTTACAGTAGTATGCTGTATTTATGAGAAGCGTAGTATCATACTGTAGTGATAGTATAGACATTTTTATTAGTCTAAATGTTTCTTATATTGGCATTCCCAATACATCAAACCCTGAAGTACTTTTGGATCCACTTTTGAATTTACAACTCAGCTGTAACCAAAATATTTCAAACATTCAGACATGTCTGTGGAGTTGATGTACCATATTGTACTGAAAGTTGCAGCAAGGCTGTTACAGAGCGATGACATATTGCATGTTGTCATTGCCAAGGGTTACTAGACAAACAGTTGCACAGGTCAAAGCATTGTGTGTGCTCTCTTGCTCAGGATGTAATTGGCTTCAGTGTGTTTCCAGGGACAGAATACATTACATCTGGCTGACAGCAGGAAGATCTCTCCCTCATCCTTTCCCACCCGGTGGCTTGAACCCACCTAGATACAAGTGTATTTAATTGCAATATATGACACACAGTGGGCCTTGGCTTTCTAAACACAATTGTTATTTCATATTATATTTTATTATATTATATTTTATACTTTATGAGGCAATCATCACTTTACAATTGGTCACTAAGTGTAAAGGATTGGAACAAACCCTTTACCTTAAGTGTTAAACTTTGGTATGTGACTTGTCCCAAGCCATTTGTGCTACAGACATGAATGTTATCTCAAATGATGTGGTTTGATCAGGTAACGTGTGCTGTTATTGGACATGAGCTATTGAAAACATCAGGCAAAAAATATTCTTACATTGAAGGAGGGACCGACCAGAATATGATCTTGGGAAGATGCAGTTTCGACTAGAGCTAGTAAGAAACCACCTACAGTAGCAACCACCCAGAACATAGTAATCACATAAAATCACGATAATAACCATAGCAACCACATAGCTACGCCCTGGTAAGCAATTAAAAAAAAAAATAAATAATTGGTTTTCCATTTCAGTATTTTTTATTGGTATGTTAGTAGTCTTTTGAATCTATAAATCTTTAAATCTTCAGTGGGAGCAAATTATCAATGTAGAAGCCATTTAAAGGGATAGTTTCCCAGATAATACATAGTTCTTATTACGTACTCACCTTCATGTTGTTACAATCCGATATGACTGTCTTTCTTCTGTGGATCACAAAAGGAGATGTTGGGCAGAATATTAGCCTCAGTCACCATTCGTTTTGGTTGAACTATCCCTTTAATAAAAAAAATTCTGTAGTTCACAGGAAGTTTGTGCGGTTAAGTGTGACAGGCTTGCAACAAGATGGTCAAACCACAGTTAGTATGGATGGTCACCTGGAGTTTGTAATTTACAGCTCCGCTATACTCAGCGTCCTGTCCGCTGTGGGGTAGACTGCAGAGAGAGCGTGTGGCAGATTGGTTGGACTTCAGCACACTAAGGCGTCTACAGATCTCAGCCAGACTGCTCGCTTTATCTCAATTTCTTGGTGCTTCTATAATTGACTGACTGACAGCAGGCTCTCAGCTCTAACGGCTTTAGTTTCTTCCCTTGTTAGACTCTTGTTTTGATATTTTCTCAGGTGTAAAGTGTTATTGAGCTTTAGAAAGGCACTATATACAGTACGTAAATAATATATCAAATAGGCTGTGGCTCAGGTGGTAGAGCGGATCGACTGGTAATTGCAGGGTTGGCGGTTCGATTCCCAGCCCACACGACTCCACATGCCAAAGAGTCATTGGGCAAGACACTGAACCCCAAGTTGCTCCCAATGGCAGGCTAGCGCTTTGCATGGCAGCTCTGCTGTCATTGGTGTGTGAATGGGTGAATGAGATGCAGTGTAAAGTGCTTTGAATACTGCTAAGGTTAAAAAAGTGCTATACAGCAGACCATTTACCATTCTTTCAAAGCGTTAGATCCATTCTTCCACTAGAAGATAGTAAATATATCCAAAAATCTGAGTTCTATCTGATGTACAAAACTAGTCAATGGAAAATGGACACTAGAGGCGCTACAATAATAACTTTTATTCACTTTCGCACTTTTTTTTTCGAGTAAAAGGGCAGTTTATCGGTTCATAAACACTTTTCACTGAGCCTTAAGTGTCATAGAAGCACCACAAAATGATATGGTTGCTTCAGCAATTGCGTTTTTCATCTCATATATGCTTTTTCTGACTCTCGAAATGTAAGGATTGACCTTAAAAACCTCACAAACCGTAAAAACATTGTACTTGCTTTTAGCGCCACACAGTGGATATTTCACCTCAGAACTACCAATGTGATGTCACAGTGAAATCGGAACCAGTAGGTGGAATTTTCTTGAGCTAAAATCGGTCTGTGATCACCGAAATTGGCTGAAAACGCTTCCCCCAGTGGCCAAAGTGATAAGTGTTGTTGGACGTATAGCCACGTGTGAGCTCCATTTTCTGGGTGAAATGTCCACAGAGAGGCGCCAAAAGCGAGTTGTGAAATGAGGTTTTTTTCAGCTGTACAAGCTGTAATACAGTGAAGAGGAATGTATGTTTTATAACCTTTCCCCCCCCCCAACTCAAACCCCAAACCTGGAGTAAAATGTAATGTTAGAGGGAAATATGAATCCTCCAAATCACGCTTGTCATACTATAATACAGATGGCATAAATATCGCAAGGTATATTGCAAGACATCTGACACGCTCTGTCAGAGCTCTGACGTGGACGATGCAAGATTGATTACATCTCATGATATTTCAGATCTATGTCCCACCTCCTCTACTCATCATCTCCTATCCTATTTCCACTATCTTTATAAATAAATGTGATAAACCCCCCCCCCCCCCTCTGAACCTCTGTACGGTGAGGGGTGCCACGCTCCAGTTCAGCAATGCTACCGAGACACACACGTTCCTCCATTACCTTTCAATCACCCAAGTCAACTGCACCATGTAAAGCTCATCATGGAAGCTTTCCCTTCATTTCATAGCTGCATTCCAGTAATGCACCGTCAATGATGCTTCATAGTGCCTTTCAAGGGCTGTAAATCTCAGCTGGTGAGAGAGAATGAGACCAGAGGGCGTCGCAGAGTGACGACACCTGCAATGGAAACGCGCAATCCTCCTGTCCCATGCCACATCATGGTGTGAACCGAGGGAGATTCCTATTTATGGATCATTGGGGATTTGAACCCTGGACTCAGCTGCAGTGGAACTGATTTGGCATACATCTGCAGCCTGTCGGCCTGTTGGCCTGTCGCGAGGATGATTTAAATGGGCCTGGAAAACTGAAGGAATGCAAAAACGATGGGACGAGCTCACATTGAGGTCTCCCTCTTTCAAACTGATTTATGTTCCACGGGGAAGACGATCCATTCATGCCAAATTCTTTTCAGCGTCTGGTGTCCAGCACTACAACGAATGTCTTTATTTCTTGCGCTCGGTTTCAATCTAGCATTTTTCTCCGTTCAGTTCCACTTGTCTTCCTCTTTCACCTCTGAGACAGCTTGTGATATTTTATTGAGGTGGACTGAATGACTGAAGGAACAATTTGCTCAGGGTTTGTACAGTAAATACACAACGGGACAGCCTTTAAAAACCTCTTTCTTACAACTGTAAGAAATATGAGGAGGCCAGGCAAAACTTGGATGATGCTTACACTGAGCCATAGAGAGATAGGCAGATTCAGCCAAAAGTTCATTGACAAATAAGGTGACAAATGTTTAATAAAGTATGTTTATTCCCCATTATTGCTCGTTTTATGTTTTTAGTTTACAGTGTTATTAGTCCTAAAGTTTCACTTGCTTTATCATCTTCAGAGTTCATTTTTTCAGTGTAGTGTCGTGTAGTGTACGATTCATTCATAAAATATGTAAATAAGAGTGGTTTATCTTCATCAAAACAAGTAATAATTAATTTTTTTATATTTTACCATATAACATAATAATATCAAGATGAAAATCGACTGACTCAAGAGTCATGATCACACAGGCGATGTTCAGGTAACCTCAAATCATGAGATTCATCCGCCAGAGCAGTAGTAGTGTCGAAACACGACGGGCGTAAATCGTTCTTCTGCAGATTGCTTACAATTTTACATTTCAACCACAGATGTCGCTAGAGAGCACAAAGTTACGTAGTGCCATCAAGCAAAAGGTATTAAAGGTGCACTCAGTAACTTTAGTCTTTTTGTCATCTTTGACTTACACTGACACCTAGTGGTGTGGATGCAGCATCATTTAAAATCAATAGTTTCAGTTTCAGAAGCAATTGTTGATATTGAGTATTCACAGTCAGCCATGATTACTTTAATCCAAAAGTGAAAGTGTCCAATAACAGGGCGGTTACTGAGCTTAAGCGAGTAGTATTCAGCTGGTCATGTGATTCTAACATGGCAGCCCCCATGACGGTGCCCCTGCTCCATGTAGAATAAAACAGCTTTTATAAGCTTACTGATATGACTAAAGTCTTCATTTTAATGTGAGCCGTCATGATTTCCTACATACATTGCAAAATTATAATTAATGTCATTAGTAATTAAAAAATGTTAATGAGGAAACAATTACTGAGTGCACCTTTACTCTATGCAACTTAATCATTTATATATATTTACTGTATATAAAATTCATCAAAAAATCTTTTTACAAATATCATAAATTTTTCTCAGAATTATACCAAATGACCTGAACAAAATGTGCCTTTTCATAAAAATGCCATTTATCATTAATTTTTATCACATGGCTGCCCACAAAATGCCAGTTTACATGTTACATCACATGACTTTGATTTGATGGACAAATGTTTTTTAAAATGTGATAATATTTTAAAATAAAATAGTTTTTTTTTTGATTTTTTTAAGAAATAATAATAAAAGATTATTCTGCATGACTAATGCCAAGATTTATTGTTTCAAGAATTTCAGCGTTTAATAAGACTGATTTTTCGGACAGCTTTTATTGCCCAAAAAAATTAATTGTACAGTTGTCAAAGAGAAATTTACATGTGCATGTGATTTGTAATCAACTTTAGCCTTACAGCTATCATCAAAGAGACACCAAACATAACAGAAACGTATAAAAAACTGACAAATTTTAAATAAATGTTGTCGCAAAAAAATGTTAGACTTGGCAACTGTCCCATATTAGTCAGGACGGCCCGTATTTTTAAATATTTCCTGTATTTAAGTGCCAAAACGCTCAAGGGGTGAATGAAACATCCCCCATATCCCAGCTAAAATGTCCTGAACTGAAGCACTCAAAATGCTCAAGTATCCCATACTCATGTGGTACAATGTTTGCAACCCTAAAAAGCATGGATTTTACACTTAAAATCTAACCTTCAGATGTAGAATTAGTGTCATCTGTAGAATTAGCACATTGGTGCACATTAGCACAGTTGTTTAGTTTTTCTTGCGTTTATTTGATTATACTATAACTTGAATGCGTTTACCTGATAAAACACTTACATTTACACATTTGGCACTTTCTTTTAGCCAATTGCATTGACTGCAATCACGCAGTACTATTTCTCAGAACATGCGTTCTCTGGGAATCAAACCCTTGACCCTGGCACTGCTAGCCACACGCGCTAACAGTTGAGCTACCACCTAGAAAGTCCAATTAGGATTTAAGATGATTAAATTCTGGATAAGGATCCAAGAAAAATATGTCTATGAAATTTCCATTCTCCTTCTGAGATGATGAAAGATGTCTTAATTTGACAACATGTTTTCACTTGAAATTGGAAGAGCTTCTGAATAGGAGATTTTCCCCAGTGCTTCACTGCATCCGAAGGTGGCTCTTGAAGCACGTCCTGATTACAGTGGAACATATGAAAGTGAATATGAAAGTGCTATAAATTAATCTCCAGTTACTCAGTGGGTGTGTTGCATTTATGAAAACAAACATGAGAACATGGAAAGCACAGAGATAAATCAAAAGACTAACAAGCTGTGCACTTATACGCTGATGCAATAAGATGGCCCGTTTTTTTGCTGTGATTATAGTCCAAAAGGAAACATTGCCTACTTAACGGAACATGCCGACACCCCTCCTATTTTGTTTATTTTCACGCACTGCCCAGAAGCCCTGAAATATTAGCGCGACTAATATGTCAGCCAGAGATTTAATTGGAAATTTTTATGGGCCAATGTTTTCTATCGACGCCCGCCCAAGCAGTCAAACAAGTAAGTCACAGTAACTGCATGAGGGGCTCGTATACTGCAAGTTTGATTTAAAAATATCTCCTCAAGGTTTAATAACAGAGCACAGGGTTTCTACGAGGAGTCAATAGAGTGTGACATGAAGACGTATAGGCCATGAGAAACAAGCTACATTTCTGAGAACAGTTGGAACGGGTCCCTTTGTGCGTAGTGAATGCAGGATTCCTTACGGGATAACCTGGGCCATTTCCAGCACTCTCAACAGGAAAAATGTCCAGCGATATTCAGGTTATTATGTATTATTACCCATTACACGTTATGTTATTACTGGCATAGTATACCAGCAATATTTATTCGTGGAATGAGACCTGGACATTACTGATTGGACAATTATACAGTTGTACAGTCCCATGGTGTCAAAACTTTCTTTTGCAAACCAGAAGAAGCTGGTGACCTCAATAACCGACTTTACGCATTAGCGTGACCAAGGCTGCATCCGAATTACTGTACTGAATTTGATGAAGAACTTACCTCTTGACTGTTGATAAAGTACGCTTTTTAGGTGTCCTATTTGTTTACACAAGTAGGCTACTAATTATCCAAAAAGAACAACTTACTTCCAGAAACTTGTGCGTGTAAAGAGCCATCCAGTTCAAAGTTCTGCACACCGTTTTTTACTTTTCTAATCTGATGTCTCTTGTGTAAAATACTGAGTGGCAGGAAAAGACACAAATTTGGACGTGTGCAAGTTTTTGTAAAGAAATGAATGTAAAAAAGGTCTAAGAATTGCAAAGAGTAGAAGGTGCAGAGATACTGACATTAAGCTTTAATGGGGCAGTTCACTCAAATGTGAAAATTCTCTCATGATTTACTCACCCTCATGCCATCCCAGATGTGTATGACTTTTCTCTTCTGCTGAACACAAATGAAGGTATTTAGAAGAATATTTCAGCTCTGCAGGTCCATACAATGCAAGTGAATGGGTGCCAACATTTTTAAACTCCAAAATCCACATAAAGGAGCATAAATGTAATCCATACGACTCCAGTTGTTTAATCCATGTGTTCAGATATGATATGATAGGTGTGGATGCGAAACAGTTCAATATTCACATAATTATTTGTCATAAATTCTCCT
>JAVLUX010000024.1:33245000-33467500 GCA_032164185.1 Moxostoma hubbsi | reverse complement strand
CAATTTAAAAACAACCACATGGATTTCATCCACTGTGTTGTTTCCATTCCCTGCAGAAAGACCTGCTTAAAGGGACAGTTCACCCAAAAATGAAAATTCTCTCATCATTTACGCCATCCCAGATGTCTTTGAATTTCTTTCTTCTGCTGAACACAATCGAAGGTTTTTTTGTAGAATATTTCAGCTCTGTAGGTCCATACAATGCAAGTGAATGTGTGTCAAGATTTTGAAGCGCCAAAATCCACATAAGGGCAACATATAGGTACTCCAGACGACTCTAGTGGTTAAATCCATATACTCAGAAGTGATCTGATAGGTGTGGGTGAGAAACAGATCAATATTTAAGTCCTTTTTTACTATAAATTCTCCTCGCTGCTCACTCAATCTCCACTTTAACTTTCACTTCTTCTTCTTCTGTTTTTGGTGATTCACAACCTTCTTGCCCCCTACTGGGCAGGGAGGAGAATTTATGACAAATAATTATGTGAATATTGAACTGTTTCGCATCCACACCTATCATATCATATCTGAACACATGGATTAAACAACTGGACTCTTATGGATTACATTTATGCTCCTTTATGTGGATTTTGGAGTTTAAAAATGTTGGCACCCATTCACTTGCATTGTATGGACCTACAGAGCTGATATATTCTTCTAAATACCTTAAATTGTGTTCAGCAGAAGAAAGAAATTCATACACATCTGGGATGGCATGAGGGTGAGTAAATAATGAGAGAATTTTCATTTTTGGGTGACTGTCCCTTTAAGCACACTGCAAAAAATAATTTTCTCAATAAGCATTTTTGTATTTTTTGCCAGTAAAATATCAAAATTTTCTTAAAACAAGATATATTTACTTGACAAGCAAATTGGCAAAAGTTATTAAGTATTTGTGGTAGGGCGGAGGGCGGGGCCGGGTGGTGATTATACACATCCAGTCCATTATCAGGCTAATCAAGCCTCCGAGAGGGATAAAGGCCGACTGCGGAAGGTGGTGCAACGAGAGAGAGATCGTTTACGGTCAGCTGACCATCATGTGTGTGTTTGTGTCTTTTTGTTCAGTGTAAAGGCATATAAGGGAAAGGACGAGGCAATAATCAGCTTGACAATATAAATAATAGTTTTAATATAAAACTGACAAAAAGACACACACATATGACAGTCAGCTGACCGTAAACGATCTCTCTCTGTCGCACCACCTTCCGCATTCGGCCTTTATCCCTCTCGGAGGCTTGATTAGCCTGATAAGGGACCGGGTGTGTAGAATCACCACCCGGCCCCGCCCTCCGCCCTGCCACAGTATTGCTTTCAGAGTAATCTGACAAAATCTAGTAAACTTTATGCTGAAAAACAGGAGAAAAAATGGCCAATGGGGTACAAAAAATAAACTTGTTTTCCCTTTGAAATAGTTTAATTCTTAACTCACTGGCAAATAGTTTTTTCTTGTCATCCTGTAAGTATAAACATTACTACATTTAGTTAGATTTCTCAGAAAACAAGACAAGATATTTTATTCCATTTTGCTGGTCAAGTAAATATATCTTGTTTTAAGAATGTTTATATATTGTTTAGACTAATCAACATAAGCAGGTGGTCTTTTCAGCAGGGTTTGAACTGATTGACAGGTGAATTTCACAATGTCCGTCCCTCAGTGACACTTTGCATGTTGTCCCAATGGCCACACACACTCAAAAAAGTTCTGTGCAATTGAATTTTTCCCACATTTATGCCAAGATAACTTGAATTCTCATCTGACTCTAGCAAACCTGGAGTCTGATGGACGGAAAGCTTCAACAAACCACAGCATAATTGATATGAGAGGTTGCTTACCCAATCACTGGGGTAGCTTAATTTTCATGGACTGTCAGGATCCAAAGCGCACATGTGATGGATAGCAAACACTCCCCGTGTTTCTTTGACATTACTGTGTATTATCACAAGAGGAATGCATCTGATTCAGGAGAGGTTACAAATGGTTTTCAACAACTCTTCCCTGCCAGCCAAAACATTTACTCAGGCTATATATGGGATGCTTGGAAGCCAGGTGGGAGGGATACGGGCAAGCTAGTTTTACTAAAG
Organism: Moxostoma hubbsi; assembly: GCA_032164185.1. Taxonomy (NCBI): domain Eukaryota; kingdom Metazoa; phylum Chordata; class Actinopteri; order Cypriniformes; family Catostomidae; genus Moxostoma; species Moxostoma hubbsi. The sequence continues at coordinate 33,465,418 of JAVLUX010000024.1, read as the reverse complement.
TAGCACCCTCGCATTGCCTCTTGGAATGACCTTAACATATATGGCCAGCAAAGTTCGTCCGGGAAACGTTGAGGAGTTCCAGTTGCCATTCTTACGTTTTGGCCGAGGGAATCAAAACCAAACCCAAGCTGATTGCTCCACTCTTCTCAGGTGACAAACCCCTCACATTGTGATGTCATTTAGCGGACTGCCGTATTTATTGTTCGAGTCAGTCAACCATCTCTTTGTGCTTGTTTTGGACAGGAAATGCGACATCACGCCAGCGGTGTATGAAAATTCCTCAGGGTGTCATTTGGAAGGGAAAGGGTATATCGTTTGTAAATAACAAGGAATAACTGCACCTAGAAAGACAAATTAGGCCCAAAACTAGGTCCATTGTCAGTGGCTGTCTGGAATGTCTCACGCTTTATTTCCCATATTAGCTTCCCTCATCAAGAACAGTGTAAACACCATGTTGCCAACCAGAGCCGTGCTATTCCGTCGCAATATCTCAATCTTTCTCCATTGCGCCTTTGTGCTTTAAGACCAACATATAAGTCGTTAATGAAATCAAAAAATCGTCTAATCCAACCCAAGCTCTCCTTGGAGAGAATAGTGATCCCTGATTTGTAAATGAATCATTCGTTTGAGCCAGATCTTTTCAGTGTGTCGATTTATTCAGTTCACAAAAATGATCTGAGATCATTAGTTCTCAAATCGATTGATTTTCACTCACTGATTCAGTTATCAAGTTGCAACCATTTGCAGCCTACTAGAAGGGAAGATTATCACTGAATAACAACTTAAATAATGGGTAGTTTTTTTCACATAAAGCTATCGTATGACTTAAGAAGACTTGAAAAATAGCACACAAGTTGTCTGGACTACTTTTATACTTAAATGTTGCTTTTTTGACAGCCGCAGTTCTCATATTTATGTATTAAAGAATGGCCCAGGAAGTTCTTAAAATTCAAGAAAGATACTATGGATTTGGAACAACATTCCGGGTGAGCAAATGATTACAGAACTTTCATTTTTGATTGAACTAATCATTTTCAACAGCCATAAGAACTTGAGTTTACTCCACATTGTTTGACACTCATTTCTCCAGCATCTCTTCTTACTACCGCCACATTATTAGCGGTTCTGGTTTCGATTATGGACTGTAGAGTTGTGGGGTCGTCCGTGAAGGCGTAAGTGCAGTGTCGGAATTCAGCTGGAGGTGGGCTGGTTGGTGGGTTGATCAAGAGCAAAACTGTTGAGTGGGCATTAATATTCAAAGCATCCCACCACAATGAATAGTACTTTTTAACATCACCTATATTATCAGTGATTACCAAATGGATATGATGCACTTCTAAAACACTGCTAATCGTGTTTCAGTTATGACAATGCCAAAGCATGATGTCGAGCAATTCTTCCTCGGTGCGGTGCATTTACTGTAGCGAACAATTATGCAGTGTTATATATTGTTGCATGGGGAAACTGCTGTTGTCATTTGGATTAAATAAAAACTCCATCATCTCTCCTACCGAACAATCTGCTGTCACTCAAAGTTTTATTTGAGTTCAAGAACTTTTGTTTCAGAGCAAAACTGAAAAATGGCCAATCAAGCATTTATTAAGTGTCATGGCGGTGACAAATAATCTCTGTTCCAAAACCTAGGTAGCTGCCAACCTAGACAGTATTTTAAGGCATCGTATTGTAGCTACGCTCCTGAGTCAAAGGCAGGGCTGGATTGGTAATCTGGCATACCGGGAATTTTTCCTGTGGGACGACGCACTACGGGGCCACTCAGGGGCGGACTGGCCATCGGGAGAACCGAGCGGGCCGGTGGGTTGCCCGCGAAATGGGACGAAGAGAGTCATCCGTTCAGGAATCGATCTAGACTGGTCGTGCTGTACTGTATGTTTCACGCTGTAGATTCAAAAGAACCGACTCATAAGAGTCATTCGTTCAGGAATCGATCTAGACTGGTCGTGCTGTACTGTATGTTTCACGCTGTAGATTCAAAAGAACCGACTCATAAGAGTCATTCGTTCAGGAATCGACCTAGACTGGTCGTGCTGTACTGTATGTTTCACGCTGTAGATTCAAAAGAACCGACTCATAAGAGTCATTCGTTCAGGAATCGACCTAGATTGGTCGTGCTGTACTGTATGTTTCACGCTGTAGATTCAAAAGAACCGACTCATAAGAGTCATTTGTTCGGGAATCGAACTACACTGGTCAAGCTGTATGTTTCGCACTGTAGACTTAAAAAAAAAAAAACTGACTCATAAGAGTCATATGTTCATAATTTTGGGCAATACTGGTCAGCATGTATGATTCACGCTGCAGATTCAAAATAATCGTCTCATAAGAGCAATTAGTTCAGGAATCGGACGACACTGCTCATGCTGTATGTTTCTCGCTGTCATTGCAAAATAACCATCTCATAAGAGTCATTTGTTCGGGAATCAAGCTACACTGGTCACACTGCATGTTTAGCACCGTAGATTCAATAGTGGCGCTGCAATGCTGCTTAAAGGTTGTGCGGGAAACTGTCACTACCAAAATACTGTATTTTAGCACAGTGTTCTGTACGCAGCTGCGGAAACATTTAAGTTCAAGAACTGTTAAAAGAAAAGGAAAGTTATGAAAGTCAAATGCTTCAAAACAGGTTCTGAAAAAAACAACTGGTTCTTGGTTCCCAACACTATGTGCTATGTATTATATATGCTTATCAGAGTATTGGATTCGCTTAGATACAAGTCTGTGAAGTTGTGTGCTTCTTGCGAGGAGTGTAATTTATTAGTGATGTGTGCATTTGTGGCCATTAATAGAGTCAGTGCCTGTGTAGAGCGTTCCAGTTAGGATGCTACCTTAGAAGCTACAGTAAGTATTTATTAGTAGACATGTTCCCTGGGAATGAAACTCATGACCAGTTGAATTACAGGAACCTGCAATTCATAACTTGCAGAGATAGAAAATGTCAAATGATGAATGATGAAATGTCTCAGAGCAACAGGTTTCTGGCACTAATACGACTGTTCACAGCATAAATCTAAGACAAACAATTGCCTTTGTTACTAATTCGAGAAGTGACTGCTAATATTCATCGGCTTCTCGAGAGGTCGAAGAGCTCTGAGCGCTTGCAATGGCTGGAGAACTTCAAGCAATTTCCAAATTAGTCCCTGGCTACATAAAAAAATGGCCGAATGCCTGATGGGAAGAGTTGAGTTGAGACTTCAAACAAGCAGCTTTATGGTAAACGTTTGGCAGCGCGAGCGCACAAAGAAATTCTCACAGTTAATGTGCGATCGTCCTGACTAACAGCTTCGCCAGAGCACTTTTGATGTACTCTCTGTTCCGTCATTAATGGGAACATTATTCAGGGTTTATTTGCAAGGGCTTACCGTTGCCAAGAGTCTTTACGTTGGAAAATTGATCAGAGGGAACGGTGCGCTGCCTCTGCTCACACAGACCCATGCTAGGTACCCGTTACCTTCACACAGTGGGTAACCACCAGACTCTATCATTCAGATACATAGAACAGGATTGTGCGCCACACACACACACACACACACACACACACACACACACACAGGTGCAGGCCATAACTGTTCTTATACCTCCACAAACTAAAATATAAATTATGCTTCGAACATTGACTTCTAAAATGTGAAATCAGCTCAATACATTTAAAATGTTAACATTTGAATCATAATTACTTACAGTATATCTGAAATATTTATTGATAGATGCAACTTTTATGCACTTAAACTGTAAAAGATCTGATGAATTTGAGTTGGATTCAGTCTTTGGGACAAAACATTACTGTGCCGGATCACTAACCTCGCATTGTTTCTTCCTCTCTAGCATGCGATTGCCATCCAGTTGGCGCTGCTGGTAAGACCTGCAACCAGACGACTGGTCAGTGCCCATGCAAAGATGGCGTGACTGGCATCACTTGCAACCGCTGTGCCAAAGGCTACCAGCAAAGCCGTTCTCCCATCGCCCCCTGTATAAGTACGATTCATCTCTCTGGCTTGTTTTCTCTCTCTGTCTCCGTCTCTGTGCCTTTAGAAAATCATTTGAATTCATTTACAGCCTTTGAAGTATTAACAAGCAATATGAATGCTTGCATTAAAGATATTACCACTGACGTTTTTAAAAAGGTAAAGAGCGATATTTCAATATAAATTGGCAAAGCTTTTCAGAGGAAAATGATTTAGATATTTGTAAAATGAAATAAATCTTTGTAGCACTTGTTTGCAATAAAGTTATATTTATGAACTTTAGAAACTGTGTAAGTTAACAAACTAGCAATGAACAATGCTACGACAGCACTTTTATATATATATATATATTATTTTGGTTAATGTTTACCATATGTTTAGCTTGCGGTACATTTTTAGAATTAAAACTTGTATATTTTAACTTTAGTTAATGCAACATGAACTAACATGAAATTACAATGAACAACTTTAATAAGCAATTTAATAAATTGCATTTAGTAAATGCAAATGATGCCTAATGCATTTACATTAACATTATTTTGATTATATTAACACATAGAGCCTTATTTTAAAGTGTTATCGAAATATGAAAGAAGTTATTTCACAAAAGGTAAAAAAAAAATGTAATAAAAAAATACTGTGAAAGTGAAAAAAAAATGTAACTTTCTTTTTTTTTTTTTTTTTTTTTTTTTTATAATTTTCTTTATTTTTATGATAGTTTGGCTTACAGCTTTATAATAATCCTTAGTAAGACTGTTAAAGTTCAGGAGGTCATCTTCACTCATATACATTCGTAAATAATCTAGATAAACAAATTATTATTATTATTATTTTATTATTAACCTCAACTAATGTCTACAAAGCTATTCTTGGACAAACATGTATAAACACAGCGCTGAACCACATTAAATTGCTTGAAAAATAAACATGACCTACAATATTTAACAAAATGACAGACGATGGTTGTTATAGAAGCACAAAGGATTGTTCTTTATTAAATCTACTATTGTGCAGCTTCCCTCTAAAATTCATCTCGGTCTAAATAAGAGGTCCAGCATCACTTATTTCGCCATTAACCACCCACATGGAAATTGATAATAATGCGCCAAAGAAAATTCTGCATAAACACTTATTATTATTCATGATTTCATGGCCCTGGCCCATTTAATTTCCGTATTGGTCCCCCGTTCCATTATTTCCTTGGATGGCCATCTTGCGATTGCCCCTCCACTAAGCCAAACAGACCATAAAGCCCTGGACGACATGACCTAGCCTGCCCCGAACTTGCTGACGGCCTTTCAACTCGTAAATCTCGTGGCCTGTTCCAGAGCCATGATGGGTGATATGTTTATTGGCAGTATCAACAAGGCAGCAGACGGTTTCTGTGGCGATAAACGACAGGCCCACACAGCAGCTGGCATTTCTCGATAATGTACTCGCTGGGAGCACAATACAACGTGCCGCTATTAATGTAAACCACTTCTATTATGTAGTAACTGATGACATCGACAATAAAGATTTATCTGGCTCTTTGACAAAGCAATTGTAGACATGAAGCCATTCAGGTTGGCTTGGCAAAGACTCATGTAGACAAATGAAACCCCTAGAAACTAGATTTCCCCTAATTTCTCAGGGTAAGTAACAAATGTGCTGTAAAAACTGGAGAGAAACGGGCCCCAGCAATCGAGTGGAAAATATTTGGTTTCTCATATACAGTTCTTTATGATATAACATGCTTTTTATTTAATAGGTGTTCATATAACATTTTTGTGCAAATCATTTATTTTGCCAACAGCACATTTTAACAAGCCTGGATCCCCCATCGGCATATATGTTGGAATAGCAGAAACCATTAAATATGGTGGACTGGGCTTCAATCTCGAAACCCATTAACGCGTGACAACAGCTTTGACTGTTAATATGTTGACATGAAATACTCCATCTAAAACATTTCGCTAATTTTCTAAAAATTGCAATGCTAAACCTTTTCTGCCTCATATTAATTGAGAAATATTAACGGAATATTCCCAGTTCAATACAAGTTAAGTTCAATCAATGGCATTTATGACATAATGTTGACAATGCTTGGAGGGTTTAAAGGGAGAAATGTGAAGCTTATAATGGCGTTATTTCTCCTGTTAAAGCTCATGTATTATTTGAGCTGTAAAGTTGTTTAAATCAATGTTTTTGCGGCAGCTACTGTTTAGGCGGATTACAGGGGTTACAGCAATGCGTCGTCAAGGTAACAAAGTTGTAAAATTGGATATAACTTTACACAGAAAAGGCTAGTAAGTGATTTCATCACACTAAAATCATGTTATCACGCATATAGTTTACGTCTTGTGGCTATACTTTTAAAAGTATTTCAATGTTAGCGGATTTGCCCCATAGACTTTCATTGTAAGTGCTTTACTGCAACCTCAATGTCTGCCTGCTTTAAAGATAAGAAGGGATGACTCAAAATAATTTTTTGAAGAAACATAAATGATACCAAAAAAAAAATGTGTCGATTGAGCTTAAATTGTATTTAACCCATTGTATTCCTTTAATTGTCATACTGCAGACCTTTTAAAGTGACTTGGGGGCAAAAAGGTGTTTAAAAATTTTGTAAAACAATAGGAAATGGTGACAAGGACCCAACATATACACTTGAACTTATACATTCATATACTGTATATTTTCTGAATGTTAAAATCTTATATGTCAGTGAACATGCTATGTATCGACAACATGTCAATATAACATTTTCTTTGTTACAGAAATTCCTGTTGCTGCACCTACGGCCACTTACAGCAGTTCAGAAGAGCCATCAGGTACGTTTTCAACAACCTGGACTCTATATACATTTTTGCAAAACTTGCTATATGTGTCTCCAGGTACAATTACCTGCAGTTTTCAGGTGAAATGAACACTAGAGATGCTACAACAACTGTGTGTTTTATTCACTTTCACTCAAATCATGACTTAAATGGCTGATTCTGACTTTATAAATACTTGTTTTTCTCCATATTATTCAGATCCTGCTGTTTTATGATATAAAACGCATCTTTTGAAAAACAATACATTTTAATGCTTTTATTGCAGACTCACCTACATATGTACATTTATTTGAACAATCAGAATGAAAATCAGAATGAGCTTTATTGCCAAGTATGCTTAAACGCACAAGGAATTTGTCGTGGTTAGCTTGCGAACAAGATTAGCTTGCGCAGTGGCTCACCTCACAGACTGTTGGATGAAGAGTCAAGTCCAGCCATGAACTCAAGCTGACATGTGACACGACAAAGTCATAGAAGTGACACAAAATAACGTGGTTGCTTCAGAAAATGAGCTTTTCATTTCGCTTCTGCATTAAACACTTTAAAACACTAATGGTTAGGTTTATGCTTTGGTAAGGAGGTCTTTTTAAATGGCTCATTTATATTTTAAAACACGCTTGGTTAGGTTCAGGCTAATGTTTTAGGTTAGGATGGTATGTTTAAAAACATAAAAACATATTCACCTTAAAACCTCGTCTGAATACGACACCATTTTACTCACTTTTGGCGCCCCCAGCTGGACATTTCACTGTAAACCTGCAGACAAATGTGTTATACAGCATACCAGGCTGTGGGGCGGCTGTGTCTCAGGTAGTAGAGTGGGTTGTCCACTAATCGTAGGGTTGGTGGTTTGATTCCCGGCCCACATGACTCCACATGCCGAAGTGTCCTTGGGCAAGACAGTGAACCCCAAGTTGCTCCCAATGGCAGGCTAGCGCCTTGCATGGCAGCTCTGCCGCCATTGGTGAGTGAGTGAGTATGTGTGTGTGTGTGTGTGTGTGTGTGAATGTGACACAGTGTAAAGCGCTTTGGTAACCTCTAAGGTTAAAAAAAAAAGTGCTATATAAGTGCAGACCATTTACCATGTACATTTTAAATTGCAAAAATGTTGTCATGTTCTCATCAATTACATGAAATTTGGCTCTTTTTCGAAAACTAAACATCTACCTAAACAGATATTTCACCCAAAAATTGTATTCTGTCATTATCCACTCACCATCATGTTGTTCCAAACCCATATGACTTACTTGTTTTCTTATAGGGCACAAAAGAAGATAGTAGGCAGAATGTTAGCCTCAGTCACCATTAACTTTCATTGCATCTTTTTTCCATACAAGGAAAGTGAATGGTGACTGAGGCTAACATTCTGCCTAACATCTCCTTTTGTGTTCCAAAGAAGAAAGTTATATGGGTTTAGAACAACATGAGTGTGGCTGATGAGTTGATGTGACAACACATGGACATGTGAAAAATGTTTACTGGTTTTAAGCACAAAAATTAATTTACATAATAAAGGTAAATGGTCTGCACTTATATAGTGCTTTTTTAACCTTATTGGTTTTCAAAGCGTTTTACACTCTGAATCATTCACCCATTCACACACACACTCATACACCAATGGTGGCAGAGGTGCCATGCAAGGTGCTAGCCTGCCATTGGGAGCAACTTGGGGTTCAGTGTCTTTCCCAAGGACACTTCGGCATGTGGAGTCGTGTGGGCCGGGATTCGAACCACCAACCCTGGCCGTCCCGCTCTACCACCTGAGCCATAGCTGTAGAAAAATTATTTAACTAAACAACCTCCCTAAAAAGTGAATCATAATTTCTGTTCGGCCCAAATTTTCCTCTTACACCTTAATCATGATATCATCAACAATATCTGAGCGGTGGCTTTCCTCCCTTGCATGATTTATTTCAGTCACTATCGAAACTGGCTGGAAGCTTAATCTGATTACATGCTTCATTTGAATGCGTTTTCTTTTCCGTCACACTCTTGCAGTGCTGTGCCATGAGGGAGAACACACCCTTGTTCTTTCATTCATTCTCAAATACCCAAGCTGCCCAATCACTGTCTGTGCCATTGGAGTGCACTTACGCCTGTGACATACAGGAGTCTCATGGAGCCAAACTCAGTTGCTGAGCTGTTTCTGGCTTTTCTCAACTCTCAGTGTTTCTCCATTCACTAAGAGTTTAACTTTCCCTGTTAGCACGAGCGTTTCAGACACATCAAGCCATGGTGCTCGAGAAGATGGAAGATGCAGGTTCAAATCAGTCTGCCCAATAATCTCCTGTCCCCTCTCCACTTTCTTTGTCAACAAAAAGTAGTAAAAACCCGTTAGAGCCATGACCTAACAGTTCCCTCTATATTTTCTTGGTTAAAAAAAAAAAACACATCAGCGCTCAGGCTTATTGAATAAAGCACATGCTCAGACACACTGAGCTGTGGTGCTCCCTTGGGAAATATACAAGCTGGTCTCATAGAATGAACGTTACGCTATATACATTTTTGCAAACTGACTTTTACGTGCCACTTTCTATGTTTCACTGCTGTTTTCTGGTGAAATGGACACTAGAGGTGCTACAACAACTGTGTTTTATTATTGTCACACAAATTACGAGTACAATTGCTTATTATGACTTCATAAACACATATTTTTCACTCTATTACTCACACTGTGTTATGATATCATAACACTTTTATTTTATTTTATTTCATGATTTAAAAAATGAAAAATTTGAAGACTTGTATTACAGACCCTGTACTTATACACACTTATTCCTATGTCTTTAGCTTGCTTGGTAACTCACCTGATAAAGCGTTGGACTTTGAGCTCATCAGCCACGGTTTGAGACCAGCCAAAGATGCATGGCAGTGAAAGTGGCATAGAAGCGACATGGTTGACGTGGTTGCTTCACTTAATGTGCATTTTATTTTTTTATTTTGAATTTGCATTTTAAAACACTATCGGTTAAGGTTAGCTGTTGGTTAAGGATCTGTTTTGTTAAACTCTCTTTTATCTTTTCAGACACTATTGGTTATGTTTAGGGTAAAGTTTCAGGTTAGGGAGGTAAGTTTTACTTATTTAAATCTCCATCAAAATTCACCTTAAAAAACTTGTCTGACTACAACCTCATTTTGCTCGGTTTTGGCGCCCCCTGCTGGATATTTCATTCGAAAACTGCAGCCAAATGTGTAACGAAGCATGTCATCTCAGGTTTTTTTTATTAGAACAAAATATAGCAATACAACAGCATAAATACAGGACAAACAAAACAATAAACCAAAAACAAACAAAACAGGTTTTGCATGTGATTATGTGAAGTGTAGGTATGACGTTGTGTTGTACGTATGTATTTCAGTTTATCAAAAACATTTGCAAAGCTCATGTAAATTTCATGAGACCAGGCTAGAAATATAGGTTTTAATCTGACTTGTGCCATGATTCACTACAATTTCCTCTCTCTTTTCCTAATAATTTCAAGAGCTCAATATATCAAAGATACAATAAAGATGCCCCAAAAATGCCCCAAGAAGATGTGGCACTTCTGCTCTTCTATCTACCTGTAGTCTACTGTGAAGACGTCTTTGGTGTAGTTCCCTGGTGGAATAGCACAGTTGTGCTTGAAGGACTCTTTTAAGTAGACATTTGTCCCTCCACAAGGGACTTCCATTATTGGGTGATGTGGGTGTAAAAGGGCAGCATCAAGCATTGTGTCGCTTGTCTACTGGCCGCCCAGTTTTATCAAAGAGAGGCAAGATGAGGCAGACAAGGGCAGTCGCCACACAAAAGCCATCCCGTCCCCTTCGTTCATGCATTTACATGGAAATCGGGCGTGGCTGATATGGACTCGTTAAAATCATTTACTTTGGGACACCACCCCCTTCTTATCACTTTCTCACTCTCTGCCACCCATGCTCTCCCCCACGATCCTTCACATCCTAATTCTGCACACCACTTTTTTGTGTTACTACCGCCCCCAAAGCTGCCAGACAGCTTGCTCTTCTACCCCTCCACCCCCCATTTACTTTCCCCTTCAAACTTTTTTTATTCGGGTTGGTGGTTCTTTCCTGCCTCGCCGTTGCCCAGGTAACCTCATTCAGATGGAATATAAAGGGACATGAAAAGGGTGGATTGGACAGAGGGGCTGGAGAATATAATGAAGTTTGTCCATATTCAGACGAAAGCTGAAAGGTCTCCTCGCTCCCATCTTGTCCAGTCCACCCGAATTCTTGAGGTTATTACGCTATGTGAAGAAGCTGTGGTTAGAAACTCTCAGGTTCCAATTGTTTTTAGGCAGTAGTGAAATTTGGAAAGGGAAAGGAGGCATTTTAATGTTCTATCAAGCCTTGGTCTCAGTCCAAAAGGTGGCTGGCAATGAAGCCACACTATCGCTGAGGCCCTTTGGCTCATTTGAGGTTCAGGTCTCTACAGAGGTGTCAGATAGATAAATACTAGAGCTATAAATCATCGTGCCTCTGAGGTTTAAACGTGAAAAGCAGCTTTTAAATGAGGATTCACTATTGCAGGCATTGTGACCGCTGTGTTCTGTGTTTGAATGACTTTTTGCCCCCTGCATTGACATTGGTACGGTTGGGGCAGTGAAGGGGTGGGCATATGTAAGGACGTGTTAATTAGGATGAGGAAATGACTTGGTTAAGTTAAGATTAACTCTCTTTAAATGTGTGAAGGATGTGTATACAGTTTCCCCAGAAAGCATTTGGACAATTAAGCCGCGTTGAAAAGAGTGTGAATAAATAACACAAAATCAAACCAAACAAATGATGTTAGAATCTTCTGGCTAAAGTAACTTTGCTTCTTTCCTTTTCGCTGTCTCCGACATTTGCGTACGACTGTTGTATTTCTCCCCCTAGAGGCAGTCGTGTTGAACTGTCATGTTGCTCGCAATGGATTTTATTAATTAAGGGAGAATCTACCAAAGGTTTACCTCAGAATGACAATAGTATGATAATAGGGAGATGTCAGGGAGAATGATAATAGTTTTGCATGAATACATCACATCTGGTCGGGCAGTCGCATATGGTCTTGTCACACGAGGTGAAATATTTCAACGCAGCCGAAGCTCAAAATCGGATCCGAAAATGTCGCATCTAGCGAAGGTTGCAAGCCCACGCGGCCCCTGTGTGACTCTCCATTGGAAATGACTGACTATGACTGACTTACCTGACTGACCTATGGCGGCTTTAGCCAATTTTGTATTTACTTTTAACCAATTGTTCGCTGAGTTATTTTTATTGGATGTACAGTATGAAGTCAGTTCCCCTCGAGTTCACACAGGTGTCCTAGTGGAGTAACCTCAGGTGTAGTTCATCACATTAACTGTGGACAAGTTTATAAAACCAAAAAGTGACTTATTTTTGTGAAACATTTTGCTTGAAAAGTGTGCATGTGCTGTCTTTCTTGAAAGTAAATGCCACTTGTTTTTTTTTCTATTACAACGTCATTCATACATTTTTAAGTGTGCCTAAAGTGTACACATTCTTTTTGGGGTCACTGTATACAGTATGTGTGTAACGGGAGCCAGCGGGTAGGTAGCTGTGCAGTTTATAAAACCTCACTCCCCTGGCCTCAAGAGGCACATTAGCGACTGACGCTAGGGGCTGTAGCCTTTAGCCTCCTTGTTAGCATACCCACCTCCTATGCCAGAGATGCCGGTTTGAATCCCGCTCGGAGTGGGTTGAGCAGGATCAGTTACAGTGGTGCCGTGACCCGGATGGAAGTGAGGTTTAGGGGGTGAGTGTAACGGTAGCCAGCTGGTAAGTAGCTGTGCTGTATGTAAACCTCACTCCCCTGGCCTCAAGAGGCGCACTAGCGACTGGCACTAGGGGCTGTAGCCTTTAGCCTCCTCGTTAGCGTACCCACCTCCCACGCCGGAGACGCCGGTTCGAATCCCGCACAGAGTGGGTCAAGCAGGACCGGTTAAATGTGTATAACAGCCAAATCCATCTTTTTCTAAGATACCGTGTACAAACATTGCAGATTTTGACACCACACATTTTAAACAAAGTGAGAATATTTTGTTTCGCCAAACCCAACCTCTAAATACTAATTTCTTAATTTTTTACATATATTTGATTTTTTTCCTTGCCCCACTTCACTAATATGTTGTTTGTTTTCTTTTTAGATTGTGACTCCCACTGCAAGACCTCAAAAGGCAAGATGAAAGTCACCATTAAAAAATACTGCAAAAAAGATTTTGGTAAGTATTCTTTATTCAGAACAGGGGTGTAAATGTACTTAAATTATGGGTATTGTGCCAGTATTCTGCTTGAACTTTATCTAGAAAGTACGATTATTACCTGTACTAGAAGTACTTACCTGTTTCATTTGAAGTATTCTGTTTCAGTGGCTCTAAAGAAAAGTACAATTCCCCCAAAATAACACTTAAGTTTAGTAATAACGCATAATTACTCAAGTAATTTACAACCTTGTCTAAGAAACACAAGATGTCTTTTCACTAATGTTGTGTGAGACATCTTTCTTTCTGGGTTTATTCTCTTGCTCTGTGCCTCGCCCTCTCTTATAGCCCTGACAGCTTATTCAGGGGATAAACGTTTATGTTATAGCATCAAAGCGTGTGAACACAGCAGGTATCTCCAGATGGACACGCTCAAACTGCCCTGGAGTATCACTGAGGACAAAGGGGACAGCTGGTTCCTGTTGGAAGCTCAGATTTCATAGATTTCACTGCTTTAAATACCAATATAGCTTATGTAATAAAGTGCTTATAGAAGTTAAAGAATTTAGTTATGAGTTTAAGGTTCACATGTCTTTCTTTCTGGCAGAATGTTAGCCCCAGTCACCATTCAATTTCATTGTATGCATATAAGATGCAATGTAAGCGATAGCCGACTGAGTCTAACGTTCTGTCTAACATCTCTTTTTGTGTTCAGTGGATGAAAGAAAGCCATGTGGGTTTGAAAAAACATGAGGGTGAGTAAACTATCCCTTTAAAATCGATGTGGCGTCTAAAGTGCGTCTACTCAAAAATAACACCTTGTATCAGGCCACAGTATGAAAGCTTTGCATGCAAACTGTTTATGGATCCTCTGGCTGTTTGCAGAGTGAGGGAAAAGTTTGATTTGATTACTCAGTGTGACATCACCTCAACTCATTTCTGACTGGCTTCAAGTCTGGAAAGAGATCTGAGATTTGTTGCGTCCAAGAGTGAGGCCTGCACTGCCAAGCTGAAGAAAAAGAGAGGCAGACAGACAGCGCCCAAAACAGGCGCAATGCAACACGTTTCCAGCATCAAACATTTTTCGGACCTCATTATAAGTGAAAATGCTACATGAAGAATCGACAGAACTTTGCATCCCAATACGCATACTATCCATTTTAGTATGCATCCCAAATCATTGTAAGTTCTGTGCAAAAAGTGCCTGGATAATAATCGTTCATATATTTGCAAACCTGTAATAAAATTGTCGACAACTTAATGAATGAGGAGGAGTTTGCAATGGTTAATTGTAAAAATAAATAAATAAATAAAAAAATAGTGGAAGAAAAGTGCCAACAAATACGGGCCAAAGCAACCACAGCAGATTTTACAAGTATGAACTGAAACATTTTTAATATTTAAAATTTAACATTTAAAAATAAGATGCAAACTAACAGTCTTAGACAAAGTGTTTAATGGTATCAAGAAGCAGTTTTGTCAATATGCTTGTAAATATTAGGATGTAGCTAACATCTTGTTGCAGTTGTGCCGGGCTGGGACAATAACCCATGTTAACATGGCAGAGATTTAACCCTTACATGCATGGGTGTTTCATCTTTAGCGACCCGGCATGTGTATCTATCACAAATGGATCTACAAAATGCCCAGATAGTGTCAAATTTTCAAAACATTTTCATGAAAATTACAAGAATAGCTTCTACTTGATTCTTTGATGTATTAGTTTTCATGAATCAAAGAGATGATTCAACAAATATAGAACAGGATTCATTACTTCCACCAGTACTTCCAACTGGCTATCAAACACATACTGAGCCACTCAAAACAAATGAATCTCACATAAGCAACACATACAGTTTGTATTTTCTCAGGCACTTTTTGAGTCTAAATAGACACACAACTTTTAGTACACCAAGACTAAAACAGCCAAATCCTATTATTCATGTTACACTTACTATGGATTACTTAAAGTGTTTTGCTCCGCCAAATTACTGCACAAATGTTCAAGGCTATGCACACACAGAGAGACACCCGTATGGGCAATTTATCACTCGCTGCAGCTCTCAACCACACAGGTCATCTAAAGTACACTCTCCTCATTAATATGAAGCACCTTATCTATATTAATATCTTCTTACAACTCATTACTTTAAATGAGTCATTTGCAGTACAATCACTTTCCCCATCTCTCTCATCACATTGGGTTGCAAAAACATATTCGGGCATCCATCAGAGGAAGAAATGTTAGATAATACTAATATAGATAAAGACTGCATCAGCAGCCACAAAGACAAATGAGAGAATAGAGCAGATGTAGTAGTAGAGAGAGGTTATTTTACTGTTGATTTTATATATATATATATACAGTTGAAGTCAGAAGTTTACATACACTTAGGTTGAAGTCATTCAAACTAATTTTTAACCACTCCACAGATTTAATATTAGCAAACTATAGAGTAATTTTTCCAACAATTGTTTACAGACAATTACTTTTAATTGACTATATCACAAATCCAGTGGGCCAGAAATTGACATACACTAAGTTAACGATGCCCTTAAGCAGCTTGGAAAATTCCAGAAAATTATTTCAAGCCTTTAGGCAATTAGCTTCTGATAGGAGGTGTATTTAATTGCAGGTGTGCCTGTGGATGTGTTTTAAGGCCTACATTCACCTAACTGTCAATTTGCTTGACATCATGGGAAAATCAAAAGAAATCAGCCAAGATATCAGAAAAAATAATTATGGACCTCCACAAGTCTGATTCATCCTTGGGAGAAATTTCCAAATGCCTGAAGGTACCACGTGCATCTGTACAAACAATAGTACACAAGTATAAACACCATGGGACCACACAACCATCATACTGCTCAGGAAGGAGACTCATTCTGTCTCAGAGAGATGAACATAGTTTGGTGCGAAAAGTGCAAATCAATCCCAGAACAACAGCAAAGATCCTTGTGAAGATGCTGGAGGAAACAGGTATGCAAGTATCTATATCCACAGTAAAATGAGTCCTATAGACATAACCTGAAAGGCTGCTCAGCAAGAAAGGAGCCGCTGCTTCAAAACCATAAAAAAGACACACTAAAGTTTGTTAGTGCACATGGGGACAAAGATCTTACTTTTTGCAGAATGTTCTTGGATGTTGCCCATAATGACCATCGTTATGTTTGGAGGAAAAAGGGTGAGGCTTACAAGCCAAAGAACATCATCCCAACCGTGAAGCATGTGGGTGGCAGCATCATGTTGTGGGGGTGCTTTGCTGCAGGAGGGACTGGTGCACTTCACAAAATAGATGGCATCATGAGGAAGGAAAATGATGTGGATATATTGAAGCAACATCTCAAGACATCAGCCAGGAAGTTAAAGCTTGTAGCAAATAGGTCTTCCAAATGGACAATGACCACAAGCTTACCTCCAAAGTTGTGGCAAAATGGCTTAAGGACAAACAAAGTCAAGGTATTGGAGTGGCCATCACAAAACCCTGACCTCAATCCGAGACCATTTGTGAGCAGAACTGAAAAAGCGTATTTGAGCAAGGAGGCCTACAAACCTGACTCGGTTACACCAGTTCTGCCTGGAGGAATGGGACAAAATTCCAGCAACTTATTGTGAGAAGCTTGTGGAAGGCGACCCAAAACATTTGACGCAAGTTAAACAATTTAAAGGCAATGCTACCAAATACTAACAAAGTGTATGTAAACTTCTGACCCACTGGGAATGTGATGAAAGAAATAAAAGCTGAAATAAATAATTCTCTCTACCATTATTCTGACATTCCTAAAATAAAGCAGTGATCCTAACTGACCTAAGACAGGGAACGTTTTCTACGATTAAATGTCAGAAATTGTGGAAAAACTGAGTTTAAATGTATTTTGTGTATGTAAACTTCTGACTTCAACTGTATGTATACATTTTCTTTTCAATTTGTCCTTTCAATTTGAGTTTTAGCAGTATTAATATTTCTATATATTTAGCTTTTATTTTAGTTTTATTCACATTTATTCCTCATGGACATGTAGTGTTATCGCTATCTTAGAGGCTTTTCAGGATTAAAGTAGGCATGTTTTAACTATTTCAAATTTTGTTGCATAATCTTTTTGGTCTTTGACATTTTTAATTAGTTGGTTTTGGAGTCATGAAAATTAGTTTCATTTAAATTTTTGTATTTATTAATTTTTTGTTCAGTTAATGAAAATGTCGATCTATTTTCGATTGACAAAAACAATTCAGAGTTAGAGAAAGTAGAGAGGAAAAGATTGTAGGCCTCTTTTATGGTCATTTAAAGCTGAGATATTAAGTTTCATTTGTTTCGGTTCACTCTCAGCCACAAGCGTTCATGCTCTGAGCTTGTTCCTATAGGGAAGTCATTCATCATGTTGGTGTTATATTGGGCAGGTAACACTGAGTAAGCCATTTTGACTGTAGTATAAATCTCACCGGGTGGGGTGTTCCCATTCAGCCATCATTGGGTTACACATGAGAGAAAGGCCTCATGATTGTCCTTCTTACTGCACAGTTAAATCAAACAGCAAACTCAAGAGCAAAAAGTCATCTTTGCATAATGCAACATTCAAATAGTGATGAGATGGGGTTACGAGATGTGTAGAGTCTGGCCCATTGGTTTTCATACAAAAATCAGCCATGCCGTTCCTTCCATCAGCTGTTCAAATGGTTTTGCGATTCACCAATTATAGCGTGACGAGAAATGGTTCCTATTATGTTTTAAGGCAGCTAAACATGCTCCAAAATCTCAAAGTTCCCTATTTTCAATTTTGTCCTGGTGTATAGCGCTAACATACTCAGAAACTGTCATAAACCGACATATTAAAATTCTGTAATCATTTATGCACCTTCATGTAGTTCTAAACTGGTATGATCTTCTTTCCTATGTGGAACACAAAAGAAACACAATTTTAGTCACAGTCACCATTCACGTCCATTGTATGGAAAATAGCTGCAATGAAAGTGAATGGTGACTGAGGCTAACATACGGCCTAACATCTTTTGTGTTCCACCATGGATAGAAAGTCATAGTGGTTTATAACAACATGAGGGTGAGTAAATGATGACAGAATTTATATTTTTGGGTAAACTATCCCTCTCATTAGACAGACAGGGAGACTTGAGAAAAAAAAGAAATAATCCCTGTTGATCCGCTTTTGTTGTCCATCGCTACGGAGACAGCAATCCTAAAGGGTCACATTTTCCTGCTCTTGGGTGGGGGGTGAATGACAATTAATCAAACAACCGTGTGTGTGTGTGCGTCAGTGTGTGTATGCAGCTTCTTAGCATTGCCACACACAGTGAAGGCAGCAGACGCTGCCCCGCCGTAAGCGACCAGGCGTAGGGCGTCCCAGTGGGGAGCTCACTTTTGCTTCAGTGTGGTAATCAAGCTTACTAATTAGATTAGAGGCCGGCTTGTGTACAGCGTGTGTGTCGTGTTCCAGCACACTGACCGCAGACACAGAAACCCAGCGGGACACCTGGCAAATCCATGGGATTCTTCCTCTTTTTTGAATTCATTTCTCTCTCACTCTCGATCAAAAGAGAGAAATCCCTCACTGCCTCACCTTCAACTCTTGCTCTCTCTATCTTTTCACATTGTCATGAACGAGAATAAAAGTAGTCTCATTCTTTTCAGTCGATCTAATGATGCTTTGGTGATGGATTGTTTTGCTGTCTGTGCTGTGTTGCCACATGTAAAGAAGGGGTTTAACTTACAGACAAGGGTTTAACTGGCCCTATAGACGCTTTAAAATATTCTTAGCTTTTACCTCTAAGCTTTTATTGTACATAGCTATTAATTGTTTTTATTACTGAATTTAAAACAAACAGAAATGATTACAATAAAATTAACAAAAATGTCAAATAAGCTAGATGAAAATTAGATTTCCTCTTTTTACTGAGACTTTTACTGAAGTCTCCAGAGTTCATTTTTTTTCCACATGAAAAAAGCCCAAGTAATGTAATCTATATGTCTCCCCTAGTTTTAGAAGAGACCTCAATAATGTCTCAAACTGGGCTCAGATTTGCCAAGATACCAAAGCCAATGAACATTTCTACTTTTACTAAGACCAAATGATCTTAGCTAGGCAAAGTTCACATTTATTTATTATAAATAAATATATTTGCACTGTATGTCAACAACTTGTCTAATTGCATTCATTGTATAGGGATTTTAGAAGCAACATCTGAGACAAAGTTAAAGGGATAGTTCACCCCAAAAATGAAAATGTTCTCATGATTTACTCACTCTCATGCCATCCCAGATGTGGATGACTTTCTTTCTTCTGCAGAACACAAACAACGATTTTTATCTCTGCTCTGTTGGTCCATACAATGCAAGTGAATGGTGACCAAAATTTGAAAGCTCCAAAAAGCACATAAATGAAGCATAAAAGTAATCCATAAGACTCCAGTGGTTTAACCCATGTCTTCAGAAGTGATATCATAGGTGTGGTGATAAACAGATCAATATTTAAATCCTTTTTTATTGTACATTCTTCTCCCTGCACACTAGGTGGCGATATGCATGAAGAACACAAATCACTAAAAACAAAATAAGAAAAATGTGAAAGTGGAGATTGATAGTAAAAAAAGGACTTAAATATTGGATTACTTTTATGGATTACTTTTATGCTGCCTTTATGTGCTTTTTGGAGCTTCAATATTTTGGTCACCATTCACTTGCACTGTATGGACCAACAGAGCTGAAATATTCTAAAAATCTTCACTTATGTTCTGCAGAAGAAAATAAGTCATACACATGTGGGATGGCATAAGGGTGAGTAAATGATGGGAGAATTTTCATTTTTGGGTGACTGTCCCTTTAAAATGTTAATTGTACTGAGCTACTGTATGAAAGAGCAATCTCTCTGCAACATAATAGTCCTCTGTGAAGACTTGAAGTTTGAGCCCACTGATGGGAGTGCTTCTATTTTGCACTTTTATAATTAAATAATATAAAAGCTTAACAAATTATAAGCACACAAATTTGAGCATAAAATGCACATGAATTTCTTTGTAGTTGGTATTTCCCCCATTTTTTATTTTTTTTAATGGCAGCATGCACTCTTGCAGCTCTGCACATGTATGACATTGTGTCATACAATTCCAGGTGCCCACACACCACCACAACAATTTATTCATCCATTTTCCCAGATTTCTTCTGCTACTACGTCAGAACGTCAATACATCAGTGACATCCGGACAATCTGAATGCTGATTGGCTGTCACGACAACGTGTCAAGCGAATTTCTCGTGTTTGAGTCGTGTCATTCACTTCATTAATTCGTGTTTATTCGCATCTTTGCGTTGACTTTGTATGTAATCACGGCCTTCGAAACGCTTGATTCATGTTGTGTGTGAACGCACCATTAGAGGTGCTATAACGACAATTCATCTTATTCTCTTCTACACAAATCCTGCGGAAAATGTCAGACAATCAGTTCATAAACACTTACTTTTTACCCTGTTCATTACACAATGCTATTTTATGATAGCTAAACCCTTTTATTCATCACATGACTTAAAGGTGATACATTTCAACGGCTGAATTACAAAACCAACTACACTACATTTACAAACTTTTTCAAATACGAACTTATTGCGCAGCAGCTCTACTGATGGACCGTGGTTGCTTCAGAAATTGCATTTTTCATCTTACATCTGCTTTTTGTAAGTTAGGTTTAGGTTTAAGGTTGAGGGTAT
Source organism: Moxostoma hubbsi (assembly GCA_032164185.1). Classification (NCBI taxonomy): domain Eukaryota; kingdom Metazoa; phylum Chordata; class Actinopteri; order Cypriniformes; family Catostomidae; genus Moxostoma; species Moxostoma hubbsi. Next base: position 33,444,708 of record JAVLUX010000024.1, on the reverse strand, counting down.
AGGCAGGTAGGTTTTGTTGGTTTTGCTGTGAACGCCCAGAGTCACATCAGTGTAAACAGACGGCAAGCTAATCTGTACTTGAAGTGAAGCGGATTCACATACAGAGATTCGTGAGATGCCCAGAGGAGGAAAGGCCTCTATTATGCATTTAGCAAGAATTGACCAAGTCCATAACCGTGAGTCATTTCTGTGATGCCCTGAAAAACTCACACGCACCCTATAGCAAGTAATCCGTGAACCAGTGGCATAACATGTTTAAGAAATATGCCATTACAGCATTGTGCGAAAATGACACAGGAAGTGCTCTTTTGTTCTGTGTTAGCTTTCTTTAACATTCTCTTTAGAAACAGAGAGGCGAGGAGCGCCCCTGATTGCTGAATGGATTGTCCCAAATGAACAGTGGTGGGGGGGGGGGGGGGGGGGGGGGGGCAGTGAGCAAATTGCACCCAATTTGAGGGAAGAAAAAGGGAAGTGTTGGTGTGAGCAGAACACACTCCCACAGCCTGGCCATTCATCGCTTCCATTTCTCTGGGTTGGAGCCTTCTTCTCCAGCCAAATAACAAGTGATTAAAACAAAAGAGGGGTGTGTGGAGGGTAATGTGGCCCAGGAACTGGGGGAGTGAACTGTTAATCATAGCAGCCACAGAGAAAGTTCCAGAAGAATCGTGTATCGACCTCATGAGATGTCTGGGCCCGGCTGGTGGTGGCCGGTCCAAGAGCAGCGTGAGAATTCTGCTCCAGGTCTCACTCTTGACCCGATCGCGTCTCTTCGCAGCAGGAGACAGCGATGAGCCTAAAACGTCCTCACTCAGGGTGCACAATGTGTGTGCTTTGCCATTTAACTGGTGAGGCTGGGGTACCAGACTGCTTACCAGCTAAACCAGCTGAGCACCAGCTTGGCCAGGCTGGGTGACCAAATTAGACCAGCCAAGACCAGCCTGGTCTGGTTTTAGATTTTTTCAAAGATGTGTTTTTTTTTTTATCATGTTTATAAATATAACAAGAAGAAAAAAATTATATGAATTGAAAAATAAAATAAAAATAGACTTAATGCAAATGTAAAACAAACATACTTTTCTCACCCCATTGGCAGTTTTTTTTCCCCCTTCTTGTTTTTAAAACAAACCTTAATTTTTTTTTGATTTCATCAACAAATATGGAAATTTTTAATGTAAAACAAGACAAAAATTCTGATTAAGAAAACTAATATACTGCATATATATATATATATATATATATATATATATATATATATATATATATATATATATTAATTTGCTACCATTAGTTAATGCATGAGATATCTTAAACTAAAACTTAACAATACATTTTTACAGCATTTGTTAATCTTGGTTAATGATATTTTTAAAAAAATGCAGTTGCTCAATGTTAGTTCATGTTCAAAATACATACAACTTTTAATGTTTTTTTTTATTAGTATGTATGTATTAAATATGTATTAAAATGTTATTTAATAATGTATTAAAATGTATTAGCTAGCTAATTTTAACCAATAGAACTTTACTGTAAAGTTTCACAAGCTATCAAATCTTCCCCTTTCGCGGTATGAAGGTTTAATGCTGTAAAACTGGCACATTTCCTGTCTGAATCCAGCTCTAAACCTCAAAAATGCCATGCGGGTGGCAAACGCTTTCCAGATTTATCCAGGTACTGGGAAAGATTCCCAGAGTTCCTTTCTTTTGCAACTGAAAGATTTTGCATGTTAGTGGTTCATGTTAGTGGTTAGAGTTTCTGCCCATGTTACAACCCAGAGGAAATTTGTATTGCTAAGAATCACTCTCATAGCTCAAGAGACTCATCAGTTACGTATCAATTTTGTCTCATACATTTCTCCCAAAGTGCCCCAGGACAACTGACATACAGCGAGAATACAGAGCTATAAAATTGTTTGATTTCAAATGTCACATTTTGATGGCAGACTTTGGTACGTTGGCAAATCTGAGCAGGTGAGATTGAAATTCTCTCATTATTTACTCACCCTCATGCCATCCCAGATGTGTGTGACTTTCCTTCTTTTGCTGAACTCAACGATTTTTAAAAGAATATTTCAGCTCTGTGGGTCCATACAATACTCAAGTGGTTTAATCCATGTCTTCAGAAGCAAAATAATAGGTGTGGGCGAGAAAAAAGATCAAAAAGTATTTATTTTTGTGCCAAAAACAAAAGAAGAAGAATGTGGAAGTAAAAGTGGAGATTGATAGTGAAAGAAGGGCTTAAATATTAAACTGTTTGTCACCCACACCTATCATATAACTCCTGAAGACATGGATTCAACCACTGGAGTCATATGGATTACTTTTATGCTAATTTCCAGGAGATAAGGCTGACTGCTGCCTTGATATGCTTTTTTAAGCTTCAAAGTTTCGGACCCTGTTGACTTGCATTGTATGGACAAACAGAGCTGAAATATTCTTCTAAAAATGTGTGTTTGTGTCAGCAGAAGAAAGACAGTCACTCACATCTGGGATGCCATGAGGGTGAGCAAATGATGAGAGATTTTCATTCTTGGGGAGAACTATGCTTTAAGCAAAGATCTCAATTTGTTCTTCATTTAATCAACAGAATGAGGTAGAAAAGAGATCTCATTTGTGATTGTTCCTTCCTACGGGTGGTTCTCAGATTAACTTTTTAAAGTGGTTTGCCTCTCGGCGATTAAAGGCTCAATTTTAAACACAAATGGTTTAAACAAATTTTTACACAAATGATAAAAAAGAGAACGGAATAGGTTGGTCTTCGTCTTTTCCTTTTTATCAATATCTGGAGAGGAAATGGAGGTGTTTCTTTGGCAACGTGCATTGTGGTCAATCCAGGGTTCAGATGCTTCAAATTTAAATTCAAGGACCTTCAAGGACTTTTCAAGCATTTTTATCTGTTTTCAAGGAATATGCTTGAGATGCCATTAAACTAATTCTTTATTTGTTCATTTTTAATATAATATTTTATTTATTCAGTTCATATATTTATATAAAACCAATTCTTGGTTCATTCATGAAGTAATTGATTGTGTGCTCCCTTAAAACGCACTTCGCTTTCCAACAAAAGTGAATAACTGTGTCCATAACAGTAGTCCATATGACTCGTGTGCTGTGTTTCATGTTTTCTAAAGTCACACAACAGATTTATGTGAGGAACTGACCGAAACTGCAAATGGGTTAATGTAAAAAAAAAAAAAAAGTTGACTTTCCAATTTATAAAATATTAAAATGTTCCATTCAGTTCAGTTTTTGCCTTTAAACGCAGAGGGTAAACATTTTTTAAACATATTTACATTCATTTTTATTAATAAAGGACAACTTGGCTTTTGTTCTTTTATTTAATTTTGTTTCACGAATGAAGCAAGTTAACACTAATGAGGGGTTAAATGGGTTACAACACTATGATGAGAAGGAGGGCGTGGCCGAGCCGTGACGACACACGCCGGCGCTGAATTGTCGTAATGAGCTGGGAGGGGGATAAAGATGTGCTGGGAGCGCCAGTTCGAGAGAGACACACGCAGCAGAACAGTCAACATAACTTTAATGACTTAAAAGAACTTAAACATAATATAAAACACATAGACGCGCGCGCGCCCCCACACACACCGGCCTGTGTGTCTCTCTCTGCTCATCACGGGTGTGCGTCGTCACGGCCTGGCCACGACCTCCTTGTCACAAATACCAAATATTTTTGTGTGAAAATGTGAATTAATAACTGGGGGAAATCCCTATATGCATATTTTAGCAGTCTCTGAATTTTGGCCCTAAAATTTTTGTATTTGAAAAAAAATTTAAACATAAAAAAATAAAAGGGTTTAACATTGATAATACCGATGCCATGAAATCAAGAAAACATTTTTTAATCATTTAAATTATTAATAATAATTTTTAGCTTTTTTGCACACTTGTTCTGCTTTACACTTATGCTTTTATTAAAAATAAGTAAAAAAAAAAAAAAAAAAAAAAAAAGGGATCTCTGGAGTTGCGAGTTTGAATCCAGGGCGTGCTGAGTGACTCCAGCCAGGTCTCCTAAGCAACCAAATTGCTTGTGGTAAGTTGTGCGTGGATCACAGAGAGTAGCATGAGTCTCCACATGCTGTGAGTCTCCGTGGTGTCGTGCACAACAAGCCACTTGATAAGATGCGCGGATTGACTAACTCAGAAGCGGAGGCAACTGAGACTTGTCCTACATCACCCGGCTTGAGGTGAGTAACCGCGCCACCACGAGGACCTACTAAGTAGTGGGAATTGGGGAGAAATGGGGATAACAAAATAAATAAATAAAAAATTAAATAAGTACAAAATAAATATACAAATAACTTAACATGTCACAGAAGTGGTGTACCAGATGAAGGGCACAAGGATTTTTTTTCAGGCAATTGACAATTTCAAATAAATGTAAAAAAAAAAAAAAAAGTGCATTTCATATCATTAAAGGTTAGGTTATAGAATGATCCCCTTTTCTTTTTTCTTTTGGCTATTTGCAAGCTTTTCCATGATTTAAATTTTTTTATTTTCATGGGATGCGTTTGTCAACATATTTTGATATTGACCCACATGTTGTCAGAAATAACCTCTTTTGTGAGGCACAAAGTTGTCTTTACACCATTTACAATTGTCTATAATTCGAGGTAACCCCCCCCAATCAAAACAAGCAAGTACAACCCCCCCTCCAACATTTATACCATGATCAATGGAAACAAGTAAATGCCCCCCCCCCCCCCCCTCTACGCCCTTGGTATTATGCCTTCTGACTCTTTCCATGTATTCTGGTATTGCTGGCTTCTAACGTCACTGTGTTTGTCTGTTTCTACCCATAGTTGTCCAGATTCACGTACTAAAAGGAGACAAGACGGGCGAATGGTGGAAATTCACCATCAACATCATATCTGTGTACAAGCAGGGCGGACACCGCATTCGCAGAGGAGACCAGCTCCTGTGGGTTCGTGCTAAAGATGTGGCATGCAAGTGTCCGAAAATCAAACCCGGCAGGAAGTACCTGCTCATGGGTTCCGATGACGACGACTCCCGCGGGCAGAGCGGCGTAGTGGCGGACAAGAGCAGCCTGCTCATCCCCTGGAAAGACCTTTGGGCCCGTCGGCTAAGAAAGTTCCAGCAACGTGGCAAGAGGGGCAAATGCTAGAGGGGAAACATTGAAGAACAGGAGGGAAGACAAAATAATGACCCAAGCACCTACAAGTTGGTGCGGATGGTTGTTGTTGTTGTTGTTGTTGTTGTTGTTGTTAACGTTGATCAGAATTGTGGTGAAGGACAACCATTTTTGCAGTCTTGCCTTCCGTAGTAAGTCGTTTTTTTTCCCCATCAAGATTTTTTATTTTTTCATATCTTCAACTTTGCAGAATTTGCACCTACTGTTAAGTATACATATATGTAAAGTCGTGTTAGTGTGATCCTTTCTGGTGTCTCTTTATGATTTCTGTCTTTTTTTCCACAAAGGATGAAAGAGAAACAAGCTACTGAGTCACTATATCTGCGTGAAAATGATCCCGCAGGATTAATGTGTTGGCTTCTAGGACAGGGAATATCTCAAAGTTCAAAGTACATACAGTGCACAACCAGTCAAAAGTCTGGATATACTACTACCCATGATTATTAAGTTCTTCTGATTATAAGGCTTATGCCTAAGTGCATGAAGTGATTTTGTTGGCCAGAATAAATTGCGCCTTTGTACACATTCCTTCCCAAAACTAACATTTGAATGACTCCTTCAGTAGTGTTTAAAAAGAAAGATAGCAATAGTTGTATAATAAGAGTTGTATAAGATGGCATTCTCTTGGTCGTAATTCTCATACCTCCATTTGTCATTTCAAAGTTTTGATGACTTATGAAAAATATGGAAAATAGTAATCAGCTGTCAATCGGATTAATTAATGATTTTATTGAATTAATTACATGATGTGCTGAATTATTAATCAAATTATCCACATATCAATATTTACTGTTAAAGCCCCCAAAATAAAGGTACTTTAGAATATAATAATGACATAGTATATAATAAATAGTATCATTCTGTGAATTCAAATACATTACATAATATACATAATGTTGTAGCAAAAGAAAAGTAATGCATTTAGACAATCTAAAAAATGGCTTTAAAGTCAAAATATTGTGTGTTTTAATTCCATATCGTTAAATATTGGCCCTGATATTGGCTTACATTCCTCTGCTCTATTTTTAATAGTTGGTCTATGGTCTCTTGTGTCCGACGGATGCTTTTGGAGCATCTCACTTTTGGTGTCACATCCCACAAATGTGCAAAACCTCCAAATGTGCCAAGTTAAATGTAGTCTGATACTTAAACTCGAGACAGCTTGGTCCAGATGTCTTTGAACGCAACAGCGCATTGGTGAAAGGATGAGTTGCCTGTTCGTTGGTTTGACGTGTTCCTGTAACACTGACTGCCCCCTACTGCATCAACGAGGTACCGCAAACTTGAATTGGTTCGATGGTAGGATTTATGTACAGGTCAAGGCCATGACTACACATTATTTTTCACATAATTAATTGCACTAAATGAATGCATTAAATAGAATGAGTAGGTGTGTCCAAACTTTTGACTGTTTGTGTATATTATTTATAGTTTTATGGCAACATTTGCAAGGCACGATTATTAAAGAATCGTAAAAAAAAGAGCCTTTAGTCAATCTGTGGTTTTAAGCCAATACATGCCAAAATTAGGTAATTAGGTCTAGCCAACATGTCTTTTGCATTCTTTCCTCTCAGATAGGAAATCTTTTGACAATGCCTCACTGATTAAGTATTTTGATTGGTTCAAAATGGTATGGCATCATAATGAAATGAAATCCTAATGTTATGAATCATAAGCCGCTACTTTAGGTTTATTGATATTAACTGTGGTGATGTGATCTTTAAAGTGTGAAGTCTACCTTCTTTTCCATAACTAGCTATAGTATGAGTTTAGCTATACAAATAGAGGATTATTTTTAACCACTTTATGATTATTTGTAATTGTATTTTCATTATGAACAAGTTCCCTATTCATTGTTATAAATGTACAGAGATTTTGCAGACATTTAGGAAGCGATACACCCGATATTCCCCAAGATTAGGCATCTGCTTATCTGTAAGACTGACTGGAAAAACAAAGGTTTCATGTTCTTTAATTGTCCTAATGTTCTTTGAGTTCTGATATGAAGACAAATAAATAGTGTGGTCAGACTTTAAAGATCTACGGTAGATACTAAAAATGAGACATACTGTAAATTCAGAGGTAAAGTTGAGGGATGATGTGATAAAAGGTACATTTAATCCATAATATAAAAAAACAAAAAAAACAATGACTAAGAGCCTGATTTGAATACACTTCCAAAATTGTCTTTGGATGGTTTTCACAGCTATATTTACCAATGTATACAAAACGCAAGGATACATCCTACCAAACAAACGAGATAAAATCGGCTCTTATTATCGAGTCAAACTACAATGTTCTGTGTTATCACTCATGTGGTACCTCTCTATGTTTGGTACTGGTGATACGTATGCTCTACTGTTATTTGTATAGTTGTATAGTTGTATTTTTTTTTTGTACAATATTTAGTAGATAATATTCACAAGCTATTAACCCTTTTTATGCCATGAACTTGATATTCTGAAAAGGAAAAAAATATATTTTTTAGTGATTTCTTTGTTTACGTAAGTTGATAGTGCAGAGAGGGGGTTGTACAGTATCTAAGTGACATGAAAATGCACGCGCATACACACACACACACACACACACACACACATATACACACACGCGCACACATACACACACGTGCACACGCACACACATACATACACACGCACACACACACACATACACACACGTGCACACGCACACATACACACACGTGCACACGCACACACATACATACACAGACACACACGCACACACATACATACACAAATACACACACAAATACACAAATACACACACATACACACACACACACACATACACACACACACACACACACACAAATACACACACACACACACACACACACACAACATTCTGTTACTGTCAATCTATGAAACTCTGACAGTGGATAAGACGTAAAAGTCATTGACTACAGTTAATTAAATCTCACACATGATCTAGTCTTTGGACACATCCTGACCTCACAAGTACACTTTGACCAGTTTTCCAGACATTTTGGAAAACAACTGTTTTGAACAGAAGTTTTTGATGAAGACATTTACTATGTTCATGTTTCTCATGTATATGATGTTTTACTGTATACTTTGCAAAAGCTGTGTATTGTCAAGTAATGCATACTAATATATTATGATTCTCATAAATGAACATATTTAATGATACATGAACTCACATGACTGTGTGTTTCTTTTTGGTCCAGTATGTTACATAAATTATTACTGTATATTATAAGATAACTAGAAATGCAAGATTTATATACAGCAGATTGTAAACCTAAAATGACGCAAAGTGAGAATGATAAAAAAAATATTTCTGTGAATAGAAGTGAAATCAATTCTAAATAAATCACACACACACACACACACACACACACACATATATTTTATACTTTATATATATGCTGTATAGTATATTTACTGTACATATGTGTGTGAGTACTTACAAATAAACTAAAATCTTAAAATAATATTGTAAAAATGATTATATTTTTCATGTATTTTACAATTTACAATCAATTTTGCGTCGTTATAAAATATTAAATCCTTTCATTATGATTGCTGTCATCGCTCTAAGAAGGAGAGGAAAATGCTTGGTTTAGTGCATCTTAAATTATCTATTATGAAGACTCTCTCTTCCGCAAACTTTTCCAAAGCGACTTACAGAGCCCTTATTACATGGACAATCCCCCCAGAGCAACCTGGAGTTAAGTGTCTTGCTCAAGGACACAATGGTGGTGGCTGTGGGGATCGAACCAGCAACCTTCTGATTACCAGTTATGTGCTTTAGCCCACTACGCCACCACCACTCAATAAACTAATCACAAATAGGATCCCATTCAGTTTTGGAGGGTCCTGGGCCCCTCATCTGCAATATTAACTCTATGTAAACGTCTCCTATATCACACATTGCTTCACTGGATTTTCATAGAAACATTTTAATTAAACAAGGAAGGCTTTCTCACATTAACTTACATCTGATTTCCGTCTGTATGTGGTATTATGCTGTAGAAAGACCAGTATCATTAACTTATACAGTATAATGTGTACATTACTTCATATTAAAATATAGTCATATATCTTGTCAATTTGATAAAGAAGCACTGGTACTTTTGACACCAATACAAGATGCTAAAAACATTCGGGGCTTTACTGAAAACATTTGAGGCTTAAGGCCAGTAGCCTAGCCCTAACATCGCCCAAACCCGAACTGGCCAACACTGACAGAATCCATTAAATGTACCAATAAATTTGACCGTGATCACCAATAAGGAGATCAGAGATTAAGCCCCAAATTGGTTGACCACTATGCAAAATGTAACAAAGTCTCGTTCAGTATTTAGGGCTGAATGATTAGCCTAATATGAAGCTCAGAATAGCCCCTTACATTGTTGTAAGCGGTTTAAAAACCAATCCAAGCATTCCCGGTGCTTTTCTGGTGTCTTGTCTCATGAGCATCAGGGTTCAGCTTTTTCTTGTCGTCAGTTTGGAAACAAATCGAATGCACATTCAGCATGCGCACTTCCCAGTTCTCGTTCTTTAACACCCTCCCCGTCCGTCTCGCTCTTGTCTCTCGCACAGAATAGCCCAAAGCCCTTGAGAACTGCACCATGAGAAACAAATGCCCAGGCGCCTTAATGGAGTCCAAATCAGAGTGGGATTCAAAGAGGTGCTCAATATCAAGCGCTTCACCCAGTCACACACACACACACACACACACACACACACACACACACACACACACAAAATGGGAGCCCAAGTGTTTGACACCTATGCCCTTGGCATTTCTCTCTGTCCTTTTCTCTTATTCCTTTCACTCATTCTCTCCATTTCCCTCTCTCTTTCACTGCTAATTTCTGGCTTACGAGACAGGGCCACAAAGCCGCCTCTCATGTGCAGAAGAGTGGCTGGGATTCCTTTGCGCACACAGGAATGTGAGGTTGGGTTTTCTTTCTTATCTCATTAACATTTCCATGCAGGATTAAGCTACTTGGCCCCAAGGACCTGTACGTTATATATGTCAGCAATTCTCTGGGATAGCCACACTCTCACGGGCAGAAAGTAAACAAGGCAAATGACAATTCGCCGATGCTCAAGCACTCTTAAATTTAATCACACAGTTTCAAGAAAGGTTAAAGGCAGGTGTGAGTTTGATGCTCTTGTTTTGGCAGTGGGATGATTAAATATACACTTTTTACATTACAGAGAGCAGCACAGTCTTACGTGTTAGTGTCGAAGAGAGTGAAAAAAAAGTATAACTTAAGATGATATGAAATCCTACAGAAAGATCTTGGTAACACTTAACAATAAGGTTATATTTGTTAACTTGGGTTAGCAACATTAGTTAACATGAACTAACAATGAACAATACTTCTTAAGCATTTTTTTTAATATTAGTTCATGTTAATTTCAACATATACTAAATACATTTTTAAATTAGAAGAAATACCTTAACGGTATTTAAAGCGCTTTACACTGTGACACACTCACCCATCAATGATGGCAGAGCTGCCATGCAAGGTGCTAGCCTGCCATTGGGAGCAACTTGGGGTTCAGTGTCTTGCTCAAGGACACTTCGGCATGTGGAGTCGTGTGGGCTGGGATTCGAACCACCAATCCTGCGATTAGCTGCCGACCCGCTCTACCTTAACTAATGTTAACTAATGGAACCTTATTGTAAAGTGTTGCCAAAATCATAAAGAAATCGTCTGCCCACAAATGAAAATTCTGTCATTATTTAATCACCCTCATGTCCTTCCAATGCGGTTAATTTAACCGTTGAACACAAACTGACAATTTTTGAAGAATCTTCACACTGCTCTCATTCATATGACAGTTGACAGCCATTTCAAGCATGAAAAAGGACAAAAACCACCATAAAACCAACATAAAAGCACCATAAAAGTCCAGATATGCTTTATTCAAAGCCATATGAAAAAAAGCCTTTTTGTAAGGACAAGATCAAAATCTATGTCACTATACTTTGATAATATTTCTCTGCTTTGAAGCTCTGAAAACAAACCACATTTAACGGGTCAGTTTAAATGTACTGAATGGATAATAAGATTTGAGAGCTGCAGCGGAGGGGAAGATTTTAAGTATATAATGACTTAAATTCCAGTCTGTTCTTAACACAAAATTATAAACTGGCTCCAAAAGGGATGATAGTTTTATTAAATGTACATTTATATCTCTACAATTATTTTTTTTAACCCTGGGATTAAAGATAATGGCATTTTTAATATTTTTGTAAACTTTTTTTTTAAATTTGGGCAATGTTGTGGAAATTTAATAGTGTTTTTTCCTCCTTTAAAATGGAAATGCAAAAAATCTATATGCATTTTGTTTTGGAAAGCTTTGGAAACATGATGTGGTTTTTTTGGGGAATTGCAATAATTTTTTGTCTCTCATTCACTGCTTTATTAAACGCGGTTTAATTCTGCGTTCTAAACTCAGAAATGTAAAGTTGATTGATTGATACCATATGTCTCTAAAGTGCAGTGCAGATCCCACCAAAGAAAATCATCAATTCAGAATTGATTTATCCAGAACTGAAGTAGATCAAATCAGAATATTTCAAGAGCGTTCCCTCTGGAAGAGAAAATCCGCTGTCAAATGCTCTTGGATTATCAGCCCTAATGGGAATACAAAGAGAAAGAGAACTCCAAAGAAGTGTGGACAGAAATACAACAGTATGGTGAAAGCATGGAATTTTCCATCCTTCACAAGCAATCCCTATTGACCCCCATTTCATCAGAATACATTAATATTCCTGAGTACTGGCACAGACCAGCAGTCCTCACCATCCGAACAAAGTATGCACTGACTTTGACGTCTGGGATCTTCAAATAAACCCCAGCCGGGAGCCATGGGGACATGGAAGCGGAATTAACTGCTAAATTAGCTGACCTTCATCCTGTTGTTTCTCCAAACCTGCCTGCTGGGGGCCCCTCGCTCCACCGTAACCAGGGTCTCCTGCCCCAACAATGTGGGCATTTCCCTTCATACTGGTACACAAGACGGTAGGTTTACTGTGCAAACAAGACCCAGGACTGCCAAAGGATTTCACTCCGACATTCCAAACATCATTCTTTCTGTTTCTCTGTCACTCTCACGTTGCTTTCTTCACCTTTGCCAATGCTTCTGATCTGATATAAAGAATGTGACTCTAAATGATGGTTGTATTGTTGTTGGTGAATTTACTTTAGAAGATCTTTGATGGAGAACCATGTTGCATCATGCTTCTTTTCACCTGGCAGAGGAAAAAAAAGGTAGTGTTTAAGGTACAAAGCCTTGTTTTGGGTTCATATGTGTAAAGCAGACAATGTAGGCAACAATAACCCCGCCCCAGAGGAACAAATCATTTAAACGTACCCTCAAAGGCAAAAAATTGGTCCTTAGGGTACAATTTTAACTAGAGGTGCAATAAAGGTCCCCTTGAAGGTACCATCCCAATGATGGCCCTTTAACCTTAAATTTTACCTTTTTTCTGAGAGTGCATCATATCAAAACCCAAGGCCATCAGGGGCCTGGGTAGCTCAGCGAGTAAACACACTGACTACCACCCCTGGAGTCGCAAGTTCAAACCCAGGGCCTGCTGAGTGACTCCAGCCAGGTCTCTTAAGCAAACAAATTGGCCCGGTTGTTAGAGAGAGTAGAGTCACATGGGTTAACCTCCTCGTGGTCGCTTTAATGTGGTTCTCGCTCTCAGTGGGGCATGTGATTGTGCATGGATGCCATGGAGAATGGTGTGAAGCCTCCACATGCACTACGTCTCCATGGTAACACACTCAACAAGCCACGTGATAAGATGTGTGGACTGATGGTCTCAGACGTGGAGGCAACTGAGATTCGTCCTCCACCGCCCGGATTGAGGCGAGTCACTACACCACCATGAGGACCATTGGGAATTGGGTGTTCCAAATTGGGGAGAAATATAGAAAATAATAAACCCCAAGGATATCTTTGGAACACTCCCTGGCAGGTATATTTTTATGGATACGAGCAGCATAAAAGTACAGCTCCTATCTACTTGAGAGACCGAAATCTCCAAAACGGTTGGTCAAGATTACGGTCAAAGAACACATGTCAAATCAGCAGTAAAATCTGACCATTCTTTAGCTGAGATCATGCAAACAATGCTATTTTTCAGGCTGGTCGAGCTAATGCGCATGTACTGCACGTTCTTGACTAGACTAACAAGAGGCGAGGTCTGTAGCTAAAAGGTGATTGGTTTCCTTTTCATGTAAGACAGGACATCCTATTCTACATCCACTATATTGTGTGTTCCGATTTCTCCCATTCATTTTAATGGTCTCTATCATTTAATTTTTTTTGCTGTCATTTGGGCGTTTTCCAAACTGCTTATCCTTGAAGGGTACTGCGGGAAGGGGACACCACTGAAAGGGTCATTCCATACGAAAGTGAGAAAATTATTTTTTCACAAAGGGACCTTCCACAAGACTGTTAGCAGAGGGTACATTCACACAGTACAGTATGCTCCCTTCAGAGGGCCCACTTTAAGAGCTCTGTCCTTCAGAGTGAGTTGGGCATAGGGATGGTCACTTTCGCTTTGCCCATTATCACAAAGTAAACCCCTTTAGGGTTTTATGTACGTTATATATGTATTTATTTTCTAATTATTGTCTTCAGATGACTTGAAACAGCTTTAGCAATACAAATATATCATAACTTATCATGCCAATATAGTACACTGAAACAGTGAGAGAGAGAGAGAGAGAGAGAGAGAGAGAGAGAGAGAGAGAGAGAGAGAGAGAGAGAGAGAGAGAGAGAGAGGTGGTGGTGGTGGGGGGGGGGGGGGGGGGGGGTGTAATAGCTCCCAGCTGGCTCTCTGTCAGTGTAACAATGGCCCGACTCTGATAAACACATACAGGAAGTGCTCTCCTCTGCCAGGTGAGAGTGAGCAGAGCGTTCTCATGAAACACTGAGCTGTGATGAAATGCCTTGTCATCTCCATACAGCCCCTGACAAGTATCTGCACTCACACATGAACATCCCAATTTCACACATACATTACAAACACATACTGAACTGTCACATGAATTTTCACAAAAAGAGCTTGAGCTATGAAAGACGGATAATGAAACAATAAACACAGCTTATTGATCATTAAATATTTCCTGAACAAATAATGAAATGCTGCTGAAAGATTGGAAGTCTGAAAAACACAACAACAATAAAACTCAATGGCTTCTTATTGAAATAGAGTGCAATGACATAGCACGTTCTGTAAGACATTTAGGATCAGATCATCTGCAAAATGCTTTAAATGTAAACGTAAAACTACTGTATGTTATTAGCTACAACTCTTTGCTTTACATACAGATTTATTTCAAGATTTTGGCCCTGTTATGCCAAAGTCTGCAGTTGTAAATTATTACAGGTCAGGCATTGATGTGTGCAAGCCAGAGCGCATAAGCCATATGATTGCTTTCAATTCTGTATAAAAGCTCCCAGGGTTTCAGTATTTGATGCCAAGATGCCATGATCTAAAAACAAAGCGTTGAGACAAGTTTGGTGTGGAAATGCTGACTGCAGTGAAGTGCATAAAAATCAGATGGACTCTGCTCAAGTACATCTAAAAAAAAGGGGGTATAATAATTCTTTCAAAAGGTACAGGAGCTGTATTTGAGAGTATATCAGTATTATCATCAGTTTACTTTTTAAAGTGATGAATTAAATGAGTCCTATATGTGAAAGGCCCCTTAGTCTACTCTACTACTTCACACTCAAGATGCTCTGACAGCTGTTAGATAAGAAATGTTAAATCTGCCGGTCTGGACTGAAAAAATACACAGTTTAGTCAGAAACCATTATCAGGACTTTCTCTCAGAAAGACACGGCTCAGTTGGTAGAGCGGGTTGGCCACTAATTGCAGGGTTGGCGGTTCGATTCCCGGCCCACGTTACTCCACATGCCGAAGTGTCCTTTGGCAAGACACTGAACCCCAAGTTGCTCCCGATGGCAGGCTAGCATATGCCTTTTATGGCAGCTCTGCTGTCATTGGTGTGTGAGAGTGTGTGTGTGAATGAGTCACAGTGTAAAGCGCTTTGAAAATCGCTAAGGTTAAAAAAGCGCTATATATAAGTGCAGACCATAAAAATATATTGGAGAATGCTTCTAATAAATAAAAATACTGTATTTTAAGCACTTGTAGACCAATGCATAACAACTTAATAATAATTAAAATAACAATAATAATAATAATAATAATAATAATAATAATAATAATAATTACTCCGGTTTAAACAAAAAAGGCTTGACATAGAAATGCATCTCCTTGTCTAATTCAAACTCTTTAGACATGTTGCGTGAGCTCCGGTCTCTGGTTTGTGTGACGCTGTTTTGTGTTTGGATTTTACAATCGCTGTGACGGACCTATTTTTAGATAAACAAAACAAGTTTTCGCCTAACGGCCCTACTTCACGAGCGGGGGCAGTGCAGCTGTTGCTCTTGTGAACTCTCATGAACGCTCACAGGAGAGCAGCAGTCGGTCAAGAGTTTCACTAAACAATACATTAGATTTCGGTTTGTTTTTTTACCAAACCTTATCGTATGCCTTCAGAACAAGGCATGAGTTGCATGCTTAAAGTGGTAGTCACCATATATCACCATTATATGACATCACCGAACGCTTTTTCACAATGTTACCCTTTTTGTTAAGAAAAAGAATGAAAGCCATATGGGGTTATAACAGCAAAGGAGTGAGTTAACAATAACTGAATTTTTATTTTTGGGTGAACAGTCCCTTTAAGACATCAGAGAGTACTCCGACACAAATGTAAAAAACAAAACAAAAAAACAAAAAAAAATTAAAACAGGTGTTTGTAATGGCTCTGAACCTTCATTAGCTGCACCAGAGCTCGCAAAAGTTATGTGACACTGGCAGATATCAAACACCAGTATTATTACAAGTCTAAGATTGCATGTGTGAGAGATATGACCTGTTTTTACCCTCCCTCTCACTTCCTCTCACTATTAAAGGACAATGATGTGAACAGATCTAGACCCCTCTCCTCTGAGCATCTGGTTTTCAGAAGTGCCAGTGCACACATGGACACATTAGTTCCACTTCTGGCTGGACCTGGACCTAATCCTGCTGTTTGCTCCCTCTCCGGAATCCTCGGGGGCCACTGGGGGCAACCCGAGAGACCCATAACCACGCCAGCACCAGAACAAATAGCTTAGTTCTTACTTACAACTTCAGAACCCTTCATGCCACTTCAAAGGTCTGTTCGTCTCCCCCTGTGTTATTGCTGGTCTTTCAACTGATCATGAGGGATAACTCTCTGTTCGACCTGTTGCACACCACAAGGAACAGCGCCGCACCTTTATTTTGCCGGCCGAATTAACAGGTTACATTGTTCACAATTCCCGCATAAGCAGTGCAGTGCTGTGAAGCAGGAGCGTAGCTGCAAAGAGATTTTCATTGCTAAGCCTATTTTACTCATGCGCAAACACATTGAAACTGCACTATAAACCTATTTAGCAACACAATCTTTTGCAATATGCTTTTGTTAAGCTTAAAGGGATAGTTCACTCCACAATGAAAGTTATGCCATTTTTCATTCATTCATCCTCTGGATAAGTCAACCTCCCAATCATGCTCACCATAAGAGCTGTCACACAGTCATTAAATTTGGCTGACGATTAATTAGCAAACAAATAATTACTATTACAACGATTTACTGTCAAACAAATAATTATGATTATGACGATTAATTCTCTCTTTAAGGGCTTTCACTAATAATTGTCACATTGTCATGCATGTGTGCTTCATACAACTTAAGAAATAATTTGTACATATATGTTTTTATTTTTTTATTTTCTCCCCAATTTGGAATGCCCAATTTCAAGTCCATGTGGTGGTGTAGTGAGTCGCCTCAATCCGGGTGGCGGAGGACGAATCTCAGCTGCCTCCACGTCTGAGACCGTCAATCCACACATCTTATCATGTGGCTTGGTAAGCGTGTTACCACGGAGACATAGCGTGTGTGTAGGCTTCACGCTATTCTCCGCGGCATCCACACACAACTCACCACGCGCCCCCACTGAGAGTGAGAACCACATTATAGCGACCACGAGGAGGTTACCCCATGTGACTCTAGTCTCCCTAGTAACCAGGCCAATTTGGTTGCTTAGGAGACCTGGCTGAATTTTTACATATTTAACTTTAAACATATGAATAAAATTATAAAATAGGGATATGTGATTTCCTTTTAAGGCTTTAAAAACTTATCAGTGACTTTAAAAAGAATGTTTTAAATATCAGATTGTTTCTAAATGTTTAAAATAGGTCTCTCTTTTTGGTCAACTTTACATTTACACTGTTGTATTATATATTTTTATAAAATATATATATATTTTTTTGATTTTATTATCTTTATATAATATTTTATTATGTTATGCAAAAATAAAATATTTCTGTTATTAAATAAAATAATTTCTTCACTTTCACACGTTATTTTAACGATCTGGTTAAACCCACAAGCCCTTATTTGTCATGAAGCAAAACCTTTGTGATTTTGTTTCATCATTTCATCACACAGAAATAGAGTAAGTGTGCGTCTCCTCTGTCACTGCTTGTATGAACCAGCAACATTTGCCATTACACAATGGTTTAAAGTGAAGCCGGAGCACTTTGCATTCACAATCAAAGTATGTATTTGTTTGTTTATATTTTGACGGGAGCATGCGCACCAGAGCGCTTGAGAAGCGCATTTCACGCTCTTTTGGACAGGAGCTGGTTGACGTCCACGGTGTGGCTCAGTGACGCTCAGACTCAGAGTTCAACTGAATGACACACAAACGTGTGGTTCATGGTGTTTATACTGTATATTTATTTAAAATTAAGTTAAAATATGATTGGAATTAGAATGTCCAATAATAGGTTAAATCAATTAAGCGCGGCTAAATCAAATAACTGTGATCAGATGGTTATTAATAATCGCAATAGGTTCCATGTCCATGTCCACCATTGTCCATGTGAACGCAATTACTTCCTGGTTTCCATGGGACCAGAACCTGTGTTTCAGTAGCACTAGAGGGAAACGTAATCCTCCTTGAATTGATGCAAAAATGTCTGATGAGAAATGGCCGTGCCAGTAGTTCGGGAAAATGGGGTAGATTTCGGAAAACATAAACTTTTAGAAACAACGTGTCAGTTTACTGTGTGATCGTATTGGCACTGTTAAGCAGCAGAAACGGTTTCAGTGTGAAAGCAAGAGGCAAGACTGCTGTAACGTTTACTCTGCTGCTTAATGCACTGACTGTGAGTGTGAAACAGGCCCTAATAGGAAGCAAGAAAGAGATATAGTGTAGAGAGAGGAATAAAGAGCATGAAATAATATTTCATACAAGGGAGAAGATATACACAGATCACGATGTCAGAGCATTCACCTTCCCTGGTGTTCAGCCTATCATTGCACCACAATGATCACCAAATGAGTGGCAAACGTGTATACAAGTTGTAATGTAGTTAAAGCTGTAATATCTGCTTGTTTAGGGTGACGATGTTTCCTTACCCCCCGAAAGGGACTTTTAAAAAGTCAGACCGGGGTATCTATAGTAAATCCAGCGGCATAGATATAACAATCATCCATGTGATTATCTAATCAGGCAATCGTGTGGCAGCAGTACATAAAATCATGCAGATACGGGTCAGGAGTTTCAGTTAATGTTCACATCAACCATCAGAATGGGGAAAAATGTGATCTCAGTGATTTGGAGTGTGGAGATGGGCTGGTTTGAGTATTTCTGTAACTGATGATCTCCTGGGATTGTCAACTTTCCAGGGTAATCTCAGACTTTCAGTTAAACCAACTTTCCGCGGATTTGTATGATGTTGTGTGACTACACTCGTCTGAATTCCTACGGCTTTCAATACAGCCAGTGACGTCGCTGGACATCGTTTCCATCTAATACGTGACAATTACTTGCTTCTGTCACACACAACAGCTTCCTATAATGTTTACACACTCTACTGATTGGTTAAGATTAGATGAGGGGTTTGGGTAAGGGCTGACTACGAAATAGTCAACCCATAAATTATGTATGACTTTTCATGAGATCAGGTTGTGCATATGGTACGAAAATAACCAACACATACTCACTTAAGTTGTTTGTTGTTTATGATAAACACAATTTAAACATCTGTTGTTGAATTATGAGTCAAGTATAGACTGCACCATAGACTGGATTGATAATGAGCTTGTGTAGTCTTGTAATTACAAAAAACATGTAATTTATCCTAATCATACTCAAAACTGTGTGTAAACTGTAGTTTAATTTTTCTGCGGTATGAAATGCAAGTGTGAGTGATCAAGTTAGTTCACTCAGGGTCCAAAATTATGAGCTAACGCTAGCGGAATGTTAAGCTGATAAGCTAACCGGTTAGCATGTGAGCTAGACAACATGAATCTTACAGCGATTGCATAGGATATTAATAGTTCTTTTAGCCCATTGAATGGCTTTATGATCCAAGGGGGCATAACATGGAGTGAACGTGTCACGTTTCTAGCTCAGATCACGCTAAAAAAACTAGCTATTTTTCAGGCTAGTTCAGCTAATGCACTTGCACTTTCTCATGCCTGTATCTAAAAGCTGATTTGCTCATTTACCTGTAATACAGGACTTTCTTTTCTACCTCCTTTGGCCATTGGGCATTCCAGTTTCTCCCATTAATTTTAAAACCAGTGGCCAGTCTCTGATAAACTCTCTCTGATGAAGAACCCCAGGGTCCTATATAGAACCCCAATGAACCTTTTTTGAGTGTAGGCTTTTAGAATTTAGATCAAAAGGTTTTTAAGACCACGAGAAACAAATTCAGCCAATTGAGTCCAAACTTTTGACCGATGATGTCTATCAATATCCAATATATCTTGAAGAAGCTTAGGCAGTCATATTTTGCACAAAATCTCATAACTTAATCCATCTTCTCACCTTTACATTTTCCCACATGACTCACAACTAGAGCTTTTAAAATCTTTGCCACTTCTACAACTTAAAGCTTCCCTTAGGCAGCAACTTCTCATTCTGATCTCACACTACCCAAGCCCATATGTTTTATGCCTACAGCCAAATGTAAATTTATCTGACACATTGAACCTTGTTCAGAGTTTAAGATCATGCTCAAGAATATATGAGAACCTTTGTGCTAAATGATTCATTTATAGCATTTGAACTATAGTGAAATATATACGGTCAGATTTGTAAATCTGTCTCTCAAAAAGAAGTGACATAGTGAAGGATTTTGCTCCAATATCTGAAATCTTTTGTGAAGACAAATATTTAAACAGTTTAACATCCAGAGGTGTAGTCAATACCAGACCCTCCAAGATCCAGATCCAGACCAAGACCTGTCTGTCCAAGAATCAAGCAGTACATTTTAATGAACAAGATGCTTAATTCATTGCAGCAATCATTCGTAATATTCAACAGTTATGTTTTAGCTTCCGCCCACCACTCCTGAGACCAAACTCAAGACAGCCATGACAGATTTATTTGGGGTCAACTGCTGATCAAATGATGGCATGCATATTTAAATTTTTCGTGATGGGCAGACATATTAACTGGTGTTAATTTTATGACAAACCCCATGTGCAGCTTTAGGTGTAACAACGGTATGTGTGTGTGTTGTCAAACTGAAGATCCGGGTTTGAATCTCACACTTGTCTCCCCCATGTCTCTATTCTTAATATTTCCTCAGGGGCATTTATATTTCCACTGTCGCAGAAGTGGCTCATCTTAGCCCACTCTCGAGAGTCACTGTGCGCCCACAGGGACCAGGTGCTCAGGCACCTCAGCTGACTAGGGCTTCAGGTCACCAGGGAAAAGAGCAAGCTCGCCCCGGTTCAGAGCATCTCTTTTCTCGGCATGGAGTTAGACTCAATGACAGCGCGCCTCACCAACAAGCATGCGCCGTTAGTGCTGAAATGCCTCACCTTGTTCAAGCCAGGTATGGCAGTTCCTCTAAAACATTTCCAGAGGCTCCTGGGGCATATGGCATCCTCCAAGGTGGTCGCGCCACTGGGGTTGATGCGTATGAGACCGCTTCAGCACTGGCTTCAGACTCAAGTCCCGAGATGGGTATGGTGCCCTGGCACATACCTACAGCAGGTGTCCCAACACGTTCTGGTCACTACAGACACTTCCAAACAGGGTTGGGGCGCCGTGTGCAATGGGCATGCAGCTGCCGGCTCCTGGACGGGGCCCCTGCTGGGTTCGCACATCAACTGCCAAGAGATGCTGGCTTTAATCCTTGCCCTGCGGTGGTTTATCCCGCTAATATGGGGCAAGCACATCTTGATTCGCTCGGACAGCACTGCTACGATGGTGTACATAAATAGCCAAGGCGGTATGCTCCCTCGTTAAATGGCACAACTCGCCTGCCATCTCCTCCTTTGGAGCCAGCAGTGACTCGTCGTTGCGTGCCACTCACATCCCAGGCAACCTCAACACAACAGCAGACGCGCTGTCGCGACAAGGTATGCTCAATGGAGAGTGGAGGCTCCACCCCCAGACGGTCCAGCTGATTTGGGAGCGGTTCGGCAAAGCACAGATAGACCTGTTCGCTTCCCAATAGACCTCCCACTAACCGGTCTGGTACTCCCTAGCGGAAGCTCCCCTCGGGACAG
Organism: Moxostoma hubbsi; assembly: GCA_032164185.1. Classification (NCBI taxonomy): domain Eukaryota; kingdom Metazoa; phylum Chordata; class Actinopteri; order Cypriniformes; family Catostomidae; genus Moxostoma; species Moxostoma hubbsi. The sequence goes on along the minus strand of JAVLUX010000024.1, from coordinate 33,422,882 downwards.
ATGTGCTGGCACACAGCTGGCCCCGAGGCTGCACAAGTATGCATTTCCCCCAGTGAGCCTGCTTGCACAGGTGCTGTGCAAGGTCAGGGAGGATGATGAACAAGTCACTCTGGTGGCCCTCTACTGGCCCACACGGACTTGGTTCTCAGATCTCACGCTCCTCGCGACATCCCCTCCCTGGCGAATTCCCCTGAGGAAGGACCTTCTTTCTCAGGGACGGGGAACCCTCTGGCTTCTGCACACCCGACCTCTGGAACCTCCACGTCTGGCCCCTGGACGAGATGCGGAAGATCTAATTGGCCTACCACCTGCTGTCGTAGACACGATCAACCAAGCCAGAGTTCCCTTTACCAGGCAACTTTACACCCTAAAGAGCCATTTGTTTGAAAATTGTTGTTCTTCCCGATCTGAAGACCCGCAGAGATGAGTCAGTCAGTGCTCCCTTTTTCTGCAAGAGAAGCTGGAGGGGAGGATGTCCCCCTCCACCTTGAAGGTTTATGTAGCCGCCATATCGGCTCACCTCGCAGCAGGTAGGATCTACCACTGCGCCATTTCCACATGTGTCCTGTAAACCCATGTGACGTATTTCACCACACTTTACCTCCCCCCCAGCCTGGGCAGGTGGTGGTCTCTGCAGAGTCTTTTCCCCCTGAAAGAACAGGAGTTGGAAAAGAACTCCTTCCCTGATGCGTGTGATAGCGTTAAGATGGGCCCAGCTGCTTAAACTCACGCGGCCTGCTCCCATGCTTGGCACGTCGCTTTGTTGGAATTTTATGGGGCGTAGGGGAAGTCTAACGCAGTCTGTTGCTTTGGCACGCAACCGCCTGCCCGCACCTGCATCAGCAGCGCACGTACATGGTTCAGCGCATGGCGTGACTGAAAAGGGACCCCTGGTGTCGCTTCACTCAACACAACGTCGAAGTGAGTGTCACTGTCTCCTGATGGAGGGAACGAGATGTTGTGTCCCCCCTGGCCACAATGCTGAACTGAGCTACTGCAATGGCCGAACCTTATTCTCGGCTCCTGAGTGCAAAACCTGAATGAACAGAGGCATGATTCCCTCCCTTTATACCCGTATGTCTGGGGGAGGGACATGCAAATTCTGTCTGCCAAATTCTCATTGGCCTTTTCTGAAGTTCAGAGGTAACCAAGGCCTTCCAGAAAGTCCCCTAGTGTCACTTCACTTGACACAACGTCTCGTTCCCTCCGTCAGGGAACGGAGGTTACAACAGTAACCTAGACGTTTGCCTGCATATTAGAGTGGTGGGACAATAAACTAACTAAACAATGTATTTACAGATTGTCAAAAAGATCCAAGATAGCTGTAACACTATCTCATCTTGCTTGCAGTAAACACTCAAAAGGCACTTATGGTGTTTGTCCCTATTGGGGGGTTGATCCTGTGGTATGAGTTGACATCCACTACAGTTCAGCTATCTACTTTTTCAAAAGACAAGCTTGAGTGTAGTTTAAGTCCTTTAAATGACGCAGCTCTTGTAGCTACAGTTTCAAAGTAGCTTCAAAAACACTGTTCAGAAGATCAGCCACCGCTCATGGTAGTTGAGTTTGAAGAATTCTTGGGAAATTTAAAACTCCCTTTCATCAATATCATAACAACATAAAACAGCTGACTTAACACCTGTATATATAGAAAGGCAAGGAAGAAATGCTGGGAGTCATGGGGCACAGAAAAGCTGCAGTACAGATGTGCACTTCTTGCTATGAGAGAGGTTAAGTGTTTGTGACCCTGACTTTTCCTATAAACTTTAATATCAAGCCAGATTTTTCCCAGCTTTTAGATGCAGAAGCAATTCTGTGATTTATACCCAACCCTTATTCAGAATAGAAAAGTCGTAATTTATTAAAACTATAATAAATCTAGACACAAGTGGCAATCATTGAGGTTCAAGCAGATGGATAAAGTGGAGAAAATGACCGCAATTGCTCAATTTGAAAAAAATAAATTGTTGTGGTCTATGGATACAGATGTTTTCCGAAAGTAGTGGATTTCAACTTAAAGAAATAGTTCACAAATGAAAATTTGGTCATCATTTACTCACCCTCTCGGTTTAACAAAGCCGTATGACTTTCTTTCTTCTATGGACACTAATAGATGTAAAGAAACACTTTGTGAGAGTGAACTAATTAAATTCTCCCATCATTTACTCACTCTCATGCCATCCCAGATGTGTATGACTTTCTTTCTTCTGCAGAACACAAATTAAGATTTTCAGAAGAATATTTCAGCCTTGAAGGTCCATACAATGCAAGTGAATGGTGACCAGAACTCCGATGGTCCTAAAAGGACATGAAGGCAGCATAAAAGTGATTCATAAAACTCCAGTGGTTTAATCCATGTCTTTAGAAGAGATTTAAGTATTTTTTTTACTGTAAATCTAATCTTTCACTTCTATATTCTGGTGTGGAAGTGACTTTCACTTTCACATTCAGCGACCTACTGGTCAAAGGTGGAGATTTGCTGTAAAAAAAGAAAAGAAAAAGGACTTAAATATTGATCCGTCTCATATCCCTTCAGAAGATACGGGTATAACCACTGGAGTCAAATGGATTAATTTTGTGCTGCCTTTATGTCCTTTTTGGACCTTCTGAGTTCTGGTCACCATTCACTTGCATTTTAAGAACCAACTGAGCTGAGATATTCTTCTACAAATCTTCATTTTTGTTCTGCAGAAGAAATAAATTAATCAGAAGGTTGCTGGTTTGATCCCCACAGCCACCACCATTGTGTCCTTGAGCAAGGCACTTAACTCCAGGTTGCTCTGGTGGGGATTGTCCCTGTAATAAGTGCACTGTAAGTCGCTTTGGATAAAAGTGTCTGCCAAATGCATAAATGTAAATGTCTCACTAATTTTGTATTTGTACCCCTAATAAGAAGAAAAAACAGGAATTAGGGTTTGTGGATGTTTCCATGCAGGTAACATTATTGTTCATCCTGTGCTTTCAGAGTTCCACTACTATTCTTTTATAAATCCACATAAAGCCATGATCTGTTTTGTAAAACATAAACTGAAGTAAATGAATCCAAAAGAGTTCTTACAGAAATGAGAATGTACCGAAAAATTACAGCTGCATTCAGGAATCAAACCTTAGACCAAATCCACCAGACATGCAAGAGAAGGGGACGGGGACATAAGGACAAGATGTTTTTTACAGCAGAGAGAACTCCAGTCTTTGAGAGAGATGATGACAGAAATATACTTGTTACTGAATGATCAAGGGAGATGCAGAGAGAGAGAAAGAGTGAGAGACTTCATAACAGAAGAGAGCTAGTAGAGGTTATCCCACAGCTGACAACACAAAGGTTGGCAGCGAGGGCCTGTTTGTGGTGGATCTGAATCCAGGGGCCAAAGAAAATGTTTGAATACAACAGCTCTGCAATAAAGCCCTCAGTCAATACAGGAAACCTAGGTCTTACCACAAGACACACCAGTTTACATGCAAGCACACAAATGCTGACCTTCTATCACACAGGGCCACCCACAAATACATCTGTGTATTTACAGGAAACCAGTTTTTAGAGATGTTGCTATCATTACTGTCATTAAATAGTTCATTATATTCACAGGGCACATTTTCAAGCCATATTTCCAATATTGTGTGTGACATACAATATAATATAGTTACTGAGCCAAAAAGATGGCAGGAATAAGGAAATATGGTCTTGGTTGTTGACCACTGTTCCACTTTCCCGTGGTTTACTCTTTTTTGACTTTTAATATTAGAATGCCTGTCAGATCATTTTAAACCCTGATCACTCATTACCACTTTCATTACATTCACAAAGACACAAATACTGTACACTTCTAAATATAAGAAACGGGGACATACCCTGTAGAGCAGACCTAGGCAAATTACGGACCGCGGGCCAGATCCGGCCCTCCACATGGGTTCATGCGGCTCATTTATCATAAAAGCACTTTTTTTCATTGGATATTTCAGTTAAATTGCATTGGGACGTAATGCGCTTCCACAAGCATTTCACATGCTCAGGGATGCCAGATAAGAGACGCAACACCCCATATTTGAGATTTATACTTGCGCAAATTGGAAATATTCTGCCTAATGTTGTACTCTGTGCAATGTGGTAATCATGCACACGAGTGCGCTCTTTCTAGCTCATCGTGACCCTTTTAGAGTGTAAACGGGTAATGTTTTGAGAATAAAATAAGTAAACTCGCCCGCTTTGCGACAAACATTAAATGTTCTATAATTTTTGATTTTTGTTATTTTTTTTATTAAAACAGACCCCTGATGTAGAGAGTGTTAAACTGAATAATAAATGAACAGGGAAGTAGAGATGGTAAAAAATATTTTTTATAATAAGCCCAGCCTTTATTCAGATTTTTAATGGCTGATAGAAAAGCATCTACCTTTGTAGAGCAATACAATACTTTAGGCAATTGCAGAATAGTCCCATTAGCCACATATACACTTCAGAAAATTGAGTACACAACTATTTCTGGGCTTAAAAGTTACAAAAACCAAATCAATGTGGATCATTGTATCTCAAAATTAATACAATGTGGCCCCCATGCACTATTTAAAGCCCGATGTAGCCCCATTACCGAAATAGTTGCCCACCCCTGCTGTAGACCCTACTCCTAAAAGACACATTTTTGATTTTATTTATAAAAATGTATGCATTTCCTTTGTTTAATAATAAACAAATTTTCCAATGGAGGGCGTCTCAGAATGTCCTGAAAGGATTCACAGGGTGAATAGAAATTAAAAATCCCTCTGTTTTTATTGGCATATTGCGCACCGTCCAAACTTTTTCAGAATTGGGGTTGCAGAATAGAATAGTTATAGGAACATTTATATTAAAGGGATAGTTCACCCAAAAATGAACATTTTCTCATAATTTACTCACTCTCATGATATCCCATGCATGTATGACTTTCTTTCTTCAACACAATTGACGAAAATTTGAAAGATATCTCAGCTCAGAAGGTCCTTACAATGCAAGTGGATGGTGATCAGACTTTTGAAGCTCCGAAAAATCACAGACAGTCAGCATGAATGTCATCGACACGACTCCACCGGTTAAATGAATGTCTTCTAAAGCGAATCAATCACTTTTGGTGCAAAAATATCAATATTTAAGTACTTTTTAACTCTAAATCATCGCTTCCGGTAAGCTTTATGAGAGGGTTGAGTCCAAGCGGTCTCTCATGTGATGTATTCCATTGCCAAGATACAGAGCTAATCTGACGTTCTCCTCTCAGTTGAGACATCCAGGATTATTAAACCACAAAAGGCTGCTATTTAATTAAACAAGTATGTACTCCGTATGTGCGTCGCGCTACAATGTGAATTTGCACTCGGTTTACTGTCATCTGCTACAAACAGTGCGCAAGATGCTAATGACGGTGTTTTCCCTGTATGAGCCTTGGAGCAACCTTAAAAGGTGTAAGCAGCCGGCATCAGCGCAACACTGTCTCCACACATTCACAAGTGCTCACTTCTGAATTATTTCATAATTTTCATTAAATCACAGCTTTTGCGGTTAAATAATCTCGCTAGGACATAACATGATTTTAATTTGAGGGCTGAATTTTTACTGTGGTGATGGGGGCGTGGCCAGGAGGAATGAATGGTAAGGACTCGCACTTGTGCATAATTTCTCTAACAGCTGTTCTGTGTTTTAGTGAGCAGCGTTGGGGACATAAAAGGGGAGATGAGAAGCACAGAGAGGGGAGAGAGCTGCACGCAGCAGTGTGTTTATGGTAACAAGACTCCTGAGTTTTGTGTGAGACACTGAAAGGTGTGTGTAATAAAAAGTCTTATGTTGGAGTGTTCACCCGGCTCCCGCCTCCACCTTCAATCGAGAACAAGTGATTTGTCACATTTACGTAATGACACTTGTACGTCAGATGGCATCGTTTTTTTGTTATCGGAGCATTTTTACGAGTACCAGAGCGTGGTATTGGACCCTACTACATCATTAGTAGCCACATCATTTACAGTTATGACACACGTTACAAACAATAACGTAACATGGTGCAACATCTCTAAAAGCACAATTTTTTTAAAAGAACGCATGCGCATGTGAGATTTGAGCTCTGGTGGAAGGGACCATTATTAAAACATAATAAAATAAAAAAATTTTTGACAGTGTTTTTGTTTTTACTTTGAGCTTGACAACTGTGGCCAATATGAACTGTTATTGTATGAAAAAGAAAAGTGTGTTGCCTACATTCTTCAAAATGTCTGCTTTGTGAGTTTCACACACACACAAAAAGAAGCAGCAGCATACAGGTTTGGAACGACATGGTAATCAGGAGGTTGCTTGTCTTCACCAGGAGTGAGCCAAAAACTATAAACAATCCTGAGGGACTGTCCCTGTCACAAGTGTGCTTTAAATCACTTTGGATGAAGTGTCTGCCAAACAACTACTTACTGAACTTACTGAAATGACTACTTACTCGTTCTCGCAGTGTTAAGTGTCTTGCTGAGCACTAATGCATCAGATCATGGACAGATGGGTTATAAAAGTCCTGCAGGCACAGGTTGTACCAGAGTGTTCCTGCAAATGAGCGCCCACTGATTTATTCTTCTGTATAACCTGACAGGTGTAAAAATAACAGCGATGGATCACCCAGGTGGAATGCAGCGTTTCCATGCTCCCACTCTGCCTCAACACCCCAGAGGAGAAGTGAGGAGGTGACGGAGAATGAGTTATGAAGAAACAGAGCGGAATATGCATGAGTGTGGTGCACAGAGACTTCATCACTGCTTGGGTTTGTACTGCCGCCAAGAGTTGACGTATTGAATCATTTTCACACATAGCCATTTCTTTCCCCTGTCACCTACTTCTCTGCCTTTTTTTCAGCTAACTCTTTGTACTTAGTTCTCATCCATTCTCAGAACAACTTAAATGCAGTGTAGAGCACTCCATAAAATATTATCAAAGTACTTGAGAGGCCTTACACATCATGACGGCAGTCGTCCATTTCAGTAAAACACTGTTCAAAGTTTAAATATCAGTGTTGTGTAAGTGCTTGTGTATTGTGAGCTTTTTACATATTGGGTTCATAAAAATCTAAAAAAGATTTAGAGGTTTTGAGAAGTTCGGAAAAAGGTATCTATTAGCTATGAATGTTGACAGTTTAGAGGAATATCCCGGGTTCAATGCAAATGAAGCTCAATGGACAGCATTTGTGGCATAATGTTGTTTACCACAAAAAATCATTGCAACTTCTGCCTCCTTTTCTTTTAAAAAAGCAAAGATTGTGGCTACATTGAGGCAATTACGATGGAAGTGAAAAGGGCCCATTTTTGGAGTGTTTAAGGCAGAAATGTGAAGTTTATAATTGAATAAAATCACTAAGATTACCTCCTCTGTTAAAATGTGTGTATTATTTGAGCTGTAACGTTGAAGTTTTACATCATTACACTGTCATGGCAACAAAGTTGGATATAACTTTGCACAGATAAGGTTTGTAAGGGATTTTATCACACTAAAATCATGTTAACACACATATTGTTTATGCCATGTGGCTATACTTTTGAAACTGTGAGTATTTTCACATTTACAGATTAGCCTCATTCACTTTCATTGTAAGTCCCTGATTTTTGCCTTTTTTGTTTTTTAAAAAAAAGAAAGAAAAAGAGAAGAAATTTATTTCATCATTTACTCGCCCTCATGATATCCCAGGTGTGTTTGACTTTCTTTCTTCACCAGAACACATTTGAAGAAAAATAGAAAAATATCTCAGCTCAGTATAAACTTCATCCCTATGACTCCAGCTATTAAATTAATGTCTTCTAAAGCGATTCAATCAATTTTGGTGCAAAAATGATCCATTTTCAAGTACTTTTTAACCATAATCCAACGTGAGGGTAGCTGCATGAGAGGATGGAGGCCAAGCGGTCTCATGTGTGACGTATTTGTGGTGCCACGATACCGACGTAATCTCACGTTCTCCTCTCAGTTGAGACATCCAGGATAAGCACACAAATGCATCATTGTGAGTAAAGAAACAGATAAATACAGATCTAAACCAAAACCAACCAAGCTTCTGTACAGCGTTCCTCCTTCTCACTTGTAAACAGCACTGCTCTTACAGCCGTGATTCATGTGCCTCAGTTATCACGTGTTTCAAATGCCGATGCGATTACGTCACACATGCTTACCGCTGCTGACCAGAAGCATGATTTAGAGTTAAAAATATATATATAAATACTTAAATATTTATCTTTTCGCACCAAAAGCAATAAAAGACATGGATAAAACAGCTGGTGACATAAGGGTGATGTCTATGCAGATTTTTGGAGCTTCAAAGAGAAATCTGCATTCACTTGCATTTTATGGACCTGCTGAGCTGAGATATATTTTCCCAATTTTCTTCAAATGTGTTCTGGTGAAGGAAGAAAGTCATACACACCTGGGATATCATAAGAGTGAAGAAATGATGAGAGAATTTTCATTTTTAGGTGAACTATCCCTTTAAGAATGTTTTGTGATCCGGCCCCAGGACTGTAAACTCCTGATAGCTTGTGATTTTAAGCTCTGAAGTTCATGTGGGTTTGATTCCCAGTGAACACACAAACTGAGAAAATATATCTCATGAATTAGCTGTCGCTTTGGATGAAGCATCTGCCAGATGAATATATGTCATTGTAGAAACAAAAATAGTTCATTTCTCATTCGCATTAAGAAATATACATTTTTAAATTATATTTGTTTATTGTTATTAACATTCCTTTATATTCTGCCTAAAACCTCGTTTTGTGTTCCACGGAAGAAAAAAAGTCATACAGATTTGGGACGATATAATGACAAATAAATAATGCAAGAATTTAAAAATGATTTGAGTGAACAATCCCTTTAATCACAAGCTAGTCTTATTATGTGACCTATCCATCTATATGGAAAGTAACATGTTTCTTCCAGTAATTCTCGCAGTATTTCTTTCAGCAGTCAGTTATTTAGTAATAGCTTCCCTGCTTATGTGTGGTTACTTGCTGTGATCAGGCCCAGACAGAAAATGTTTCCACATTTTTTCCACATTTTCTGCGCTGATTTTGGGGCAAAATCTATGGAATTCTGCAGAAAGGATTGTACATGATAAAGTATGTTAAACTGAGCACAGATTCCATCTGGCATGAGTAAGTCAAACCATTTGGGAAAGCCATGTGAAGTGTTGCCAGAATGAATTTAAAACTTACATGGGGTACAAGTTGGTCTTATATCCATCTATCATCAATTCATCCTCCTGAGGTCTCCATCCCTTTGGATTTAGAAGACAGGATTTTGACCTCACTTATTATTCTAAATATGCCCTTACCTGCCGTTATTAACACACCAACCAGCTTGAAACAACATTTACCATTTGTATGGACTACGATTAGGCTGTCATCACCATATAGACAAATTACAAATGTCCTCTCATCACTAGGATGAATAGTAACTACTTGAAGACCTATTTCAATATATGGAGTGAGTGTGAAAGAGAATTCTCAGGCCTATAACAGATAACACACTTCCATAATTGGACTTCCAAGAGACAAAGAGATATCCTTATATTCCATGATTCTTCAGAATCCACCTATGGTTTTGAGCCTTCTCTGAGAACATAGGATCCCATTGACATAGTTAAACTGGCTTTTTTAATGTCAAGATCAAGTCTTGTTTCACACAACTCGCTTGTACAGTACATAAGCAACAGCAGCCTTGCAATGTGCTTTTTTACGCTGATAGTGTTTCTACTCAGTGGCGTAACTTGGATCTAACGGGCCCCGGTGCAAAGAACCTGTTGGGCCCCTTTTCTTAATTCGGGGGGGGGGTCCCCCTTCGGTTGTTTTCGCCTTTGTTTTTCATCGCCTGTCATTTTTATAGTTCACTTTTGGTCGGCCTTCACAGGCCCCCTCTCACCCTGGGCCCTAGGGCAGCTTCCCAACCTGCCCTCCCTATAGTTACGCCATAGTTACTGCTGTGTAGCAAAGCTGTGGCTATGCACAGAAAATAAAAGAGAGATTTCTGAGGTTTCTTACAATTAATATAATTTGATAGAATATATAAATGGGGCCTGGGTATCCCAGCGAGTATTGACGCTGACTAACACCCCTCGTGAGTTCGATTCCAGGGCGTTCTGAGTGACTCCAGCCAGGTCTCCTAAGCGACAAAATTGGCCCAGTTGCTAGGGAAGGTAGAGTCACATGGGGTAACCTCCTCGTGATCACGATTAGTGGTTCTCGCTCACAACAGGGCAGGTTGTGAGTTGTGCGTGGATTCTGGAGAGTAGCATGAACCTTCACTTGCGTAGTCTCCATGGCGTCATGCACAGCGAGCCACGTGATAAGGTGTGCGGATTGACGGTCTCAGAAGCAGAGGCAACTGAAACTTGTCCTCTGCCACCCGGATTGAAGTGAGTAACCCCTACATGCAGCAGGGGTGCCTTTAGGGGGTTGGGGTGTGGTTTAAGATGATTCTAAGGGTCCTGGACAGACAGGGGGCCCAGCAGAAGCACCAAGTCTTTTCCTGCCTGATTTTGTGATAAATGGCACTTCGCACTGGTTAGCTAAAAGACATTCATGAATAAACAAACTGATGAACAATAAAAAAAGTATTTCCTTTACATAACATGCCCGTTTCCCCTGTGCAAATCATCACAGAGAATCATTTCACACAATTTTAATTCAATTCCTTTTATGGTCAGATTCCATCTTCAACGCTCACATCATCTGTAAAGGCTCCTGCACTTTACACCTCTAAGTGTTTTGAAGGGGTAAAGGGGTGAAGAAATGTGTTCAAAATTATCCTCACAGTAGTCTGGGTCATATCACTGTCATCTTATTTGATCCAAATTAACCTGACCTCACCGTGCTATTCTAATTATGCTCTCTGAGTGATTTCCTACATGTTTCTGCTCTCCAAATTGTGTGTGTGTGTGTGTGTGTGTGTTTCTTTTTAAACCAGGTTCAATTGCAATGCAAGACATCTGCTGACCTACTCCATCCAATCCTAACTATGCAAATATTCATAAACTGTGCATTCGCATAATCTCTGAACATTTCTGAATTCATTCAGAATATTGTGTTTATAGATTTGGCTAAATTATAAAAAAGTCAAATGTAAGGCCTAAGCTCATTAATGCATTACAGATATTGTGCTTTATATGCTATGTGGTTTAAAGATATACACCACATGGACAAAAGTATGCCGACACCCTCTTCTAGATTCTAGCAAATGTCATATGCTCTAGTATTTGAGCTACAGGAACAAACATTATATACTCACAGTGGTGGTGGATCTCTAAACCATATAACATTACATTTACTATAGTTAAAAACATCATTTATTACAGCTACATTTCTCTAAGAAAGCACTGCGACACAACACGTCAAATAGCAAACATGCATAGCGATGTCTATCCATGGCATTTGGGATACTGTAGGTCAGGACAACTCTGAACATCTGGGCAACATTTAAAAATGATATTACAATGACCTAATGGTAAAATTATCATGTGTTATCACATTAACATGTGTCACTGCAGAAGGGGTCATTTGCACATATGCTACACTCATGTCTCTTTGAAGACTGGTGGACCAGTAATGCAATTAAAGACAAATCTGAAACATTACGTCTTTAGTGGTGAGAGCTCTTGTGGGCGTAACAAAAAATTACCAATAATGATGGCCTGCCTTAAACAACAAAAGAAATCGAGCAAAACACACTTATTATAGCAAATATGCATCTAACACCCATGCATCTTAAATACATCATTTTGACTTCATGGTGAACCTGTGTTCCCATGTCATATAAACAGAGTGCTTATGAACCAATCAAGTGCATGGAGTCTGATTAGCCCAGTTTGCTTTTATCTTAATTTTTTTTTTTTAAAGAGCATGTTGCTGGAAAGAGGCCAATGGGGAAGTCTAATTAAATTTTTTTTTGCTCATCTTGAATGGGCCATATTAAAGACTTGATTATTTGAATGTGAAAAGTGACAGCAGTATGCGCATACTGTAGCCCTCACGCCAAGATTCTTCTCCAGTCATGGGGTTTTAGGAACAGCAATCAACATGTTTGTAGCTATATAACCGAAAGATGCATTATACTTTGAAGGATGCAAAGAGCCAAATACAACAGAAAAAGAACTGTTAGGAGAGAGGAGCTCTTAGGAGGGCTGTTTGAAAGTGGAGATTTGTAGTAAATAAGTACATAAATATTGATCTGTTTCTCAACTACACCTATCATACCGCCTGGAGTTGTGTAGATTATTTTGTGCTGCCTTTATGTCCTTTTTGGAGTCTCAAAGTTCTGGCCACCATTCACTTGCATTGTGCGGACCATCAGAGCTGAGGTACTATTCTATAAGTCTAGCTTTGTGCTCTGATGGGGTGAGTAAATGATGAGAAAATTTTCATTTTTCAGTGAACTATCCCTTTAATAGAAACTTTTTCAGCCTGTTGATGCTAATGCCAGATAACAGTTGTATAATTTGTCAACATTGTAAACAATTTTGGACAGTAGACTATATAGAAAATGTGAACTAATTTAGGCAGTGACGTCAGGCCCGTTGGTGGGGTAAATGAGATTGATACAAAGCAAGATTTCTAAATGTTTCTTATAAAAAAAATCTTTAATACAAGGACAAATTTGGTTGATTATAATACAGATGCAACAGAGTTAGATTTTGAATTGTAGCCTACACTTAACAAACAGGGTTATCAAAACAACTGTTCAATCCACTATAATCAGACTGACCAAAATGTCAAAAATGAATTATTTATGTGCAATGTCCACATTTCTTTCAGAATACTGCCCCCTTTTGGAGATAATGCAATATGCCTTCAGTTTTACAGAGGTTAACTGCTGGTTTCTGTGCAATCGGTGCATTTTCATACACACCACATTTTTCACATTTTCATTTTATGTATAAATTCATTCTGATTTACACCTTAAAATGTCTCAACACTGTACCAAAAAGAGCAAATATTTCCACATAATTTATTGGGGTCAAAACATTCCTGTTATGACCAAAACAAACCTGAATTGAGATCTGTTTGATAGCATATCTTGCATACTTGCCCCGTCCACTCCCACACAGAGGGCAATCTTATAAAGTGAACTTCACTTTCACTGAAAAAGATTTTTGGTATGCAAGAGCCAATTACTGCAATGATTCCTACTCCGTAGTTCTTAAGAAGTCAACTACAAAAGTCCTCTAAAAACTCTCTTTCAACAGGACAGTAAATTGCTTGTCTTGTTTGAGTCTGCTTTATGGCTGTTTTATGGTAATTTATTAACTTTATGATTCTTTTAAAGATATGTTGCTTTGAATGTATATTGTATTTAGATATGGGATGTCAATGTCGGATTTGACCCCAGTTTGACCTATAAATTGGCCAGTTCTGAGCAGCGTGATGCTCAGTGTGAAATTAAAACAGGACAGAGGTGTCGTGGGGCAATGGGTCACTACAGGTTATGCATGCCTGACCATCGCATATATAGTACAGTAGGCACCTTTCATGCATCTCGGACTGCGTAATTTTTTAACACGTGAAGCTGTTTGAAAATTCTGTAAATATGAGCTGGTCCATGATTTTGAGTCACTTTGATCCAGAAAGAGTTGTATGCTCTAAAATAAAAAGGAAATGCTCAGCTTTCTAATGTAAGAATGATTATGTTTCTACTCCAGATCATTTGAATGTTGGCTGACACTTGTTTCATCTCGCTAGAAATGTGTTTCTACAGTAGTGACTGAAAATTGCACTGAAAAAAAGAGACTGAGCAGGTCACAAATGTCAATATAAAAGAGATGCTTTTTTCCTAAATCAGATTTGAATTGCTTTAATTTCTTGTATTTATTGCTTTCTTCCATGACGCGCGTAATTTACTTAAATCTTAAAAAAGAGATTTCTTGATAGTTTTGTGCATTTATGTATTCATCAGACAATTAGTTCAGTCTACATTGTTTTTTTAGTTAAATTTGTCTTTTCAGGGTTATGCATTTTCTCTTTATTACTGTAAGGGAACAGAATCAAAACATTGAGTTGACCCAGGCCTGATGGGTTTAGACGGATGTCAATGTAGGGGGTCACGTTTAAGGGTGCCAAGGAAAGGAAAAGGATAATTCTTCTAATATTAACAATGATTTGACAATCATTATACACACCAAAGAAGCATGCTTAAAATACTTATCACTGTATATATCTTTCCTGCTTCTCATTTTACATTGTTGTTCACTCACTAGGCTGAGCATGATGTCTGCATGGGTACACAGTGAGTTACATTATAAAAACAGATGAGGCTAAATTCAGAGTCTCATGAATGATAGTAAGCCATTCCGAACCCATGTCTAAGCTGGTATCTGCCTTTATCATTGTCCAACACTGTGCACGATTATCAACATATACTGTCTTGAGGTACCACTAGAGGGCGCCCAAAACTAAACCATATTCATGGACCTCACGCATTGCTACATTTGGATCCATTCCACCGATTTGACATGAAGAAGGGACATTTTATGCATGGTATTGCAATATATAAGTACTGTGCAAACGTTTTAGGCACTTGTGAAAAACTGTCAAAGTGAGGATTTCTTAAAAACATAATGACATAAATAGCTTTCATGAATCAATTAACGTCATACGAAGTCCAGTAAATAGAAAAAGAGTTAAATCAATATTTGTTGTGAACACTTTTGCCTTCAAAACAGCACCAGTTCTCCTACTTACACCTAGACAGTTTTTCTTGGTTGTTGGCAGATTGGATGTTCCAAGCTTCTCGGAGAATTAATACAGATCTATTTAGGCTGTCTCAATTACTTCTGTCTCTTCGTGTAATCACAGACTGTCCTGATGTTCAGTGGGGTGCTCTGTGAGGGCCATGCCATCTGTTGCAGGGCTCCCTGTTCTTCTATTCTTTGCAAAAGTAATGTTTGGGAGTATAAAATGTGTATTTCCTATTGACACAACAAAGAAGCAGATATAAATAACCATCTTAAGACAAATGTTTTTGAGAAACATCTTAAGACTTTTGCACAGTACACACACACACACACACACGCACACAACCCCCCCCCCCCCCAAAACTGCAAAATTATCAGTTTCTCTGGATTTACCATTTATATTTTGTTTGAGAACATTTTTTTTTTATTATTATTATTATATAAACTACTGGCAACATTTCTCCCAAATAAAAATATTGTCATTTAGAGCATTTATTTGCAGAAAATAACAAATGGTCAAAATAGCAAAAAAAGATGTAGAATTTTCAGGCCTCTAATAATGCAAAGCAAACAAGTTCGTATTCTTTTTTAAACAACAAAATACTAAAGTTTTAGGAAGAGTTCAGAAATCAATATTTGTTGGAATAACCCTGATTTTCAATCACAACTTTCACGTGTCTTGGCATGCTCTCTACCGGTCTTTTACATTGCTATTGGGTGACTTTATGCCACTCCTGGTGCAAAAATCCAAGCAACTTGGCTTTGTTTGATGGCTTGTGTCCATCCATCTTCCTCTTGATCACATTCCAGAGGTTTTCAATGGGGTTTAGGTCTGGAGATTGGGCTGGCCATGACAGGGTCTTGATCTGGTGGTCCTCCATCCATACCTTGATTGACCTGGCTGTGCTGCATGGAGCATTGTCCTGCTGGGAAAAATACCATCCTCAGAGCTGGGGAACATTGTCAGAGTAGAAGGAAACAAGGTTTCTTCCAGGATAACCATGTACGTGGCTTGAAGACGAATCTGCCAGATTCCAGCCTTTCTGAAGCACCACCGGATTATCGCCGATCCTCCACCAAATTTCACAGTGGGTGAGACACTGTGGCTTGTAGATGTCTCCAGGTCTCAGTCTAACCTTTAGACAACCAGGTGGAGGATCGGTGATGGGGTGCTAGATACAAGATTTGAGGAGTGATACATGAAAGGTGGGTTATCTGTGCAGTGATAGTGAAGTGACCTACTATATAGTGTGTAGTGTATGTGGTGGAGAGCCACACTATCTGACCAGGCTGGCACTCAAGGATTGGCTTGTTCCTTCTGGTGCCGGACTATGCACTGTAGATGTACGGGGCAGAGTTCCAGGTTCTTTAGCTGTTTTTGAACCAGTGGTCTGACACCGGAACTTATGATGGCTCTTTGGACCAGGAGAATACTGATGGTTGGAATCCTAGGATACAATGAAATGGAGTGATACCGGTCGATGGGTGACAGAGTGAGTTTTGTGCATATTCTGCCCAAGGTAGGTAATGACTCCAATCGTTTTGGTTTTTAAGGCAGTAGGTTCTTAGAAATCAACCAATTTCCTGAATATTTCCCTCTGTCTGGTTGTTAGTTTAAAGGTGGAAACCAGAGAAGAGGCTGATGGAGACACCCAGAAGGTTGAAGGCATTTATTTTTCTGCCTTTAGGTATAGGCAATGTTCATGAAGACATTGCAGGACCAGTCTAACATGATGGATATGTTCATTGAGATTGGATGAGAAAATAAGAATGTTGTCAATGTAGACAATGATGAAGTGATGTAGATACTCATGAAGGATCTTGTTCATGTAGGAATGGAAAACTGAGAGGGCACTGACCAATCGATATGGCATGACGAGATATCAGGTCATCTAGGAGTCATTTAGCACCAGGTTCTCCACAAACATGCGGTGCGTGATGGGAGAGGGACGGCTATCCCAGGCCAATCGGAGTCCCGCGGTGCTGCGGTATTGTTATGTTATGGGGGGATTCTGACCAGGCATTCAGTCATGACCCCACAGATGGTAGCGTTGCACCAGTGACTCCTCAGCCAAGCACACACACCAAATTTCTGAACCTGCAGTTCCCCTTGTACTGAGCAGGATTACTATTGCAACAGCACATCATCAGTAAGGTAAAACTAACCTGTCTCATGATGGTCTGTAGGGTGAGGGGTTCTGTCTTACAAGTAATATAGCCTGAGCCAATGATTTTACCTACTACTGAGTGGATGGGTAACAGCGTGGGATATAGGATTGCCTGGAGGTGGAGTTGGGAGATGAGGATGCCAGAGATTAAATTCCCTGCCAAACCTGAATCCAGAAGAGCATCAACAGAAAGAGAGCACTGAAAATTGGAGATGAACACTCAAACAGAAAGGTCTAGTGACAATCGAACTGTAATGAACAGAACTCACCCTCACTTGGGGTGGCCGAATGGGACAGGAAGGCAAGAGGTGATCAGCCACCCCACAATAGAGACACAAGTTAAGCTCTTATCTCCTTCTCTCTGCCGGTGTCAAAAATGGGTTGATCTGAGTCGCGTTGGCTTCGCACCGGGTGTACATAAAGGTGGATGGGGCATTAGTGCAGATTAACTCTTTCCACGAAGGATGGAGATGTACTGGAGATTTTTGGTCTGCGTGACACAACTGAAGACGATGCTCAATCCTAAAAGACATCTGAATCATAGCGTTTAAGGTAGACTCATAGTGCTGAGTCCTAAGGAGTCATCAAAACAAGCAAGTTGTAGTTGCAATTCCCTTCGAAGTCCCTGGCAGTAGTTGGTGATAAGCGCTTGTTCATTCTAGTTACTGGCGAAAACATAGCGCATACTCATTGACTGGAAGTTCACTTTGCTTCAGAAGAATCAGCTGCTCGCTGGTGTGTCACTGACAGGGCACTAAAAAACCTCCCGAAAATGTGAGACGAAGGTGTTGACTGATTGTTTGACTTGACCGTTTTGATTCCAGATTGAGGAGCCCCACTGCAGCACTTTCCCAGTGAGAAGAGAGATAATATAGGCAAATCTGTCTCTTTCAGTAGGGAAACGCTACAGTGCTAAAGAAGGAAGCCATTGCATTCATCTGCAGAGCCGGAGTAACAAGTGGGCATCGCCAGGATACTCAATAGGGTGAGGAAGGAGGAGGACGCGAAAAAGTTGCAGGAACAAATCTGGTAGTGATATCCATTGGGGCTGACTGTCCGCTGGACACTGATGAAGATAATAAAGGCACCACTCATATTACGGTGTCAAGGTCGCGTTGAATCTGACACATCATGTCCTCATGGCACTGGAGTTTCTTCTGGAGCATCATGAATTTGTTGAAACTGAACAGGTCCGTAATGTGGTCGAGTCTTTGGTCACAATCACAGAGCAAAACTTGAAGATCAGGGAGAAGCACGTGCATCACTGTAAACCAAATGTTTGCTTTATTTATTTTTTCTTTTAAAGAAAAGGAGCTAGAGACAACTTGAAATTATTTTTGTGGTAATCAACATTATGCCATTGAGCTCAAATTGTAAGAAAAGGAGGGACAAGTCTAAATACATTTTGGTCGTAATCAACATTATGTTAATCAATATTGTATGAAATGTCATACAAGTTTAAAACAACATAAGAAGGAATGAATTATGACAGAATAATCTTTTCTTTTTATATATCCCTTTAAAAGTAGGACTTATATGGCTTGACAATATATTAATTGTCAAGAAAATAATCATTGTTTGTATCAAGTAAAAGAGA
This sequence comes from Moxostoma hubbsi, assembly GCA_032164185.1. Taxonomy (NCBI): domain Eukaryota; kingdom Metazoa; phylum Chordata; class Actinopteri; order Cypriniformes; family Catostomidae; genus Moxostoma; species Moxostoma hubbsi. The sequence goes on along the minus strand of JAVLUX010000024.1, from coordinate 33,404,415 downwards.
CATTTCAGTGATTCTTTCCAAACCCAAGTAAAAGCTTTTTTATTATCAAAATTTTATACTCAGACTATTCTGTCTATGCAGCTTGTTGCAGCGCACCAAATTGCTTTGTTAACAGCAGGGTGTCATTGCTGTTTGGAGATAATGATTGTTTTGAGATATTACAGACCTCATTATCATGTCTGTTATTTACCTTGACTTCATTCGCGGCCAATTCCTTTCTGATCCTGTTAAAACATGGATGATTTAGGCTTGGAGGCTAATATTAGCTCATGGTTAGGTTCAAAATGAAGATGTTTAATGAAAAAACTATAATGACAAAACAGACAGGACTAAGTTACTTCTTTGAGTTGTAAATTAAAACCAGGCATATAATAACTCTTCATATTTTCATAGTCTTCTAGACTTGTAGTGTTTTGTATCCTGCCCATATGCAAGTAACAGTTCTGTCATGTTTTCTGCATTGTTTTTTGATGATAAAGATGTGTTAAAAATAGAAGCAACTTAAAGGGAAGAAAGTAATGTATCGCTAAAATAACTTTGAATATTAACTTTTTCAAATGGGTGCTTCATTGAAATGGAGACTGCTGCCAACCGAGAGACAATTATGGGTTTTCGACATGCAAAAATGTGTTGAAGCTCTCCATTATACATTTAAAAAGTGTGATACTTTCACCCATTTGCATATAAAAGGTAGAAACAGCATAAAGGAGCTCAAATCTAAAAATAAGCATTTTGACCTTCACATACAGTACAGTACTGATGCGTCTCTTCTGCTTATTGCAATGCAAAAAAGCAAAGAGTTGAAAGCTATTTCAGTGCTTTGGCAGCTTGAATGTTGAAGAAATGGAAAAACAGTAGGTGGTCTGGTTTTGAGATAAAGTTTTTCTTCATAATAGCAGTGAATAGATAACCAGAGAACACATTGTTGATATGAATTCCGTTTTGATTGAGCATCTGTTCTTTCTACAAGAAGTGATGATTAACCAGTGAAGGTATGGGGATAATCAGAGGAAAATAAAAGCATTCTGGCAAAAGGACACATGTGAAAACATCATGGTGTTATCGAGCATTATTAGACAATCAGAGGCAATAACATCACCCACCCCAAGGCTGTCCATGAGGATGCCTATGGTAGCTATATTGTACTAATATAATATTATTCATTTGGTTAGTAGTGCTTCTGTTTTTGGAAAACATAAGATTGATATTTCAGATCATTTTTATGGGTCACATTCTCTGACAAAATATAATTGCTTCTTTTAATACCCTCTCTCCCTCCCTCCCTCCCTCTCTCTCTCTCTCTCTCTCTCTCTCTCTCTCTATATATATATATATATATATATAGAGAGAGAGAGAGAGAGAGAGAGAGAGAGATAGATTGTACTTTGAGTAATTGTAAAAAAATTTTAGTAATAAAGTTTTGCTCTTCAAATTTCAGTTGCACTGCTTGTTTAAATAAGAAAAAAATAACAAATGTGCTGCAACAAACCCACGTTCTAAACTACTGCATTTTATTACATACAGTAAATACACTTGGATATACTGCATATGTTCTAAAGCAGAATGTTGCCCATATTGCACAATAAGAGGGAACACAAAGTAAATGTTATATGTTTATGACACTATGTTATTTTAATCACAGCAACTAGAATTTCTCTATTACATTAAAAACTACTAGATGTGTATTATAATGATATGCTCAAAAAAAAAAAAAAAGTTTAGCCTATTACACATTTCAATTTCTAAACAAAATTCCTTCAAATTGAGTGGTTTTTTTTTAACCAAAATTAAATTACTAAAATATTTTTTATAAATCAGTTAATCTTAATTGCTTATTTCAAGGGCAATTTATGTTGCAGCATCTGATGACAAACACTTACATGTTTAAAATAAAAAATAATAAACGTTTTAAAGTGATAACGTAATAAAAGTGTGTGCAAGTAATATATATATACTGAAAATGTTATTTTGTTGGGAAAACATTGTAGCCCGTGTAGAATTGTATTATTTTATTTCCAATTACGATAAAATCAAATAAATTTTATCAAGACAGCACGGGTCACTGCCAGGTCATTACAAAAACAGGATAGAGCATGACCTACCTGACACCTTTGACATTTAAACAGCAGAGGGCTCCTTAACATTGTGACATTGTTAACTCCTCTGCAAACACATCGAGTAACCAATGCATTTTCTCTCATTAAAACACTTCATTGTGCCTGATGTGAAGCATTCAAACGTTTACAGCACATTCTTATAAATTACACATAGCTACACAAACGTGTAAAATCATCATGTAGGCTATACATCACTAAGTTATCTGATATATATATAAAAACTATATATAAAAAAATAATATATATATATATATATATATATATATTCCAAAACACGAACGAATACATGAAAAAGAGACGTGCGCTCTCATAGCGCCCAAAAAATATGACGTCACAGAGTTTGACGTTCTTTTTTACAGTCTATGGAAAGACCTGCCACTCATTCGTCGCTGGAAGCTTCCCGCCACAATGAAGCATCCGCAGCGCTCTTGCTGACCGACCGCACTTATGAAAGAGCTGTCAATCATTTCGTCGCTCACTGCTGCCCGTCACTATGACGTCACGTGAGTTGCTGTATTGACCGCTGTAAGGAAAATCCCGTCAATCATTCCGTCGCGCGCAGCTTCCCGCAACTACAAAGTACCGCTCTAGGAGAGCGCCCACACTCTCCCGCCACTGTGACGTCGTCACGTGCGTTGCCGTTCTGTCCGCGCTATGGTAGACCTGTCAATCATTCCCTCCCGCGAGCGAATGGAAAACCCGCGCGCCGAATTGCGCGTGAAACCACTACTGTTATCCACCATGAATGATGCGTTTTGACGCAGGATCAACACAACTTTGACAGGTGAGGATAATAACACTGGAAGCTTGAAGATACTGATACTGGGATCCTGAGGGGAAAATTAACAAACAATGATGGATAAACGCGACAAGAAAGCAAAAGAAGAATCCAAGAAGTCAACTAAAACCACAGGGAAGCTGTTTCGGAGGAAATCGTTTAAGTCCGTGGAAAGTTTAGTGAGTAGGGTTTGGAAAAGTTTCGGAAGCTGGTCTGGCGGTGGGAAAACAACTGAACGCGCGGGGGCTGAAGAAGACGATGGTGGGTTTGGAGCGAGCCCTCCTTGCACTGGAAACTCAGGACACCTGACAAACGAGGACAGCGGCCCGGTGATGAAGAGTTCGTCGTTTCCCACCGACCGCTCCTCGGCGAAAGAGCGACTCTCCTCGCTCTACGGGCATAAGACGCCTGGCGTGTTGGGTTTGAAGAACCACGGCAACACCTGCTTCATGAACGCCGTTGTGCAGTGCTTGAGCAACACGGATCTGCTCGCTGAATACTTGGGCTTGGATCGATATAAACTGGATCTGTATCGTATGAACGGGATTGCGAGCAGCGGGAACGCTCGTGAGAAGGGAGAAGTGACGGAGCAGCTCGCGTGTCTGGTTCGAGCACTTTGGACTTTTCAATATACGCCTCAACTCTCAGCTGAGTTTAAGGTAGACTCAAGTTTATCAACCCTAAAACGCACACATTCCCCCTTTCAATGCATATATGGGTCAAAAAAGACCCAGGTGAAATATATACTTATTCTTTATAAAAATATACTGTATATATATATATATATATATATATATATATAGGTTTGGGAAGTAATGGAATACATGTAACGGGATTACGTGTTTAAATTACAAAATATTAGTAACTGTATTCCATTACAGTTACAATTTAAAAAATTAGTAATTAAAATACAGTTACATTCAAAAAGTATTTTGATTACATTACAGTTACAATTTAAAAAATTAGTAATTAAAATACAGTTACATTCAAAAAGTATTTTGATTACATTACAGTTACAATTTAAAAAATTAGTAATTAAAATACAGTTACATTCAAAAAGTATTTTGATTACTGAAGAGATTACTTTGCATTTTATTGTCATTTTTTTATTTAATATTTAGTCCTTTCAGATGGAAAACATTTATACATATAAATGATGCGATCCAACAGTTGTGAAACACTTTCTTATGATGTGTGACATTCATACGAGCAGACAGAGAAGAACGTTTGAAGTCTGGAGCAGAAGAAATAGAAATAAACCTTGTGTAAATTGTTAGCTTTATGCTAAGCTAAAATGCTAATTCTAGCCATTTCACATGCGCATGTTACCAGACACGATCGTATTTTTATCAAGAAAATTCACGTTAGATCATAATTTAATTTTTTTCTAGTAAGACCTTTGATATTAGGACAAATATCATATTCTTGATAATAATTTTTGTATTGTTTTCCTATAAAAATATCTAAAAATCAAAAGATCAATTTGATTGATCTTGTTTTAGAAACAACACTGCATAAAATATTTGGGTTTTTCAGAGAATGTATTTTTAACATGTGTATTTTGTCTTTTTTTTTAATAGTTTTTATAGTCAAAACAAGTGAAAAAAATCTTCCAGTGCTGAAGAAGTAGTATTTATAATATGTTACTGACCTTGAGTAATCTAACAGAATACATTACAAATTACATTTTACAGCATGTAATCTGTAGTGGATTACATTTCAAAAGTAACCCTCCCAACCCTGTCTATATATATCTCACTGAAAAGTGAGTAGGAGTTTAAGGTAGACACGACTAATTAATTGGTTTATTAACCCTAGCACGCCTGTTTTAAAGAATAAGCTTATTCTTTATAAAACTATACCACCCCCCCCCCCCCCCCCCCCCAAAAGACAGTAAGGATTAATTATATGTAGGATTACATCTATATCAGTTGAGTGACACATTCAATATCATAGTGTGAATATATAACCTAATATTTATAAATGGCAAAAATAAATTATTTTAAAAATAATAATTATACAATATTGCATGTAGCTGTTTCTTAAATATGTAAGACTACACAAGTAATTGTTTTAAAACAAAATTAAGTCATCAATCTGCAATGGCACTTATTTAATTTTAAAATGTAAGTTTAGCGTTGTAAGCAAAAATGTATTTCTATACAAAAAAATATTACATTAAATTAATTAAAAATAAGCTGTCTCAGAAGTTAATAGAGGAGATTATTTCATTACACAAGAAAGGCCAGGGCTAAAAGTACATTTCCAAGGCACTTCAATTCCCATTAGACTAAGCTGGCAGCACCATTCATACAGTTTATAAATATGGTACAACAGCAACCTTCTTGGGGTGTGAAAGAAAGCAAAACTTCAAGGGAAAAATGTTGACTTGAATATACAAGAAGTAATAGGGAAGAAGTGTCCTGAGGTCCTGGAAGAAGGTTTTATAGACGTATGACACTAAACTGAAATTGAGTTTTAGACCCATGGGTCAGCAGTACGTCTGGAGTAAGATGACAAGGTGATGACAAGAACGACACCATCCCCACAGTCAAGCATGGAGGTGGGTCAGTTCTGTTGGTAACGGCTGTCCTGACTATGTGAATGACACCATGGATTCTTTCAGGTATCAGGCCATTTTGGCATGAAAAATGTGATGCCTTCAGTGTGTAAACTGAAGCTCACTTGACTTTCCAGCAAGACACCAAGGATACATCCAAGTTGTCCAAAATCTGGTTCAGGGATAGGTCGTGGAATGTCCTGAAATGGCCCTTTCAGTCTATCATTAAAATCTCATTGCAAACCTTTGTTGGGATTTCAATGAAGCAGCGGCAGCACAGAAACCAAAGCATGTCAATAAGCTGTAAGCGTTTGCTCATGAGAAATGTGTCCAAAGCCTGAGAACACTTACCTGAAACATTTATTTGATGTTATTAAGGATAAAGGATGCTCCACAACCGACTTTGGGGGTTGAATATTTTTGACATTGACCTTGGAGAGTATTAGTCATTTTTTGAGGTTTAAGTTGATGTGTTTTAATTCACATCACCAGAATGTATTGCTGGTCAGGGGGGTTGAATAATTTTGATTGCAACTGTATACACACACTACAGGTCAAAACTTTTGCAACACTTGACTGAAATGTTTCTCATGATCTTAAACATCTTTTGATCTGAAGGCGTATGCTTAAATGTTTGAAATTGGTTTTGTGGACAAAAATATAATTGTGCCATCATATTAATTTATTTCATTATTAAACGAAAATTTTAGAAAATGTTTTATTTTATTTTTTTAATTGATGACTTGGGCCAAATAATAAAGAAAAGCAGCCAAAAAGTGCCCAACATAAATGGGAACTCCTTCAATACTGCTTAAAAGCATCCCAGGGTGAAACCTCAAGAAGCTGCTTGAGAAAATGTCACGAGTTCATGTCCGCAAATTCTAGGCAAAGGGTGACTACTTTGAAGATGCTCAAATATAACACAGTTTTGATTTATTTTAGATTTTGTTTAGTCACAACATAATTCCCATATTTCCATTCATGTTATTCCATAGTTTTGATGAATTTACTATTATTCTAAAATGTAAAAAAAAAATTAATAATAATAATAATAATAAAGAACGTGTGTTTCAAATCTTTTGACCGGTAGTGCATATCTCACTGAAAATGGAGTAGGAGTTTAAGGTGACTGTAAAAAGAAGCCAGTATAACAAAAATATGGGAAATGTCTGTTTGGTGGTAAAATATGAAATGTCTCAACAACTCAACCCACAAAAACACATACAAATAAGTACAATGGACAAAAAAATATATATATATATTTTATAAACTCATAAAATGACAACCTTACAGTTTGTACTTTATATTGCCGAATGACACTAAATACTCTACTGTACAGTATGTACACCGTAAATTATTTTTGTTCTTTTGACAGTATTATTATTGTATTTCAAGTCAAGTCTAGTCAAGTGGTTTTTATTGTCGTTCAACCATATACAGTTAGTACAGTACACAGTGAAACGAGACAACGTTCCTCCAGGACCATGTGCTACATAAAACAACATAGGACAAACCCAGAACTTCCAACTCCAACTTAATATAGATACTGTTTACAATATGTTGCCGTCAATTTTTACAGTATTATGGCTGCATTTTCCACCGTGCCTTACTGTAGCAACTTTACAGTATGTTACTGTCAAATTGAGCTGTATTCGTTGGGAGAAAATGAGCGGTAAAATAATTACAGCAATTTACTGGTAAGAACTGGCCCAATCTCAAACCTGTATATTCACAATTTAGAGAGGAGATTTGTGGCGTTATCCAGTTATCAATTGTCAAAAAGCCAATACCCTGTAGATGTCTTCTCTGCATTAGACTTACTCATACAGTTGCATTTAATAGAAGGACTGTATGGGAATGCACCAGGCAACTGTGAACTCGACTCCTCGTCATTTCAGCCTTGAGAGGAACAGAAGCAAAGTGATCTCTTTTTGACCGAACCAGGTGAGCACCAGAAATCTTTCAGCAGTTTATAATCATTTTTTCAAGCATTCAAGCTCTGCATGGAATATTTGACAAGCAGCTTTGTGAAGTTTCCATTCTCAAACAGATGCGGTAGAACGGCCACTCTGTTTAGTATTGAAGTAGCCTAAGCACTTACATGTTTTGATGTACTATAAGTAACCAAATCACCAAATCATCTGTGGACAAATGTTGAAGTCAAACATGCGCAACTCAATGGACACCCTGTTTGTTATTTATAATAAAGTTAAATAAAGTTAGACCGGCTACTTAATTTGCCCCTTCTATTTAAAATAAAGTTATGTTATGTACAAATATAACGTGTGTAAAGGTTTTGCTCTGAACTTGATTCAATATGTATGTAAGTTACTCTCTGAATGATCTCCGTTCCTTCTGAATGATGCACAACCTTGTAGTTTAAATGTCATGTTAATATAAAAACAAATCTGAAGTTATGTGATCTAAATGCACTTTTCTATGTTGTTCTCTAGGTCTGAATAGGCAATTGGAGAGTGTTCTTTCAGTCATTTGGACATCTGGTGAAATTCATATTTAAGTTTTTGGATGTTTTTTTATGTGTGCAATCATAATTTATCTTTATGAGTAACATTTATGTGATATTTGAGTTGTCATTGTGTAATAAATGTTCTGTTTGCAGGCTTAACTTGTTAATTGTTTTTTAACTACTGTAATAGATAGAAGTAACTATGTAAGCTAAAACTGTGCTTACTGTTAGTTCTACAGTGTGGAAACTGCAATTTAATATACAACATACAACCAACTACCATCATTAATTTTACAGTAAATCGCATACTGTAATTCATTATACAGTATGCTGTAAACTACTGTAGATAGTTGTACTGTAATTTTACTGTAGTATGAAATACAACAGCTTGCTGGCTATTGGTTTCCAGTAAGTTACTGTTGATTGTACACACACAAAAATAAATTGACAGTGTAGTATTATATTAACCAAATATAATATATCTAATATTTTTGGATGGGAGGGGTGAGGTGTATTAAAAACAAAAAACAAAAGTGCAGGTTCAAACACACTAAGAAGTGGTACAGGAGCCCTTGCTCACTGTAAACTTGTCATCTAACCTCAATTTGACCCATGGGCACTGTCCCTGTAAATGGGTGTAATGTCAAGTACTTTAGAAATAAGCATCGGCTGGGCTGAATGATAACTTTCTATACTTGTGTACTATACATAGATGTAGCCTAAACTTGAACATATTTAGCATATTTAATTGCATAACTAATGTAAATGAAAAACTATCAATGCATTACAAAATAATTCCAGTGTTAAATGCATTTAATACTATAGGAAACACATATGGGTTAAATTGAACCCACATCTGGGATAGTGATTCTCACATCTTAAAAAAAGAAAAAAAGGCAATTCACACGATAGAATACGCCTTAATTGAGGAATACATGGAGTGGCACATCAAAAGATCACGTCATAAAAATTATGTCCGACATTTTTGACCCACATTTATTTACATATTTTTAAACATTTCACAATAAAATTTGACGGAATTTTGTGAAATTAAATTTGTGAAGAGATTTATGCATGAAAATGAAATGCATAAATCTTAAAATAGGCTAAAAGATTTATTGGAAAATCATATGGTAAGATAAGAACCTGTTATGCTATATTTCTCAGTGGCAGTTCTAGCTTGTATTGGCACCCTGGGAGAACCCTTTAGAATCCTGTAATCAACAGATTTGAGCAAAATCAACACACATGAAGAACGTGTCATTTAACATCAAGTCATAGAACTACAACTTTAAAGACAACTGAAGAACCCTATACTGCTGAAAATGGTTCTTGATAAGAAGTAGTTATTGATGAACCTAAGGGGCTGCAAAGAACCTTCAAATAACCTTCATTTTTAAAGGAATAGTTCACCCATAAAATAATTATTGTTAAGGAAAAATTATTTACTCACGCTCATGCCATCCCAGATGTGTGACATTCTCTTCAGCAGAACACAAATTAAGATTTTTAAAGATGAATTTCTCAGCTGTATAGGTCCATACAATGCAAGTGAATGGTGACCAAAACTTTGAAGATCCAAAAAGCATGTAAAGGCAGCATAAAAATAATCCATATGACTCCGATGGTAAAATCTATGTTTTTTTTTTAAACAATCAAATTGTGGATGAGAACAGACAAAAATATAACTCCCTTTTCACTATAAATCCTGATATCAGCTGTCTCCTTGGCGATTATGATTACACTTTCTAGCATCATCAAGGATCTCTGTGCACACTGCTAACGTCAAACACTAGGAAGTGTAAATGAACTTGAAATCATGATTGTGCCTAGGGACTGCAATGGCAAGATGTACAGTGAAAAAGGAGTTATATTTTGGTCTGTTCATAAAACCAACTGGATTGCTTCAGAAGACATGGATAAAACCTCTGGAGTCTTATGGATTACCTTTATGTGCTTTTTGGAGCTTCAAAGTTCTGGTTACCATTCACTTGCATTGTATGAACCTACAGAGCTGAAATATTCCTCAAAAATCTTCATTTGTGTTCTGCTGAAGAAAGAAAGTCACACATCTGGGATGGCATGAGGGTGAGTAAATGATGAGAGATTTTCATTTTTGGGTGAACTGTCCCTTTAAGAATGTATCTGACCTCACATTTCATCAATATTTTGATGAGCCGTTGTGGAAACTAATAATAAAATTTTAGCTCCAATCTAATATGATATGAAATTAACATTTGTGGTCAATTCTACTCCGTGATTATTCTGCAATGTTTAAAGTTTATGACAATGTCTATAGAGCCAACTTCAAATTAACTGTAGCAAGTCTGCTTAAAAGGATAGTTCACAAAACAAAAACAAAAAAAAAATCATAGTTTACTCTTTACCTCATGCTCATGCCCATATGAATTCTGTGGAACACAAAAGGAGATGTTAGGCAGAATGACCGCCTCAGTCACCATTCATTTTCAACTTGTGGAAAGAAGATGCAATAAAAGTGAATGGTGACTGAGATTAATATGCTGCCTAACATCTCCCTTGTGTTCTACTTAAGAAAGACAGTATGGGTTTGGATCAACATGTGAGAAAATTATGCCAAAATTTTATTTTTGGATGAACTATCACTTTAACACATTGGTGTTTAGTCTCCGTGGAAATTTAATATAATTTCCCTCCAGAGAAAAGTACATCAGGATGAGAAACTTTCCACTGTCTGATAACATTAGCTCCACGGAGTAAGCTTAAAAAGTGACCGTGAATGTTCAGAAAGGACTTCACACAGGATTCTGACCTATGACCTATGACCTATAGTGCATTCTAGAACAATCAAATCTTCTGTAACATTTTCTGTTTTCTCAGATAGGTAAATATTTTATTGTGAAATTATAAAAAAAAAGAGCATGCCACTGGAGATTTTTCATTCAGTCATGTCACACTGCAACTGTGTCTCGGTATTTATTCATGGCACCTGTTATTAATATATTCATAGTAATTTCCTATACCTGAAAATAGTTATTACTATGTCCCAAAAAGGTTAAACCTTAAACTTTGTGGTTGCTATGCCCGTGTCCTCTTCATAGTCTAAATGGAATGATTTTCAACCCATTTTACTTCCGTATTGAACCGTAATGATCCGTATTTCCCAGTGAAACAGAATATACAAGAGTCTAGGACAAGACTTGACATTCTAGATTGGATTATGAAGAGAAAAAGCTAGTTAAAAGTGTCATGTGAAGAGAAAAAAATGGTACCGTAACCATAAGGCAACCTTTCTTTGATGGGAAGCAGAGGCCCAGTTCTATTCACACTCTCCTATCGAAAAACTGACATTTTTGCCCTGATGGACCCATGTTTGAGCCGCCTGTTGTGACGGCTAGTGAATTACTTCTTACAGCTGTGTGATATAAGGCCGTTCCCACTTTAGTAGACATATTTTTTCTCAATATATATATTATTTGTACTGATTCGCTTCCAAAGAGAACACACAATTCTAATCTACAATCATGCATGTCATACATTTAGGTGAGTCAAGTCTGTAGGAGACTTGATTTGCTTTTTCCTGTTTCGAGACCAGAGCATCTTGTCTGCGGACTGAGTTTGTGTCTGAAGACGACATAAATAAACTTTCACAGATTCTCAGACGTCTGCTAGAGTTAATGAGTGCCTACACCACAGATAAGGGGAGCTCTCTATAAACCACCAAGAGCTCTACCCTGTAATTTAAACCTCCAAATGAGCATACATGTTGTTCCTTAATATCAGCTTCAGTGAAGTGTCTTCTATTTGTAATTAGGCCAGAAAGGATCTGAATGACATAGTACAAGCATTAAAATGATAACTAGGAGACAGGTAGTTTACTTAAAGGAGTAGTTAAAAAATCATGAAAAATCATTTACTCACCCCTATGTCATTCCAAACCTGCAAAGTAAATATATAGCAAAAATGATGACGACTCCAGCGCTGTTGGCGCATCAGATTTCACTGTAGACGCTAGATATGTCCCGCCCCTTATTAAAATTAAATATACGATTGGTTAAAAAATATCCAATCACGTCTAACCTCCTTGTGTGGTTAGAATCTCAGTACACACACACACACACACACTCACACACAAAATAACTGTGCTGCAGCATCACCTCAGTATAATTAAAAGGAACGGATCAAAAGTCTCCTCACTGTACTGGCGGCCATACGTATCATAACTCGTTTTAGGTAGGCATACGCAAAATCCTTTGAAAGATAGGTGGGCATACGGTGTATGCCGGCGTATGGCCTAGACTACATTACTGGTTGTGACCAAACTTGTAAACTGAATCTGAAATGAATGGGTTGGTAAAGGGTAAAGAGCTCCATTTGGTATGTGGTTGATGAATGATAGGCTTGTATTACACAGATCACAAGGTCACGTTGTGTACAGTGACTGATGTCAAAGTAATCCAACTCACTGAGGAGAGTAGCAGAGTTCATGGTTGATTTGAGTCTACATTAACTCATTAATTAAGTCAATGTTTGAAATCACAGTGATTGGTTCCCAGTGGGGTGATGTTCACTCCCTTGTCCTTCTTAAGCCATCAACCCTTTAAAGACCTACTGAAATCAAAAGAGTTTTGTGCGTCCATGTGTCTAAGCTTTAAAGATGTAGTTCACCCCCAAAATAAAAACTCTCTCGCCATTTACTCACCCTCATACCATCCCAGATGTATATGACTTTCTTTCTTTTTAGAAAATTATCTCAGCTCTGTTGGTCCATACAAAGCAAGTAAACGGTGACCAGATTTTTGTAGCTCCAAAAAGCACATACAGGAAACATAAAAGTAGTTCATAAGCCTCCTGTGTTTAAATTCATATCTTCAGAAACTGTCTTTTTTGTACTCTAAATTTCCTTTTCATATGTGAAAGTGAAACTAAACAGGCATCATGGGTGATTTTCAGATGTAAAAGTGAAAATTTAAAAAAGGACACATTTTTATCTGTTTCTCACCCACATATATCGCTTCTGAAGACATGGATTAAACCACTGGAGGCATATGGATTCCTTCTATGCTGCCTTTGTGTGATTTTTGGAGCTACAAAGGTCTGATCACCATTCACTTGCATTGTATGGACCAACAGAGCTGAAATATTCTTTAAAAAAAGTGTTTTGCAGCAGAAAGAAAGTCATACACATCAGGGATGGCATGAGGGTTAGTAAATGATCAGATCATTTTCATTTTTTGGGTGAACTAACCATTTCAGGCCATCTATAGGCTAATGTACTAAAAGTTGACAAAATTAAAAACAAAATTTATAGGCTTTCTCTTCCAGGAAAATGCACCAAAAATACTGATACAAAATGTCCCTCCCCCTAAATTATAAATACAACCTTCAATTGACTAGCATTAGCAACTAGCAGATTGTGCTGGTGTGTAATTGACTATAAAAAATGGAACAAGCTCTCCTTACTTCATGGGTTCACTGAAAGGATGGTAATCAAGAAACCTTTGAAGCTCAAAGCTTTGATATTTTACCATTTCATAAAAATAAAAAAAATGTGTTTAATTATTTAATGCATTATGAATATATAGGTGGCTTAATGGGTTCTATCCCTCTTGTCTTGAAATAATTTTCTTTTTAAAATAAAAAACAACAACATTGGAACATATCTGTTCAATTGCTTTGATCAACCTGGTCCCGTGGAATCCCGTTATTACACCTACATTTTTGCAAAGATATGTTTACGTGGATTGTTGTATGTATTGCTGCAGTTTCCTGGTGAAATGAACACAAGGGACTTTTACTTACTTTCACACAAATTACAATAAATATTGCAGATACTGTAAGTATTAACACTTACTTTTCATTGCATAACAGTTACATTTACTAGCTTGTTTGTGGAAGCTCAACTGATAGAGTGTTGCACTTGCGATTGCAAACGACTGGGTTAGAAGCAGGCCCGGATCTAGACTGTTAAGAATGTGGGGGGCAGTGACATTAAACGAGGGGTCGACTACAGAGGTGGAAAGAGTACTTTTTTTTTTTTTTTTTTTTACTTAAGTAGAAGTACTGCTACTGAAGATATAATTCACTTGAGTACAAGTAGAAGTACTGAGAAATATTATGACTCAAGTAAGAGTAAATAAATATTTTGATGAAAAACTTCTCAATTCATACTTTATGAAAATTATATTATATATAGTATGTACGCTTCCATTTTTAGAACACAAAGACAGTTTTGTTCTTGAATGAAATGAATGCTTCCTTTCACCAAGGATGAATTAAATTGATCAAAAATACTGCCAAAATCCATCCATCCATCTTCAACCCCTTATCCGAAATCGGGTCACAGGGGCAGCAGCTCCAGCAGGGGGCCCCAAACTTCCCTATCCCGAGCCGCATTAACCAGCTCTGACTGGGGGACCCCGAGGCGTTCCCAGGCCAGTGTGGAGATGTAATCTCTACACCTAGTCCTGGGTCTTCCCCGAGGCCTCCTCCCAGCTGGACGTGCCTGAAACACCTCCCTAGGGAGGCGCCCAGGGGGCATCCTTACCAGATGCCCAAACCACCTCAACTGACTCCTTTCCACGCAAAGGAGCAGCGGCTCTACTCCGAGCTCCTCGCGGATGACTGAGCTCCTCACCCTATCTCTAAGAGGGAAGCCCGCCACCCTTCTGAGGAAGCCCATTTCGGCCGCTTGTACTCGCGACCTAGTTCTTTCGGTCATGACCCAACCTTCATGACCATAGGTGAGGGTAGGAACAAAAATTGACCGGTAGATCGAGAGCTTTGCCTTCTGGCTCAACTCTCTTTTCGTGACAACGGTGTGATAGAGCGAGTGCAATACCGCCCCCGCTGCCCCGCTGCCCCGATTCTCCTGTTCCATTGTCCCCTCACTCGTGAACAAGACCCCGAGGTACTTGAACTCCTTCACTTGGGGCAATACCTCCTTCCCTACACGGAGTACACACTGCCAAAATCATTAATTGCAAATCATTATTACGGTTTGAAATAATTTTTTTAAGTGGTATTTATATAAAAAAAAAAATTATTACCCATGATGGCAAACCTCCTGTACCACCTATTCCTTACAAAAGCATTCTAAAGTTTGCTACTAAAGAAAATGTTCTTGTTATTAGAACAATTGAAAATGGTTTGGGCTAAAAATGTAGAAATTACAATATAGTGGGTTTTTCCCCCATTTGCTGAGGTATTGAGTTCTTACAAGTTGCTTTACAGTTGCAAGTCAAATTTTGGTTTTAAAAATAGGCAAAAAGAAACACGTTTCTTCTGCAATTCTACTTTCTCCTAAAGTCTATTGTTTTAGAGAGATGAACGCTGTTCCACGCATTACTGTTTTGAAAAAATAATCTCTAACCAGGATAGAAAGGGAAGTGGACGGCCCAGATGCACAACAAAAGACAAGTAAATCACAGTCTGTAGGTTGAGACTCCTCACAGATCATAAATTAGCAGCTTCTAAATGCCAAAGACCTGCATTGCTGCAAGAGGATTCTAGGAAAACAGATTTTTTAAAATATAAATAGTAATTTATAACATTCTAAATGTCTCTAAATCGTCTCTAAACTACGTAATGTGCTTTGTGACTGAAACACATGCCTATATCAGGTTTATTCTCATTCATGTACTGAATGTCCAAGTATTTTGGCTATTAAGTTAACATAAGAACGGTTCCAGAATTTAACGCGGGAGCACAATACCGAACTGATGCTTATTGATAGATTATTTATAAATATGAAATGCTAAATGATTGGCTGCAATTTGATCTATTGTTAATTTATTAGAAAATAATGATGGCTATTGATGGCTTCAGCAATTGTGTTTTTCATCTCTCATTAATGTTATGACACTATGGTTTAGGTTTATGATTTAGGGTAGGGTGGACAGTTTTGTTGATTTAAAACTCTATAGAGCATTAACCTTAAAACCTCATCTGTTTTTCGTCTCACATTCACTTTTTGTGACACTATCGTTACAGTTTAGGTTTAAGGTATAAGTCTAGATAGAGTTTTAAGCTAATAAACATCTGTTTGGGAGAACATTAAACTCGCTTTAGTGCTGCACAGTGGACATATCTTCCAGAAGTCCCGCAATATGTGCCATGTAGCCATGTAGCATCGTCACAGTCACATCATTTTAATGAGATCAGGCTGTCTAAGCGATACAAAACTTCTTGTTGTAAAGGGGTTTATGAGAAAAAATCTAAAGAGTGTTAAATGTTTTTACATTTCTGCTTTTTGCAATTTCTTGTATAGATGACTCTATGAATCCGGTTTTAAAAAGCAAAATGAATGTCCATATTCTCATTATCTTCTTCCATACGGACATTTCAAAGGTTCTGTGCTTCCAAACATATTTAAGCGAGTTCATTATCCATTATGTTACAAAGCACCGTAGAAGGCCATGGCAAACCTCTTCATGCTGAGCACTCATTAATGAAAAGAAACCTTTCATAAGGAATCCTCTCCCTTATTCCACAGATACGTAAGTGAAGGCCTGCATCTCTCAAACGCTTTCTCATGTGCCAAAGCTATTTTACGAGACCAGAATGTAAAGATTCTCAGAGTCTTCAGTGACTAGTGACTGTATGTTGTACATTATACATTATGAACGTGTTGAGCCTCTATTTATTTTATGTGAGGAGTATAGCAGTTCCACTGTCACGTTTTTAATTAGAGAGATCTTTGTCAAATGAATGTCGTGTTCATGTTGAAAGACGTTCTACCGAATAACTCCTTTGAGGTTGAAGCACCAAGGGGGGAACATTCAGAAGTAAAGCATTTTTAAAACTAGACTCCCATTCTTTTGAAGATGAGTTTAAACTCTGTGAATATATGACCCACTTTCTCACTATGACTAAGGTTAAGATTATTAAGTTATCTCTGTATGGTTTTATATTATTATCTAACATTTCCTCCCAGCTGCTAGATTGAGTTCAGATGGTTAATACCATTGTAATTAATCTTTATGCCACTCAGCATTAAAATTGTGATTTCAAATACACCTGACTTTCTAGACTATTTTAAACTTGAGTGAGGAAGTGACGTGAAGCTTGTTAAGGAGTTCAAACTTTGTGATTTGAGACTTATGCTGCCTTCAGGTCATGTTAAAATGACAGTAAAGCTACCACAAAGTCATAATTACCAATGAAACAACTTTATTTCACAGGAAGATGGTGTGTTGTTTTGGAGAGTTCGAGTAACCTAGGATCGGAAGCTCGTTGCTCGGATGTTGTGTTGAAATTAGGATGTAATCGCATTTGCATAAGTGACGAACGTGATTCAGAGTTGCATTTTTCCCTCTTATATTACACTTTTACTCTATAGAGGGTTAGGTTTAGGTTTTGGATTTGGGTTGGGGGGGTTAAGTTTAGAAAATTTGCATTCTTCTTCACCGTATAACAGCCTGTACAGCTGAAAACTCACTACATGACTTACTTTTGGCTCCCTTCTGTAGATATTTCACCTGGAAAATGGAGAACACACGTGCCCATACACCCAACAATACTTACTGCTTTGGCCACTGGGGGCAGTGTCTGAAATTTAGGTTAGCATGGAATGATTTTAGCTAAAGAAATGTCAACCTACAGTTTCCAATTTCACTGTGAGAAACCTATTTTCATTTCTCAATTTTCTTTAAGCCAACTTTGCCAGTTTGGGGTGCTGATCATTTTTGCTTTAAGACCATACTCCGACAAAGGAAAACCATTTAAGTCTTTTAACTTGTCAGCTTATAAAGCATAATCGAAATTTGTGCCATTCACGCGCACTGTGCGCGAGATGTATGAAAAGTATACTTTGGCCTTAAAATATGTCTTGTCTTTGTCTGAAGTGAAAAAGAGCGTTAGACGCATGAAATTGCCCAATGCGTCCATTTTATTCCGACCAAAATGAATGCACATTTCATTATAGAACATGCCAAGATGACTTTGGAAGGCAACATTTAATACAGAAGGGTTTTGCTTTAACAAAGAATTTTGTGGGTTTAAAGTTCACGTCTCATTTGCTTTATGATGTGATATCAGTGATCAGCGACAACCATGTAGCGTAGACGCTTGGGGAAAGTAGACCTCCAAACCCAAAACTAGCTGTAGTTAAGCTGCTGGTAGCTGCCAAAGCATTTCATAAGAACTCTTTTTTTGCGATCAGGGATGTGTCAAGAGCAGTCTTCAGTTATTAATTTACCGTTCACAGCTGCTGTCATGATTAACAGTGATAGAACATAATTCACTGTGTAGCAGAATGTAATTTACATCCTTCAGCTGGTCTTTATTGTATCCCAGTCCCTAACAAACTGTCTGTTTTGCATCAAACTGATTGAGGAAGTGTTTTCCAAGAGATTTAATAGACATTCAAGGAATGTATAAATGCATGGAAATAAATTTGTCAGGACTTTATAATGTGCAAGCTAAACATTTTTTTAATGTATTCAGTAACATTTCACAAAAGAGCAGTTTCATAGTATTGCAATCATACCAATTCAGCTATTGAAGCAAACAAACACTTTCGCAATTTCTCGCAATTTTATCTTGTCTCCAGATGACTGTGTCTAAATATGGAGCACAGTTCCGGGGGAACTCCCAGCACGATGCACTGGAATTCCTTCTCTGGCTGCTGGACTGCCTGCATGAGGACATCAACTCATCCTCCACCTTCTCCAGTGGGAATAACAAAAGCATGTCCAATGGGAAGGTAAGAGCGTGTCTGAGAACCTGTACCATACCTGCCCAAGACTTATGAAAATATAACTGAACAAATGCCATAGAAAGGATAAAACATAGACACTTAGCCCCCAAAACGTAGACACTTTAACCACATTAAAAAAAATTATTTGTCTTTTTTGTATCTAATGCAATGACATTCAGACATTTTTAAGTGCGATTTAAGGGTAAAAAGTGTCCATATATTTTTTGGCGCTAATGTAACACAAAATTTGACACATTCTTATATTATATTATTATACCACTTTCCACAGATCATCACCTGAAATATCTGCAATATCAAGACTTTTAATAATTACTACGCATAAGTATTTGCATTCTGTTGGTATAAGCTATGAATGGCTTTCTAAGCCCACATTTGCCCCGGTAGCTGTTAACATCACTTTTACATGACCCGCACACAACACAGAGTCTCAAGTCACGAAACGTTACATCTTTTATATATACAGTATAAATATGAATTTTTTTAATTTTCTACTCAAAAATGTTTAATCTATGATATTTGAAAAATCTGGGATACAAAAAGAATTCTACCTGAACTTGTAAAACTTCAGGATTTAATTCTACATAATGTGTGTGACCATTTTTTGGTTGAAATTTAGCCAATTTCATTATGTTTAACTCCACTGAATGACTTTCTTGTGACGTTTCACTGTCCAACTCAGTAGGTGACGGTAATGCACCATAAACAGGATTACCATACAGCAAAAAACATCACCAGAATAAAACTTTCTTGCCTGTGACAGCGCTATGGATCATGAAAAAACGTTTAATTAAATAGTACATAAATAAACAGCAATGGTGTTGATGTCAGAGTTATTGTTGTGTTCGGTCCACACCTGTTGTATTGCATTGTCAGTGCTGTCTTGTCCGGTATGCAATGATATTATATTAGCTGGATGGCTAATGGTTTGCGGCGACCAAACCTGAATGGTTTCCATAACAGCAGGGCTGCCTGCTAGTACTTCATATTAGGTTGATTTCATGTCTGATTCAGTTAGCTAGATGTGTGTAATACTTTGCCGTACTGCTTGTGTTTTTAGCGACATGTACCTGTTTTGATCAGCTGCTCTAGATGTAGACAGGATAAATATCGGAAATTACTCAAAAGTTTATCATCGATATATTTTTTCCAATATATAACAATATTGTTTTATTGCCCAGCCCTATAATTAGGTATCATTTTGTCAAAAACTTGCCATATGTGTTAAGTCCACAAAAAACTGATGGCAAAATGCTAAAATACAGGAGAAATCTCTCTCTCCCTCTCTCTCTCTCTCTCTCTCTCTCTCTCTCTCTCTCTCTCTCACTCACACACACACACACATAGGTGTATACTATGGCATATACTGTATACTATGAAAACATTGATAAAAGCACTAGGTTTAAATTCACACAACCTCTGGTCAGCGATCCTAACGAGCTATGTAGCTACTCTGCCCAATGTTTACGACTAGGGTTGCAGCAGTATGCCGGTTTCATGGTATACCACGTATGAAAATTGACGGTTTTCGTGCCATGTACATTTGCTTATTATAAAAGATATTTACACTACATGGGGCAGGGGCGATTTTAGAATCAAATGCCCAACTGAATACTACTCGCTTAATCTCAGTAACCGTCTTGTTATTGGACACTTTCGCTCCTGGATTAAATTAATCATGGCTGATTGTGAATAGTGAATTTCTACAATGGCATCTGTAACAGAAAACTATTCTGGAAGTTTATGTATCACTAGTTTCTACATGTAATGGTCCACTAGCTTTTACTAGCATTTACTTGCGTTTAGCATGGAAACATCGTACTGTACCGTATATTTCTTCAACAGCTTACGATATTGTGCTGTTGGGTCCTGGCACCATGCTGATTCTATCTTTTTTAAATAAAAAGTGCTTGAATGGTTATCAGATGTGGTTTGATGCTCTTGGTTTGGCTAGCTAATTAATTATTTGCCAAGTGATGAGAGTTCAAACCACTGCTTAATTATGAACCAAGATTTGTGCAAGACTTTGATTTTCTGTAGATTTCAAGTGATACAATTCATTTAATGAACAGCAGTGTTGTAGCGCTGCGTCTTTAATTGATGATTATTATGCGTGTATGTGTCATGTGCTGTTATCTCGGGGCCGGTTCAGTTCCTCTGGCTATGCCTGTGGCTACAGCACGGCTTATTATCTCTGAGCCGTAATTTCAACTTCTCTCTGTTGTTGCCCATTTTGACTGAACTTGATCCATTATTTAAACCCTGTTTTTTTTTTTATTTTAAGACAAGTTTCCATCTAAAGGCTTGTGGTATCTCTGGATAAGATCATGAGATACTAGTAGTCACAAAAGACATTGCATGGTTAGTTCAATTTGAATTTGTTTGAGTTGGTGTTTAGGATTTGATACATTCTATGTATCAGGCGGGTGGAAAACTCTTTGTGTGACTAGCTGGGGCGATTTTAGGGTAAGTGGATATTCAGAGTTTTACCCAGACCTCTGTGGATACATATGAGTCCATAAGTTGAAGAAATATCACATTCTAATACACTTCATTATAAAAGTTTAAATGTTACATCAGTGGGGTGTCATTTAGTGGAAGATGTGTTAAGATGCCCCCCTTAAAGGAATAGTTCACCCAAAAATGAAAATTTGCTGATAGGGCTTGGTGATAAAACGATATCGATATATATCAAAATAAGAACAATATTTTTTACTCCAAAAATCGAAATACATTACTGTTTCCACAAATCCCCCATTAAAAAAAAGACCGAAAAACTTTTAATATCCAACAAAATAGACTGTCACAGATCATTATTTTCCAATGACACACGATTAGATCAAGTAACCTCAAAACCGTTTGGATGGAATAAATCTCACAAATGTTGATATTCAGATAAAATGTCAAGATTAAGAGGAACACAGCCATTCAATAAAGGTGTTGAGGTGAGATTTTGTGCCATCTATGGTCAAGAGATAACGTTAAGGTGGGGTGGTCATCTTTCCCCATCTTTTATTACTACAACAAAAACTAAAATCTCCTGCTTACTTTTGTCTCAGAAGTATGTACTTTTAAAAATGATTTTAAAAAAAGAAGAAAAACAAAATTTTTGTGCATTATTGACAGTTTTATACCTTGTTATTGATTCGTCGGGTGTTTTAGGCAAGTCTAGAATACAGCAGGCTGTAGGTGTAGAATAATTGGTGTAGAGGTATAGTGTAATAGGCGTAAAATAGGTGATTTTGAGAAAACATTGTTGTTAGATTTGCCAAAGTTTGCGGGGTTCATGGCATAGTTCCCTAATGAAAGAGTTTTGCAAATGTCCTAGCTTTTGACTTGAAGTCTGCAAATTTCTTGAGCACATTTGTTAGTTATAAATCTAAACAGTTGGTACTTACTATTGTAAAGCAGTTCAAGGGAAAGGAGGAGGCGAGAACCGGCTTGACAATGTAACTAATATTTTAATGATAAACATAAAGCAAAGGACAAAACACACATATGACGGACATGTCCGTAAACGATCCTGCACCATCCTCCGCAGTCAGCCCTTATTCCTCTCGGAGGCTTGATTAGGGACCGGGTGTGTAGACTCACGACCCGGCTCTGCCCTCCGCCCTGCCACAACTATATATCTTACTGATGAACCAATTCAACACATTTTCCAATATCATCAAGGCATGTATTTTGATTGTATTAGATGGTAAAAGCATAGTATTTTAATACTATGATACTGTATGATACCATTCTAATATCATGGGATGTCCTTGGTACCTAAAGTTACTTCATTGAATACATTGGTAGTGCCATCATAACAGCCATGGTAATGATTGTTAAAAAAATTATACATATATATATATATATATGTAATATGTATTACCATGGTAATAATGTATTAGGAAGGGAACCACTGATGGTTTCTTTTCATTATATAAATACACATATACACAGTATATACTAATAATAATGATGATAATATAGTAATAATATCCTGGCAACAGAGACTAAAATTTGTGATCTGAGATTTTTGGCCTCATGCTGATCTCTAGTTTTCCTGGAGTTCTCAGTTTCCGCTGAATCTGGAGTAAGGCCCAGGTCACAGGGAAGGTGGGTGCTTCAAAATGTCTCATTTATGAGTCAGTGCACATCCTAAAATGAGTGTGATCACAGTGGAAACTCCTCCATACAAGAGAGTGTGAAGACACAGTAGTGGAGTAGTTCAGACTTACTCTAGAATAAATGCATTATGTATGTTTCAAAAGAGGCAAACAAATCTATCTATTTTTCTGTCTCCCAGTATATATATATATATATATATATATATATATATATATATACATATTTTTATATTATTTATTTATTATTTACCCTTTACAATTGTGTAACAAGTTGAACAAGGCCCGAGCTGCGTGCGGTCAGTTCTAATGGCCCGACAAGGTCCATGCCAATTCTTTCGTAGGGGACCTCGATCAGTGTTAGAGGGTGCAAATCGCTTTTGGGGTGCCCGGTGGATTCGCCAACTGACATTCACGGCACGCCCCACACCACTTGCGAACATCCCTGTGATTGTCTGGCCAAAAAAATACAGTCCATTATTCGGTTAAGCTTTTTCTTGTGACCTTAATGGCCAGCCATTAGATTATAGAGAGCAGCCTGTAAGAGGGTTTCACAATGGCTCATCGGTACTAATAATTGGGTTGATTTTCTTTTGTTTGAGTGTCCAGCGTCACTCAATACAACCAAACTTTGTCACGCCAGGCTGAAGCTGTTGACCATCGATGACTCTCACTTGGTTAAACGCTTGTTTGAGGGACTCGTCACGTGACTGCTCTAGAGGGAAATCCCCATCAAGCAAACCCCCTGAGGACGGGAACTCCCTCTCTTGCGTCATCTTGTCGCAGAGCATACGTAGATGGCCCTGGCACCACCTCTCCAGTCGTAGCATTGCACATTACACACCAAAACTAAACTTTACAGGACCCATCCACACATATTTCCCTTGATAAATTCTTAAAATCAGGCCAATTTGTTCCCAAAATCAGTGGATGGGTGAGGCAGGAATTAACTGTGGCTTCTACTCTATACTTTTTTCCCTGAATAGGATCTCAATCATAACCACCGGATACATGTGAATATCCCGTGAACACACCACACCCTCACCCAATTATCTGTGCCCAATACCCAGTTTTGCACCAAGCATTGGTGAATAGAGGTTTGAGAACAGCCTGAATCCACCAAAGCTTGGTATGTAACCCTTTTAGGCTCAGCAGTATACAATATGCCCCTGCCCAATCGGGGGCAGCCTACGAGGCATCAGGCCCACTTCCACACCTCTGTGGAAGGAACCTTTCTTCTCAAAAAGGTTGAGGTAGGTCTTGGGATCATCCCTCTGCCCCATTTTAATGAGGGTCACCAGTGTTGAGGGCACCGGAGTTGCAGTGCCAGCCCACTCTCTGTCGATCAGGCTCCGGAATACCTGCCAGTCCTCTGCTTGAGCATGGATCAGGAGTTGGAAACGCTGTTCCTGCTCCAGGCGTAACTCTGTGAGGGCCTGATGTTAACTTTGCTGGATGCCGGCCAAGGACTTTATGACTTCGCCCTGCGGTGAAGATTCCATGATGGCGGTTCCTCCGATCGCTCCCAGATTTAGGCACCACTGCAACAAGTACATCAGTTGAGCAATGGAGGAGTCAGGAGGCAGCAAACTGTCAAAGTGAGTATTTTATTACTCTTCAGCATCACTCAAGAAACTTAAAAAGGGCTCTAAGATGGCATATAATGCGACACAAACGTGTCATACTGCTACAGATACGGGTACAGTCTCTCCTGTTTCCTTTCCTTTTCCTCTCTGGCTACTGCTGCATCCGTCTGCCTTTTAGGTCTCCCTCCGCTATCACTATAACAAGACACATGTGTTAGAGATAATGACAGCCAAGGTGATTAGTCTTACCGCTCTCTCGCAGACAGATACTCAACCATGCCCCCATCCCCACACATTGTTACTTATCAGACTGTATGATGCAATTCCTGTGAGATCTTGTGGGGAGAAAAAAAGGCAGATGCTATTTGAACTCTGTTGCAAATAGTGGTAGATGCTCTTTACATGCTGGTGCAAACAGTGGCAGATATTAATTGTTCCCCAACCCCGGTGCAAATAATGGTAAATATATTTGCAACCTGATTTAAATACTGACATATAGAATTGGGGCATCACTGCAGCATGTTTATTGTGCCTTTTTGGAGTCCCATGGTTCAATGGATTTTCTGCAGTAACCATATTTTAACCATAACATTTGTATTAAAAGCATAGTAACCACCAAATTTACCATGGTGTGGCAGGGCGGAGGGAGGGGCCGGGTCATGATTCCGTACACCCAGCCTGTAATCAGGCTAATTAGACCTTGAGAGGGATAAGGGCCTATGGAAGATGGCAGTTGTTTGTCTTTTTGGTTGAGATTTATATTAAAATAGTATTTATATTGTCAAGCTGGTTCTCACCTCCTCCTTTCCATGAATCCCTTTACACTGGTGCCGAAACCCGGGAAGGAGGAGGAATGCACTGTAGTGTAATTCTCGCCACTACCATCCACCCGAAAGGAGCAGCCAAGGCCATCCGCTGGAGGACAAAGGAGTCCGGCCGTCTGGAAGCGGAGGAACGGCCGCCGACTGCGAGGGGAGGAGGGGCTCCCAACCAACCACCTGGAGCAGGCTGTCAGTGAGCATGTCAGAGTAACTGATCAAAGACTGACTATTTTGCCCTATGGTGAAAGAAATCTTTCGAAATTTGTCTCAGATGGCAAAATCAGTAGTGTGTACCGGGCTTTACCTTATTTCTCTCTCTCACAAAACCCACACACTGACCCTGGGGCCACCGGTTTTTGGCATTCTCTGTGCTGTGTTTACTGGGCATCACTCTGGAAACAGCGCTGGTGCGAAGCCATCTCTCAACAGAATGAAAGGAAGCTTTTGTGAACAAGCTGATGAAAGAGGAGCTTTTTCTGCACATATGGACTGAAGGAGAACAACAAAGTACGTGTTTAAATTAATTTACAGTGATGTCATCATGACTGCATCCAATATTCGTTCAACATTACAGATTACTTTAATTCATCTCATTATTTTATTTGGCTATCTGTCATACTGGTTGACTCTAGATATTCAAAATGATCAGCATTGGACCATCCACTTACAGATTTATATTAGCAAGACACTTTATCAAGGGGTAAGTATGTATATGCAGGGACCAAAATTCAATTTGTTTCTCCTGCCAGTGGCGAGTATATTAAGAAACCATACCAGCCATGAATATTTCTTACCCTGAAAAAATTACTACTAAGCTTTTTTTAATTTTTATTTTGCAATTATTTGCACACAGATTTTCTAAGTAAATCTTAATGATATAAAATTAAGTAAAATCTACTTAACTTCATGACATAATGTTGAATAAAGTGAGTGAGTAAATGCAACTTCCCTTAGGAACACTTAATGAAACTAAATGTCTATGAGACAACTTAACTTTGCATTATTGGTGATAGCAACAATGGATAGTCTGAGAGCTCTGTGCACGCTGACCTCAAACTTGGTGCACAAAAAACCATGACAGTGACAATCAACAGATTAAGATTCAGATTCAACTTTTATTGTCATTGTGCAGAGTACAGGTACAGTCCCACTGGAATGCAGTTATTTTCACACATCCCAACTAAGCTGGGGTCAGGGCACATGGTCAGCCATGAAACAGCACCCACAGGGCCCAACAATGGTATCTTGGCAGTTCTGGGGCTTGAATCCCTGACCTTTCGTTCAAAAACCCAGAGCCTTAACCACTGAGCCACCACTACCCCGAAGTTCTAAGTTCTTAAACTATGCACTACTGGTGTCCCCAAACAGAACTGCACAAATAAACAATGTTTTCCCATCTGGCATTGGTCAAACTAAGAGATAGTCCCACCCCCCAACTCATGCCATTGGTTGAGCAACATTGATGGGGCAGGTCTAAGCGGGTTGTTCAGAACAAACAGCAATTTACAAAGTACCATAGAAATACATTGCTTACAGTTTCTGAGAAAATTAACCTATGAATGGTCTACTTATAGTTGTCTCTACATATTAAGTTTGGATAGGAGGAAGTATTTTAACACAGAAAAAGCTTTAAGACTGAACAAAACAAGAAGTTACCAAATGTAACAATAAAATGAACAATAAAAACAATGTAAATAAATTTGCAACAGTGAAAATACGCAAGCTCATTAATTATTCAAGCCCAATGCATGCTGGGAACACCAGTGAATTTGTGAAATTTACTCAAATTATATATATATATATATATAAATAAGACAAGGTTTTCTACTTTTCTCATAATGTAAAGGTAACAAACAGTTATAAATTATATTTAATAATAAGCTAAAGCATTAATTTTTACTTGTAAAATGTTTTACTTTTTACTTGGAATTTTTAAATTCAAGTATTTTTTGCTATATTTGCTTTAGAGATGCGCGGATGGGCTATTATTTCATCCGCAACCGCATCACAAAACGCATCATCCTTCCACCATCCATCCGCACCAACGTTTTTGACCAATTTTCAAAACCGCACCCGCCCGCCATCCGCACCAGCAATGTATACATATATTTTTCATTTGATTGGTTCAACCGCCCGCCACCCGCCCGAATTTAATTTAAAAAAAAATTTTCGTCACGTCATCCGCCCGATCCGCGGTTTATCCGCGGAGTCCGCGGCTGTAACCGCTAACCGCGCATCTCTGATTTGCTTCACCACTAAATACTTATTTTTCTGTGTACTGGCCATGAAATTGTATATTTCATTATTAAAAAATGTACAAATTTAAATTTGAAAACTGAATTAAAATTAAAAATGTTTTTACTTGTATTTGGCGTTGGGCAAGTCTTAATTTTTGACCCTGACTATATGGGCATTTTTCCAATTCAGGTACTTTTCATAGTTTCTGGAACTATTTCAGGTTCATTTTGTTTTTCAACCACATGAACTAGTTCCACTTGGAACTAAAATCTGTACCAAAACAGGAACCTTTTTTGTACCTGTTCCAAGGTGGTACTTTCATTGCAAAGTGGAACTATTTGGGTCAGAACAGCAAACTCTTCTTATCGGTCAAGAAAAATGAGTCATTAGCCATCAGACAGCTGATACCAGCCATTTTTGTTTAGTTGTTGTATTGTAGGTTTGAATAAGTACTCAAATTAAAATGGATACAGTAGATGGACAGACACTGCTATGCAGGATTTGCTGAGTATTTATGGAGAACAAAGAAAATTAAACGCGAGTTTGAAATGTCGACTAGAAGCAAGGAATACAAATAATCTGATTGCCTTGTGAAGTTAAGCTTTGATGACATTTAAACTATGTAGATTGAAAAAGATAAAAAGTAAACTGATTTTAAAAAACATCAAACAAGAGAGAATAAAGTATCAAAAAATATTTTAAGTTCCATGATAATCTTGTATATAGTTTGTACAATGACCATTACGCTCCTGTTTTTTTCCATCACTTACAAATCCGAGTGCATCTTGTCCACGTGTAATTTTCTACGAAAAAACAGGATGATAAAAATTAGCGGAGTCATCCATTATTGATGTTTTGCAGTAAGTCGTCTCGGCTGTTGTCGCATCAAGTTCAGGTGTTGCCGCCATGACAGCTTACGTCAAAGCTTATTTAAATAAAAGTTTCTTCTTTTGTGTTCCTGGAGGAAAAACAACTCTTGGATTTTATCGGAAAGGGAATAGTTCCACAACTTACTGATTTTAGTTCAGGTACTAGTTCCACTAGTGTGTGGGAAAATGTTATGGAACATGTACTTTTGTAAATTTGACTACAAATGAACCTTTTTGGTAAACCTGTAAATAACAGCCGAAAAATTGTTTTTCAAAGACAGACATGGTCCAGTGTTCTGGCACTATGAGACTGTGTTCTGTCTCTCTTACTAATGTAACATTAGCTCATGCCACCAGCAGATGCTTTCCCTGAACTGGCACTAGCGCATCAGAAATAGAGATGAGTCAAAGTGCAGGAAGCTGGTGGAGGACCTTGACTTGTAGTGTGGGGAATACCACCTGCTGCTCAAAATCTGCAAGACAAAAGAGTTGGTGTTTTATTCCCAGCATATCAGGAAACCTCTGAAACTTTCAAAGCAAGGGAGAGAGAGTGGAGGTCTTGAACAAATACCTGTTCTTTGAGTTCTTCTCATATGCACTGGTCTTTCAACTTGTGCTGCAGGCTGTTTACCTGTGGCTAGCATGTTTTTTCTGCTTTGGTATGCTTTGACAGCAAAGCCATCTCAGGTGATTCCATGACCATTTTTCGATAACTAGGCCCACACGGACACAGAACTATGATGACAGCCTTTGACAATTACATTTTATTTGTTGGACTGAATTATATACATATAATTTTTTTCATCAGGCTTTTTAAGTAAATTCAATTTAAGGTAATTTTATTTCAGCATAACTAGAAAACCCTCAATATGCACATGCATCAGTTCTTTCAACTCTTATTTACTTACATTTATGCATTTGGCAGACCCTTTTATCCAAAGTGACTTACAGAGCACTTATAACAGGGACAATCCCCCCAGAGCAACCTGGAGTTAAGTGCCTTGCTCAAGGACACAATGGTGGTGGCTGTGGGGATCAAACCAGCAACCTTCTGATTAACAGTTATGTGCTTTAGCCCACTACACCACCACCACTCCTGGTGTATTTACTTAAAATATTTTTCACACAAAGATTTAGCAACTAATAGCAAGTTGTTTCAAATGAGCATTTATATAACCATTTCTACTTAATTTACTTGGCTCTAAAGAAAATAATAACTAAGGTTAGACATGGATAAGGTTAGACATTACATTTAATACCTGAGCTTTCAAAGAATCCAAGTTGACCACTAATGGAACACTAATCACCCTTATGGTGACTTTACATGAAACCGCTATTTAC
The DNA here is from genome assembly GCA_032164185.1 of Moxostoma hubbsi. Taxonomy (NCBI): domain Eukaryota; kingdom Metazoa; phylum Chordata; class Actinopteri; order Cypriniformes; family Catostomidae; genus Moxostoma; species Moxostoma hubbsi. The sequence goes on along the minus strand of JAVLUX010000024.1, from coordinate 33,374,830 downwards.
AGGACGTACGTTAAGGATCTGAAAACCCATCATTGACCTGTGTACCCATCGTTATTATTCATTTCACAAGCTGGCAGACATTGACAGGGCAAACCGAATTGAAATAAATGTTGCTCTGCCCATTCTGAATTCTTGCAAAGAGCTTTTCTCCATAAGGCACTAGCTTTTCTTTTTCGCTCTCTCTCTCTTTAACTCTGTCTCTCTGTGTTTCTTTGTATATTTGCCCACTGGCATCTCCATAGAAACCAGTGCAAGGTATGACCCAGAGCCTCACAGCAATGCTGGATGAATTGTTGCCCACCTTTAGGGAGCGGAAGAAACAGTATTTCGAAAAAGATAAAATTATTTTCCTTACTGCACTCTTAGCTCTTGTTGTACTACCTCTTCTTAAACCTAAAGTCTAAGATCCATATTCCTTACAGCTAAAAATATTTGGTTTGATTTGAATTTCACTTTTCTTATGGGCCATTCAGACCAAACATGTTTTTTTGCTTTAACAAAAATATAGCAGCATGCGGGTGCATCGAGGCAATTTTTTTATAGTTTAAGTTGTTTTAACGTGACAGCATCTAAAAAAAGTGCAGCTCCAGCACGACACTAAAAATGCATAAAGCAATGTAAATAAAGCTAGTAAAAACAGCACAATGGTCAAAGAAGTCCATCTAGCGCATGTTTGCATAGAAAAGCAGTGCAGACGGACAAAAAAGGTTAAGTGTACAGCCCCTTTGCCATTTTCCAATAACTTTTGACCAACCAGTCCAAAATTGACAACCAGAAAGTGTCCATTCATGTTTAAAGCGTATCTTATGTGTCAAAATACATTTTACATTTACGCATGTGGCAGAAGCTTTTATCCAAAGTGACTCACTTATTACAGGGACAATCCCCCCCGGAGTAACCCTGGAGTTAAGTGCCTTGCTCAAGGACACAATGGTGGTGGCCGTGGGGTTCGAACCAGCAACCTTCTGATTACCAGTTATCTGCTTTAGCCCACTACGCCACCACTGTTGATTTACTCTGTTACTCATTCGTTATTCCCTGTAGAATCCAATGCCTACCGTTATTGCACGTATACAACAAGCTCTCTATTGCAAGATCAGTGCAGAGCATTACACTTATAGAGTCAGTGAGCGAGACCACCTGTAGGCCACAAGTAGAGGTGCGTTCATTCATCCCTATTTTTCTCTTCATCTTTTAAAAGGGGATATTTTTAGTTTGGATCCCTGCAGGTAGTCTTTCTCTATGGAGCGGCAGTTCCATTATTCATTAATGCTTCATATGTGTGTGTGTGTGTGTACCTGTGTATGCTGCGTATAAGGTTCTTTCTTTCTACCGATCTGGGTCATGCTGCGTTTTGGCCACTATGACAGCCGAAACTGTCCCTCCACAAGGTACTCGTTCATCTGTTTGATCAGAGTTGTAGATTATTCATGCCATTACTGTGACTGGATGCATTTACTGAGTGTACTTTTCCAATTGTTTTGAATGTTGCTGTATATATTTGTATTTTTTATTTATTTATATTTTTTTTTTAAATAAATGCCATTGGTTTGATATTTACTGTAGCTTCATAATGCAAAGTCATTATAAAATATAACTGTGGCTTAAGTGTCCAAATATTTTTATGGGCCACTGTAAATACCACAGATAATGTCTCTTGCACTGAATGAAATTATTTTGGAAACTCAGCTAGAAATTATAATCCATTCACTTATTTATTGATAAAAAAATTAGATTCATATTTAATGACACTGTGCTTTAATTAACACAAAATCAGTGCAAGCTTGCAGAAATGCATGTACCAAATATGCTAATGTCTGCAGAAGAATCTACTCATACTGTCCTCTTAGTTTGGATTCATTTTCTTGTTCTTGCCCTTGTGTGACCTCTTGCCAACTACATCTTAAATGCAATAAAACAGGGTCCCTTTAAAGCAGGGGTCAGCAAACGTTTTGTTGCCATGTCCAGGTCACTCTGTTATGTTTTCAAGGTAGCCAGAGTGAGCCTATTTGGTATTTTTGTCACAGAGATTATTCTTCTGCTTTTAATATATGGATTAATTTAGCAAAATCCATTCACAGAACATGATTTTAATATTGGTAACTTTATCGTATTTACACAGTTCTTAGCAGCTGCTTTGTCATTGCATAATGTGAACTGCTGAGCATGACTATTTATCAAGCTATAAAAACAATACTAGCCTAAAAAATAATTATGAGTTGCAATAAAGTCCATATGCCATTGTAATAAATAGTTTATCACTCCATTTTATTCATAAATCATCCGGCCCATTTTCTTGTTGAACGAGATTGCCGAATTGAACAAATGACTTGCCGCCTCCTCTCGTTTAGTCGTTCAGTTCAGCAGATCTTCCTTAATGATGATTGATTCATGAATTTCGTTTGCGAACAAGTGTAGGCCTAAAAGAACGTTCAGTTGCTTCATGAATGAAACGTCTCATCTCATTCAGACTCAAACGGTCAAACGGTATTCGTTCAGACGATATGCTCCTTAACAGCCAGAACTCAAATGCTATTGGCTCACGCTATAGTCAGTCTTACAGGCATGAAAAAGAGCATTCTCGCGCTTTCAGTGCGGGCCGGTCAAAACGTGCGACAAGCATGTTCCGCAGGCCCGTCAAAACATTTTGGAGGGCCGTAGGTTGGAGACGCCTCCTTTAAAGGAACAGTTTACTTCTGTCATAATTTTCTCTCTCATCCATATATTCCATGTACAATAGAAGGAGTTGATTTGCATGTTCTGCTTTTTAAGTGTCCTGGCGGCTCTTTCCCATACAGTGAATGTGGAATGGGTCTGTCAAACTCCAAAATTGACAAAAAAGTTCGAGAAACGTTGTCTGTATGAATCCTTCGCTATATTCCAAGTCTTTTCAAGCTGTACGATAACTTTGTGTGAGGAACAGACTAAAATGTAAAATGGTAAAAAAAAAAAAGTAACAATTTTAAATTCACTGAAAATCTTTCCATCCACGGCAGTTCTCAAATGTCACTCAAATATGGTGCGCCGGATTTGACAATAGCAATTTGTCACAGACACTGATGATATTGCATTTATGCTCATTTATGGCAAATTTGAATTTGTATGCAGAAAATACCACACAAGTTGTATTGCTTACTTTTATGGTGCTTTTTGAGATTAACAGCCCCAGTCCACATTCACTTTCATTTTATTTAACGATTGTAGAAGTAGATCTGGCACTACTTGACCCAATCACAAGGTGCATGGATAGAAACAACAGGAATGGGGCAGTGGAATCCAGCAGCAACTGCAGTGACTTTTTTGGACTTTAAAATAAATAACACAAACCAATGCGTTTTGGCACGTAGGCTTTCATCAGTGTTAATCGTATAAAACGATAAATGAGTAAATGATGACAAAAATGTATCTTTAGGTGAGCTATCCTTCTAAATGGGCAAATTATTGTAGGTAACCATTTGAGATCCTTCTGAACTTTCAACCTGTTGTATATTAATGGGTGCACAACCAATTTATTTATCTAAAACCTCAAAATCAATCATGGTATTATCAAAGGTCAAGAGAAGTGACTCTTCTTCCTGGTCAAGACATGGTTAAAAAGGAAGCTGACTTTAAACTCACTCAATTAAAAACTCCAGATGCAGATGTATCACATCAAAGCATCACCCAACCTGCCATTTTAAACACACATTTGGCATGGTTTCATTTGGCAGTGTTTCAAGCGGTTGGGCTCTCCCATCCTGAGTGGACCAGCTCACTCACCCATAACCACTCGATTCAAAACAAGGATCTCACAAGCACTTTGATGTTAGACAACCTCTCATTCTTCCTCAAGCAGGAACAATATAGTGCCGGCAAGATCAAGCTCAATCGGCCCTTTAATTTCTAGGTGAAGTGTGTAATTTCTGCCCAACTAGGATCACTAAACAATGCAAAAATAATGACTATAATAGTGAGTTGAAACAGGTTTCCCGAACACACCCCTCGCCTTCCGTTGGTCAACCTGTATTATATGACTTCCATTCTTCCATCGAACATTAAAGGAGATGTTAGGTAGTAAGTAAGTCTCAATCACCATTGACTTGAAAGGAAGAAAGAAAGTCATACAGGTTTGGGACGACATGAGGATGAGAAAATTATGACAGACTTGTCATATTTGTGTGAGCTTTTCTAGCAAATATGCCTTCTTTTTCCAGTATTAGTTTCTAGTGCAGGGTAGGAAATTATCAAGAGACACATTTCTAATTTAGGGTCTGGGAGCCTTTATCTTTGGAGGACTTAACACTCATTAACCAGGATGGGGCTGCCAGAAGAATTTAGTGTAGTGATAAGCCAACTTCTTGAAAAATGTCCTGGCGTCTTTCCTCCTTTCTGCCGACAGATAGCAATGGATGGCATCCATAACGGTGCAGTGAAGGTGGAGTGTAGAAATGTTGTTCTCTGCTTTCAGTAGACATCACATTGATCTTACCAGAGCACAGAGCTCATTTCCTCAGGTTAAAAAAACACTTTTTAAATTGCCTTTAATATGATGTAGCAAAAAAAAGAACAGAAAAAAGTCCAATGCACTATTTATTCTTTTTTTGTTGTTTGTTTGTTCTTATAATAATTCTTATTGTGAGGGCTCATTTATACATGACTGCACTATGCATCGTTTTTCAATGAAATTACAATACAAAACTTAAGAGCCTCTTATACGCACATTGTATAAAAACATAAATAATAATCAAATTAAAATAAGAAAAGTGCCGTTTTAATAATTGTAACTGTGGCACGGTAGAGGGCGGGACCGGGGCGTGATTACGCACGCCCGGTCCCATATTAGGCTAATTAAGCCGTCAAGAGGGATAAAGGCCACTCGCAGACGGCGATCGAGAGAGAGAGCTCAATTACGGACATGTCCGTCCTCTTATGTGTTTGTCTTTTGAATTTTACATTAAACCTTTAAGTTATTTGTCAAGCCTGTTTCTCACCTCTTCCTTGCCCATGAATATGATCTGTGTTACAGTAACATAATTAAGACAAAAGTGCATATTTTTGCATATTTTTCCTTTCAGCTCACCGCTTGTACTTATTGCTCAAATATAAGGACTCCTAAGGTTAATTTTTCTTACACATACACTTGTTATAACTTAACATGAGAGCGGGTTGAGCTGAATAAAAAGAAACTGCGTTCCAGAATACTCCAACCATCTATTGTCATTTGAACTAACAGATAGTCCCACCCCAAACTCACGTCATTGGTTGAGTCAATCAATGAGTTTACATGGACTTGAAAAATTAGTTTTCGCTGGACTAAAGCAATAATTCATCTTTTTAAGATGTCATGCCAAGTCCTATTTGTGAAGCTGGACTAAAGGGATAGTTCACCCAAAAATGAAAATTCTCTCATCATTCACTCACCCTCATGATATCCCAGATGTGTATGACTTTCTTTTTTAACCAGAACACATTTGAAGAAAATTAGAAAATATTGTATCTCAGTAGGTCCTAAAAATATAAGTGATCTGACTTTTGAAGCTCCAAAAAGAAGAAATAGTCTGTATAAATATCATTCATATGACTCCAGCTGTTAAATTAATGTCTTCTAAAGCAACACGATTGCTTTTGGTGCGAAAAAGATCAATATTTAAGTACTTTTTTAACTCTAAATCATCTCTTCTGGTCAGCAGTGGCATGCACGTGTGACGTAATCGTGTTGGCACGTGCGACACACATGGAAGAGCTGCACTGTTTACAAGTGAGAAGGAGGAACGGTGTACAGAAGCTTGGTTGGTTTTGGTTTAGATCTGTATTTATCTGTTTCTTTACTCACACTGGTGCATGTGTGTGCTTATCCTGGATGTCTCAACCGAGCTGAGAATGTGAGATTAGCTCTGTATCATGGCAATGGTAATTCATCACACGTGAGACCGCTTGAACTCCACCTTCTCGTGAAGCTTACTGGAAGCATTGGATTATAGTTAAAAAGTACTTAAATATTTTCACAACAAATGTGATCGTTTCACTTTAGAAGACATTGATTAAACTGCTGGATTCGAATGAATGACATTCATGCTGACTGTCTGTGATTTTTGGAGCTTCAAATGTCAGATCACCATCCAGTTGCATTTTAAGGACCTTCTGAGTTGAGATATCTTTCTATTTTTTTATTTTATTTTTATTTACTTTTTATTTTTTTAAATGTGTTCTGGTGAAGATTGAAAGTGATTCACACCTGGGATATCATGGTGGTGAGTAAATAATAAGAGAATTTTCACTTTAACAGATCTAGATAATGCGATTGTAATTTGGTCTCATCTAACATATATATATATATATATATATATATATATACACGTTAATCAAACGACATTTAGCCTCAGCATTTTTCCACGTACCAAAAGACAGGTGAGCTCATGTCCTTTAAATATTCGATTACACAATGTTTTATGTATACTTAGACAAGCAGATGTAGATTGACTGTGTAAAAACCAGCTTTAGCTTGATTATAACTCACATCTCTTTTCCAGACAGCTAAATGTTTGGAAGTTGTAGCCAATTTTGGCTAAGAATGACCATCAAAGAAGAATACAAGTTTATTGAGTTGTTAAAATTGCAACTGACTTATCAATAATTTAAGTTTTTGTTCTGATTGTAGTTACAAGACCTCAGTTCTTGGTTATAATGGTCTATCATAGTCAAAAAATACTTAATATGAGGAATGTAGAATTTGTATTGGGTTTGGGTCTCAGTGGCCATCACTTTGCTTTCATCTTATGATGAAACTGAGTGAAACTTTTTCAGTGAGTCATACATTATCCACCTGCTATGATACTCACTCAGGTAGAGTATGAATTCGCTTTTGTGATCACCATCTTTCTACTTACATCTTTGTGTCTATATATACAGTATTTATATCTTTATTTCTTAGTGTCTCTTTCCTTTCTCTCTTTCTCTCACTTTGTCTGAGTAGTTGTTTGGTTTGATATCCTCCAGCTCTTGTGAAGTTGTTACTTGCGTTATGTGAATAGACCCTTGGTTTGGTTCATGGAAGTAAACTATGGTGGGGCAAAATTACTGTCACTCCATCAGTAGCTTTATTTGACTTATTTCCTTTATTTGTTTATGCTAGGAAAATATAACACAAAATGGAATGATATAAATGGACACTCAGTCTTAAAAATGAAAGAAGGAAATGTTTTTATTGCCATAGTTACCCTGATTAAGTAGGGGGTGCGTTTATTTAAAAAGAAATAAGAATACAATATCGCCTTGTTGTGTTAAGCAACACTTTCTGGAAACAAGCAGCAAAAAGGCCTCATCCATCCATATAAATGTCTGCTTGTTTTATTTGTCTTTTATTTCAGAGTCAAGAAGGAGGTGAAGAGAAGCTTGTCTCTGATGCTCTGACTCCACCAAATATGCAGCCCGGTGTATGCCACAGCTTCGTACAAGAGCATTTTCAAGCGCAATACAAGTGAGTGTACACAAATACACTAATGAGCTTAAACACATGACACAATTGTGACATGACTCAAGTGCTGGCTTAATTTACCGTGGCATATAAAGCAGCTTACTAACTGCTAACTTTTAAAGTGTATTAGAGAGAGGCACTTTTACATAACTGCCTACAAAGTAATACTATCAGTTTACACAAATCTTTATGGGTAAACTGTGAAACAGCAAAGATTGTTTTGAAGGAGAAAAAACATTTTACAGGCCTTGAACAAATGGTTTGACTGTCAATGTTTCTACATTAATTTGCTCACAAAGCATTTTTTTTTGGAGTTTGCACACTGATTACTAATCGACTTAATCCAGTCAAATGCAGAGATCTTAAAATACTAAGACAGTGTACCCTTGTGACTGGACATCAGCATTGTTAGCACTAACCCTATTTTTCCCAGGGTTTCAAGTCAAGTCAAGTCAAATATATTTGTATAGCTCTTTTCACAACAGGCGTTGTTAACAAAGCCTTTGGCCGATGAAGGCTTTTGCTAGTGGATCATTTTTTTTCTATGTAGCTGAGTTGTCTGGCTGGACGTTTATGGCAGATAATTTTGGTGAACTCCATCCTAATCCCATGCTTCAGACAGTGGCTCATGAAGAATTCCAAGTCTTTGAATTTGCATCAATTCATCCTCTGTGAAGTCCGTCAAGTCTGGCTTGCACATGCTGTGTTTGGATTCCATTTTTTATGACTTTTCAAGTTGTTTGTGATTATTGGATATGGATTTGTAATACTTAAGGCTGATTTGCTAATGAATCATTTTGAACGATTTGTGCTTCAACCAATTAATTTAAAAGAAATCAACTCAAAAGAATGATTTGCTCACAAATCATCACTACACTATGGCTTGTAAGAATGTTTTACTCTACAGTACACAAGAACAATATCTACTGTAGGTGATGAAATATTTAAGAATAGAGCAAAACTAGAAAAATGTATATATTTAGTATAGACATTCCATGACTTTTTAGATTTTAAATGATATTTATATAGTAGGGCTATCAATCGGTTATTTAAATGATGTGCCGATTAATTTATCACAATTAATTGCATATGTCAATATTTACTTATTTTACAATATTGATAAATTAGTACAGAATATAGTAATTAAAATAATAATAAATATAATATATAATAAATATTATAATTCAGATCATTCAAATTACATCATATATATATATATATATATATATTGTGGCAGAAGACAAGTTAAGCATTTTTACAACACAAAAGTTGAGAATACGTCGGAGAATTCTCTCTGCAATCTGGCAACATCCGTAACTTGTGACGGTGAGAGGTGATCTCCACACGTGACCAGGGTGACCATGCAGCCTCACGGCCCGGCCACACCCTTCTCCTTGTCACACATGGGCACCGCCTCTCTCCACGGTTTTAGGAGATTGAGGTGGTAAATCTGACGCGCTCCGGCTCTGTCAGTGCATTTAACCTCATAATCGACTTCCCCAACCTGCTGTGTGACCTCAAAGGGTCCTTGCCACTTGGCAAGTAATTTAGAGCTCGATGTGGGGAGTAATACAAGGACTTTATCTGGCAGTGTAAATTCCCATAGCTGAGTACACCTATTATACAACCAGCTTTGACGCTCTTGAGCCTGGAGCAAATTTTCCTGTGTTATGGCAAGGTCCATGGCGATTCTTCCGAAGGGTACCTTAATCAGTAGAAGGGGCGCAATGGCACTTTTGGGGTGGCCACAGGATTCACCTGCTGACATTCACAGCATGCCGCACACCACCTGAGAACATCCCCGTGAATTCCCAGCCAATAGAAATGGGCAATCAGATGGTTTAATGAGTGTCCAGTGTCACTTGATACAACTGATCCTTAATAATCTTAAAATACGGGTAGGAGAGTGCAATGACTAGCTGGAGGCATTGGCCATCAATCACTTTCACCTGGTCAAAGGCATGCCTAAGGGGTTCGTCTCGCATCTGCTCCAGGGGGAAATCCTCGTTTCAACCTGACATGGAGCTGACTTAGACGGCCCTGGCACCGCCTCCCCAGCCAGCGAATCACTCCACACACAGAAACATTTTGGTTACAGGACACATCCACACAAATTCCCCTCAATAAAGTTGTAAAATCCGGCCAATTCATACCCAAAATTAGTGGATGGGTGAGGCGAGGACTTAACGCCACCTCGACATTATGCTGATTTATGACCCTGAATTATGACCGTCACTACATGGTAATTTTGAATATCCCCATGCACACACCTCACCCTCACCCTCCTACCTGTATAAAAGCCTCGGATTGAACCAAGCTTTGGTGAATGGAGGTTTGATTACAACCTGAATCCACCAAGGCTTGGCATGTACCCCCCTTTATACTCACAGGTATCTAGTATGCTCCTGCTTGATCGGGGGTGGCCAGTGGCACGTCGAGGTCTCCATCGTGGGGCATCGGTCCTGGAAATGCCCAGGACCCCCGCAGCTCCAGCAGACCAGCCCAGACTTCATGCCCACATCCCCAAAAGCAGATCCAATGGGAAGAACAAAGTGTGTTAGGGAAAGACAGCGGGATGAACGGCCCATGGGACCGGGGAACTGGTTTTGGGGAAGGTATTCTTTGTTTCCGGGGAGCAGGACGAGGAGAAGGGGAGCGGAAGGAAAAGGAGAAAGAGGGAGAGAAAAGGGCTTGCCGTCTTCCGGATACACCGCTATATGGTCCTCAGCCAACTGGATTGCCTCCTCCAGCGACGCTGGACAGTGGCACTGGACCCACTCCGCCATCCCCTTCGGCAGCTATGAGACGAACTGCTCCAGCACCACGATGTTGATGATGTCATCGGCGTGACCCTCCTCCTCAGCCTGCAATCACCACCGGCATGTGTCACGATGCTGTTGTGCGAACGCAAAAGATGCTACCGACCTCGCTTGGTGTCAATTTGCGGAAACAATGGCGGTGCTGTTCCGGGCTGCAGCCAACCTGTTGCAGGATGGCTTTCCTCAAATTGGAATAATCCAGGAGGTTGGCAACCGGGAGTTGCTGTGCCGCGATTTGGGCTTCCCCAGACAGCAGTGGTAGCATATGGCGAGCGCGGCCACTTCGGGGCTCTGGCCATGTGCTCGAAGAGCTCCAGGAAGGCCTCGAGGTTGTCCGGTAGTGTACAGGAGCATTTATGTGCTTTTTGGAGAGTCCGAATTTTTGCACCTATTCACTTGCATTGTATGGACCGACAGAGCAGAAATATGATGTGATACAAGACCCCTCCTCTTCGCATCAGGGTCCTGGTCAACATGATAATAAAGAATATTCTGCGATAACAACCGGCTGACTGTACATTATTCCTTACATATTCAGTATATAGGCCTATTAGACCTGTTACACAATGCTTTCGAAAGCAGCACATTTTTATTGTGGAGCCTGTGTTAACAGCATTTAATTTGCCATTTCTCAAGTTAGAGAATAAAAATGAACTGGTTACTGGGACCAGCTTTACAGATCTGACCCTTTTGCACTTTGGTATCTGCTATGAGATGTGATGAATTAGTTAATGCTAACTCCTGGGATACAGGCCCCGTCTGTTCCCAGAGCCCGGCTAATCATCTGTGGTAACCAGTATTGCTAATTGAGCATGTTGGGGCCAGCAAATTTGGGAGGCGGCATATGTCCGATTGCACCAAGCTGTTCTTAGACAGAAGGTCCAAGCTGACCATCATCATCAACCAACTCCACAAGGGACCTGCATTGAAGTCAGCTTCAAAGAAGCAAATTCCTTGATTTACTGGTCCATTTAAATTTCTAAGGAAAATACCTTCAGGCAGTACAGTATCTCCAGAAACTTCACCCTTAGGCTGCATGTCTTGGGGTAATAACCTACTTAATTGGTTTTTGGATGTATTTAGTGAACCATGTAGCCTCATATACTGAAGCAAAACCTCAACTGTTGAAAAATACTGCAACTAATTTAATGTAAACTGATTTAGCATTGCTTTCACAATATAAGCAGCTTAAATCGCAATTTTGTAAAATTGCAAAAAAAAAAAACAGGCATCTTTGAAAACAAATATCTACCATCCCAACAATATTTGTTGCAATAAATGTACATGTGTAAAACAGTTCATGCTGAACAAATAATCAAAATGACACCTTTAGGTGGAAAATTTCTTATGTAGGAATCATGTTCTGAAACTTACAGACCATCCCAACATACATCTTTTTCTCGCTCCAGTGGCTGAAGCATTTCAGAGCAGTTTTAACAGATGAAGTTTTTCACTCTGCCTTCATTGCTGTTTCTGTCACTCATTCTGTTGTGTTTTAAGCTGTTACCAATGTTCTCATTGAAGTTTGAGACATCATTACATTTCTTTATACTTCTCTTTTGGCATTCATGCATATTTATTCATTTATTTATTAAATCTTCCATCTGCTTGTAGCTGGCTAGTTGTCCATTTTATGTTCATTCTGTGATGGTTCTATGACAAATGTTGGAAATTACTGTTTATCACCATCCAAATGCTGCTGACAAAACAGTTTTGCACAAGCACCTGGCCAGCGGGTGTATCCAAAAAACAAGCCCAAGCACAAACACATAAATATCTACATGGACGACGGATCAACATAAATATAAAATCAACCATCAGAATGGGGAAAACATTTGATCTCAGTGATTTCGACCGTAGCATGATTGTTGGTGCCAGACAGGCTGGTTTGAGTATTTCTGTAACTGCTGATCTCCAGGGATTTTCATGCACAACAGTCTCCGGAATTTACTCAGAATGGTGCCAAAAGCAAAAAACATCCAGTAAGTGTCAGTTCTGCGGACAGAAACACCTTATTGATGAGAGAGGTCAACGGAGAATGGCCAGACTGGTTCGAGCTGACAGAATGGCTACAGTAACTCAGATAACCACTCTGTACAATTGTAGTGAGCAGAATACTAATGGCCACATGGGCTACAAAAACAGTAATTTCTGCATTCAACCTCCTGCAGTCCTGCATATTGAACCTCTATTTTCAAATCTGCATTTCTGGGAAACCAGTTCAGGTCAAACTAATCTCTCAGGGTTTTCAATGCAAAAGATGTATCGGCCAGGCCGATTTGTTGGCCGTTATGGCTGTTTGCTTGGCTGATTAACAGAAGTATTAACTTTCCCTAGTGTCAGTTATAAAATCCACCAATAGATTTTTCAATGGATAGTAAACAACTTTTCAAGGTTTTTAGTGAAGTTTATGTGAATCTGGGTATATATTGGACAAAGTGTTTGTTTCACTATAGAAATTTTGTACACATCCCATTTGCTGTTTTTAAATTATATTATGTATAATGACATTTATATCATCAATTGGCCATTCTGCTCTCTAGATATCTGTATTGTAAATGGATGTTAAAAAACTCATATCAGTCGACTGATATGACTAAAATAAAAAATGCATTGAAAATGGTTCAGCTGCAGCACAAGAGTACAGACTGGATCCACAGATTCATTGCTGTGCATTCAGCAACAGATACTGTTTGGAATTTAAATGACTTCTCCCACCCAAGTGGCCTTCACTAATGCAGATCCACATGGCATGAATGTCTTCCAAATATTTAACTTGCTCTTTCTGTTGTCTGGATACGCATATTGGGCAAATGAAAAAGAGGTCTTGCACACTTATTTTAGGGAAGAGGATTTGTCTGTTTGAACTAATAAAGTGATAAAAAAAATTCACAAATGGCACATTGATTGTCATATGTATTATACCAGTATGATGTCATGACATGCTAAAGTTAAACAAATGATAACTGTATAAATGTGATCAATATATATAGTTAGACATTTAAAGGGAACACCTATAAAGGAAATGGCATGGTAAACTGTGGTCTGCTTGTTGCACAACACAACTTTACTTTTTTTTCTCTTGATTTTTTATTTAATTGGACTGCCCAGAGTTCAGATTAAATGTGGTTATTTTTATATTTCATTTTCGCTATGATAACTACACACCTCTTGCTAAATTAAGCATGCATGTAATCAGTTCACATGACATTTACATTTATTCATTTGGCAGACGCTTTTATCCAAAGCGACTTACAAAAGAGGAAAACATAAGCGAATCATCTAAAGGAGACAGTGTTATGAAAGTGTCATACAAATCATCAGAATAGTATACAAAACAGATTTAAGTGCAACAACAATTGTTCATTTTTTATTTTTTTTAGTGACTTGTTAAATACTCTTGGAAAAGATGTGTTTTTAGCCGTTTTTTGAAGATAGAGAGTGATTTAGCTTCACTGATTGAGTTGGGAAGGTCATTCCACCAACGTGGTATGTTGAAACTGAAAGTCCGGGAAAGTGTTTTGGTGCCTCTTTGTTTTGGTACGACAAGGCGACGTTCCTTAGCCGACCGCAGGCTTCTGGTGGGTACGTAGCTCTGCATAAATGTTTTTAGGTATGCTGGAGCAGACCCAGTGACTGTTTTGTATGCCAGCATCAGGGCCTTGAATTTGATACGTGCATGAACCGGCAGCCAGTGGAGAGAGACAGAGTGGTGTAACATGTGCTCTCTTTGGTTCATGAAAGACCAGACGTGCTGCTGCATTCTGGATCATTTGCAGAGGTCTAATAGCACATGCAGGAAGGACTGCAATGAGAGCATTACAGTAGTCCAGTCTAGTTATGACAAGTGACTGAACAAGCAGTTGTGTGGCATGTTCAGAGAGGAAAGGTCTTATCTTCCTGATATTGTAGAGTGTAAATCTACATGATCTTGCAGTCTTTGAGATGTGGTCTGTGAAATTTAGCTCATCATCAATGGTTACCCCTAGATTTCTGACCGTTTTGGAAGGCGACACTGTAGTTGGACCCAGCTGCACAGTAATGTTGTGTTCAACAGCAGGGTTTGCTGGAAAGACCAGGAGTTCGGTCTTGGCTGGGTTGAGTTGCAGGTGGTGTTCCTTGATCCAGGCTGAGATGTCTGCCAGACAGGTAGCGATTCGAGCGGTCACTGTGGTGTCACTGGGCTGGAAAGACAAGTAGAGTTGCGTGTCATCGGTGTAGCAGTGGTAAGAGAAACCATGTGACTGGATGATGGGTCCTAATGACGTTGTGTATATGGAGAAGAGAAGTGGCCCAACCACTGATCCCTGAGGTATCCCAGTAAGTAACTGATGTGGCTTGGATACCTTCCCTCTCCAGGCTACCTCGAAGGACCTATCTGAGAGATAGGAGTTGAACCAGCCAAGCACAGTTCCGGTGATGCCCAGTTTAGAGAGGGCGTAGAGAAGGATCTGATGGTTGCCTGTATCAAAGGCTACAGAAAGGTCCAGCAGAATCAGAACGGATGATCTGGATTCAGCTTTCGCCTGTCTCAGTGACTCCGACAGCAGGGCAGTCTCAGTAGAGTGTCCACTTTTGAAGCCTGACTGATTGTCATCCATCAGCTTGTTCTGTGAGAGATAGGCAGAGATCTGTTTGAAAACTGCCCTTTCAAGTGTTTTCGCCATGAATGGGATGAGAGAAACTGGTCTGTAGTGTTCTATCTGTGTGGGTTTAAGTGCAGCGGGGTTACTCGAGCCTTCTTAAATGTAGTGGGAAAAGTGCCTGCTAGAAGAGATGTGTTAATTACGTGTGTAAGTGCAGGTAGGATGGATGGAGAGATAGCCTGGAGAAGGTGTGATGGAATGGGGTCAAGGGAACAGGTGGTGGGGTGGTTGGAGAAGAGGAGTTTAGAGACCTCAGTGTCAGTTAAAGGAGAGAACATAGAGAAAGAAGAGTTGCGTACAGGAGGTGGGTGTTCAGAGGTATGCAAGGCTCTCAGAAGAGACCCCTTGTGTCACTGAGTGGAACTATAGTTTTTTGCGCGATTTGAGCTACAAAATAACAATTTATAATACCATTGTTGTCCTATTGTACACCTGATTATAAATGTTCTTTGATTGTAAAAGACCATTTAAAAACATTGCAAAAGACCAGCCGTATGGAGTTTCCCCATTTAAGTAGGTAGGAGCTGTAATTAATGCATTTTGATGGCAATATCGTTTGAAAAAATAATTCAACCAGAACTATTTGTACTTAGAAATATACCAGTACTTCCCAAATCACACACAACTTGGTTTAGATTGTCATATTATGTGTAACTGGAGCAGTGCTGCAGCATTGTTTGTTTTGAAGCAATGTCAGCTGATGTGTGTTTTTAGAGGGATAAGACATACGTGGGCGAGCTTCTGCAGTAAAGCTCAGAGAAGTCTCCACATAAGACTCTGACAGCTGGCGGCAGATGAACATGCCTTTCCTTAACACTCCAAATCTCTCTCTCTCTTATTTGTCTCTCACCTGTGCTGATAGGAAGATGACACATCTCAAAAGAGCATAGTGATGATGTGGAGTATTGTTGTAACAAACATAACATTAATGACATTTTAAACTCATTGAAGATAAACAGAATGACAGAGAGCAAGGTTCTTAACAAGCTTTGCATACCAATGATTAGATGGGTTTTGAAATCACACATTGCGGAAATGGTGTTTTATTAACAAAGTTCGGGAGAAGCAAGTTCATTTAATCCGACCAATTACACAGCCAGAGTAAGAGTATATAAACAGTTGCTTACATCTACGTAGCATTGAGTGTTTCCATCATTTGGCCTGGCCCATTGCCCACAAACAGACCCATGCAAGTGACTCGCGTCATCGGATTGCAACTCTGCTGCAAAGCAGTCACCTTCATCAGAACAGCTCTTCCGTCTAAATCATCTCGTCTCAACAGAAGCTGCCATAGCAGCTCATTCATTTCACAGAATCGGCTGCTACCAATTTAAATGCTACTTTTACTCTGTCTTTCCTCCTAATCTCTATTCGCTGGAGCAGATTATTGCATGAAGCTGCTTCCGCAACTGGCTGCTTCAATGCCGTATACATGTTAAACAGCTCTCTACAACTGTTCATGTCTTCTCATATGAACTTTCCACCCGGAGTGGTCCATTTTGCTTGAAGCTGCTTCCGCAAACCAGCTGCTTTGGCGCTGTGTACATGTGAAACCGCACTCCACGACTGCTCATTTGTTCTCTTATCTAAATTTCCCACCCGGAGTGGCTGGCTGCATAAAGCTGCTCCTGCAAACTGGCTGCTTTGTCTCTGTATACATGTCAAACTGCTCTCTATGACCGCTGCGTAACCCATATTATGCCACTCCGTAACCCATATTATGCCACTCATATGGCTCTGTAAAAACAATGTGGCACGGTGGAGGGCGGGACCGGGGCGTGATTACGCACGCCCGGTCCTGTATTAGGCTAATTAAGCCGTCAAGAGGGATAAAGGCCACTCGCGGACGGCGATGCGGGAGAGAGAGATCGTTCACGGACATGTCCGTCGTCCTATGTGTTTGTCTTTTGAGTTTTCCATTAAACCTTTAAGTTATATGTCAAGCCGGTTTCTCGCCTCTTCCTTGCCCGTGACCTTGATCTGTGTTACAAACATATTATACCACTCATACCAAATTAACTTATCACCCACCTAGCAACAGACAACAATTGGGCTGTTTCAGGTCTTCCATTAACAGTTCACCATAAGCTTTCATCTCCACATCAATCAAATTAATTCTATCATAGACTACCATACGCCCTCATGTCAAATGCCGTGCTCAACCCATTTGTACAGCAGAGTGAGTTCTTGCTCATTTGCAGCGTAAACTTTTCTCACAAAAACATGGGTTCTTCCTGTTAAACTCCACTAGATCTCATCAAGTGGTTGTGTGGTCCTTGTGTGTGAGTGTGTCCGATCCAGACATGCTACACCAGCTTATAGCAGACTGTTCAGGGAAGACCTAAAGCGACCCAATTGTCAGTCACTAGGTGGTGAAGGTTCATTTAGTATGACTGGCATATTATGGGTTACGGAGCTGTTGGGGCTGAGATCATGGTCTGAAAGACATGCAGAGGTTGTGGCACGTGAACAGTTGCTGCACTTGGACAGTGTGTTTGCGCTGTTTGCCGTGTATTTGTAGTTTTTTTGATCTGCCAACTCCCTTCCACTTTCGAGGATTCATCCCATTCATCCTGCCATCGAATGATTAGTATGCCAGTCATACGAAATTAACCATCACCACCTAGAGATTGACAATAGGTCTTCCCTGAACAGTCAGCCATAAGCTGGTGTAGCATGTCTGGATGAGATCTAGTGATTTTGTTTAATCTGTTACAAAGAAAGATAATCAGTGGATCAACAGGGCATCGGCCTCTCTCTCTCTTTCATGTACACAGATTCACAGAGAAAAGCAACAGTGCATATGCTCATCAGCCTCGCGCATTGGTAGACTGAGTCTATCGCATGTTTTAACAGATGCTACATCACATTAATATTCTTATTAATACATTTCAACAGTGTTGAAACACAACCATCCATTACAATATTTTATATTCTAGATTACATTAACATAATTTTCAATCTGCCAACTCCCATCCAGCACTTCCAATTGCTTGCACACTATCTCCGTTACAGAGGATCCCTCTTAAATCCGGCACCCGCAAAGGTCATCTGACACATTCAATAGCTACATACGTACAAACCATCTCCAAATCAAGAAAGCGCACCTTGCCCTAATGAAATAAAAATGGGGGAAGGGGCCGCTCGATTTACCTTGTCCATATTTCTGGGGCCTTCCCATTCGGATGCTGCGAGGGTCCACCCCGGCATGCCAAAAGCCCTCCCATCCATACCGCTGTGAAGGCACTCACACACACATACATCAAGTGCTCTCCCATTCGAATGCTGACCCTAGCATGAGGCTTCCACTGCAAGCGGCTCCATCGATTCTTTCTTCTTCAGCACCTCTGCCCATCTGGCACACAAGGCTAGGCAAGCGCCCCCCCTTCCCTTCCAGTACGTCGTTTCAGGTTACATTGTCGTTAAAATCAATCGGTTCCTCATATTCCTTCCTACACTTCACTACCATGCCTGCAACTTGCTGTTCTGTTTCTTGGCTTCTTTTAGGAGGCATTCGAGCTCAGGTCAAGTCTCAAGGCTTGAGCATTCCACCAGGGACAGCAAGTCACACATGTTTATGCTATCCTCACTGCAGGATTACATTAACTTGCGAACTACTGAAATTGTGTTTTATTAACAAAGTTGGGGAGGAACAAGTTAATTTAAATCAACCAATCACACAGCCAGAGTATGTAAACAGCTGTTTACCTCTACATAGCATTGAGAGTTTCCAGCATCCCACCACCTCCCCATCTCCTCCTATCTATTCCATCAATAATATTCCAGTCCAGTGGGGAATTCGAGCTCAGTTCAAGTCTCGAGCCCTCCACCTGGGACAGCAAGCCACACATGTTTACGCTATCCTCACTGCAGGATTGAGTGGAAAGAATGATGCAATGAACTGAAATTTTGATTTTGTGATCATCAGCTTCTGTAGCTAGAATAATTCTTCCCAAGAGAGCCTCTGTGCTTTACTTTTCCTGTGACATCACTTCCTCTTACACTGAACTTATTATAATTTTTTTATTGATTATATTAAACACAGAAAATCTAACCCAATCTATTACCACTCCCAATCCCCAACCCCACCCTGGCCCTCAACAACATCCCACATATATATATATATATATATATATATATATATATATATGAACCTTCTTCAAAAGCCGCCACCCTCCCCATCTCCGAGCACCATGTCCTCTACACTTACTACACTGAGTTGTGTCGGTCTTTCTAACTATCTGTTTTTTCTTTTTGTTCCAGGTCATCTCTGACGTGCCCTCATTGTCTTAAGCAGAGCAACACATTTGATCCTTTTCTGTGTATATCTCTCCCCATCCCTTTAAGACAGACGAGGTGAGTAAAATTCTACCCAGCATGTCTGTTCAGGTCTGTTTTGTGTGTATGTGGTTGCTGAATTAACTTTTTGCCCCTCTGAACTCAGAAACAATAAGGCATTCAAACTGTAATTTTGTAGCACACATGCCCTCCCTATAACAGATTGCAAAGGGAAATCCTGAAGGACTGAAGGAAACAAAAACGTTTAGATGCTCAAAACACAAAACCGTCATTCCACAGTATAATGTCACTGATCAAACTGTTGCTATCAGACACACATACTGAACAAAATACACTTTTACGTGTCGAGTAACTGTTTGAGTTTCCACTGTTTGAGTACATGAGCACTTACCTCACCCCTTCCAGCAATTCTTCTAGCCTCCACGCCGCCTCCACACCGACTCCACCCCATTTCTCAAGAGTTTATGTCTGGGTCTTCAAGCTTTAGGTCATATCTAGGCCATGTAACTCTAGATTTATGTCTATCTCTCTTTCTTAAGTGAGTGGGAGAATACATAATGGTGCACTTGATGTAGTCACTTTGGGGGATGTTGAGAGGTTCATTTGGGAATCTCATTAGGAAACTGAGTTGACCGAGCAGAATGCTTTGGCCACACCCACCTAAATTTTCTCCTCCCATGATCACACGTGCTTTGTATTTTTCTTAATCCTGGCCTTCATTTTCATGTTGAGTGTCACATTGAATACACGAACAAATTTCAAACACATATGAGAACGCCTCAAGATCTCAAGCCTGCCATTGAACCATCATGCAATGATATTTTTCAGCCTTTGATAGAAGATACAAGAGATTTTAAGATGCTATCAAAAGATGGGAAAACTACCTTTAGAGCATAAAAGGATGTTTTCTATTTTTTGGCAGACCTGTCTGTGTGACTCTGGTATTTAGCAATAAAGGGCAGCGATATCTGCGAGTGGGGCTCGCCGTGCCTCTCTTCGGATCTTTGGCATGTTTGCGCAGGATGGTGGCAGATGAGGGCAACATCTCTCCAGATCAGGTGACAGATGCACACACAGTTGCACACAGACAATCCTCATTCATGCAAATAATATATCACCTTCCCAAACTACTACTTCGCCCTACATCCCTTATACAGGGTTGTTAAAAAGGTCTTAAAAAGACTTAATTCGCCCTTCCGCAAAATAAGGAAATAATAAATCGGAGCTACAAATCAAAAAATCAGACAATGTCACATTTAAACAGCTCCACTGCACTCTTTACATAGTACAACCACTTATGGGGGTTGTATGTTGAATATGTGGTTACAATGTTGTGAATGTTTGTGAAGTCATTTCATAATTACACATGCATTATGACATCATATGGACGGGATAGGCTACATGGAATTTGTACATTAAAAAAAAGCTCAAATGTGAAAAAAATAAATCTAAAATTAAATATACATTTTCACAAAATATACAGTTAATTGCAGAAGTTTGCATAACACTTTTGTTTTTATAAGTTTCCACACCCCTTTCAGAATGTATAAAAATAGCCTGTAAGAGATTATATGTTTTATGTAGTATTGCCCTTCAAAAGCTACATAACACTAGAATGTAAGAATGTACTCTTATTTACACAAATCATACGGTTCAAAACTTTACACCCCTTGGTTCTTCTTATGTTGCCTTCTTGAGCATCAGTAATTGGTTATACCTTTTTTTATAGTTGTGCATTTGTCCCTCAATTGTCAAAATCTGAACCTCATATATAGCCACTGTTGGGAAGAACTCAATTGTTGTCATATTCCCTGTTGTCTTTTTTTTTTTTTTTTTGTTCTTTTGTTAAATTTCTTGTTTAGTTCCTGATAGTTTTGTAGTCCTTTGGTAATTTTATTCTATAATTGGTTCTCCCTGATTATTTTCTGTGACGCAGCAGGCAAAGAATGAGGATCTATTAAGTTTATTAAAATAAACACGAAAACTCAGAATAAAGGAAAAACACAGGGAACCTAGCACAAAACATGCAAGAACTGACAAACTATCTGGGGGAAACAAGGGCTTAAATATACAAGGGAACAAACAAGGGAATGAGGAACACCTGGGGAAACATTCAGAGAATGAGAAATAATCAGGGAGAACCAATCAAGGAATAAAACTACAAAGGACTACAAAAATAACAGGAACTAAATAAGAATTTCAACATAAAAGTACAAAAACAAAAGACAACAGGGAATATGACAAATGTGCAGAAGATGCAGAGAAAACAAATAATTTTACTGTAGTTGGAAAAGTGAACATCTTCACCTCTCAGGACAAAGCAGGGATTCATGAACAATTATTACACAAACATTTTTCATTACACAAAAATGTATCATTGAGAAAGCAAAAAAACATATTAGAAACCAACAGGATCATGTGTGTAAATTCAGTTACTATTTTGACGTGTGTGTATGTGTGTGTGTATATATATACTGTATATGTGTGTGTGTGTGTGTGTGAGCAGTACTAAATAAAAACAAAATGATATTTTTCATCCCCTCTTAAATTTAGCTTCATAAAACCTGCAGAAACCCTGCTTGTAAAACATACCGTGTTACAGTGATTGTATCAGGTTTTTGACATTTTCTGTGCCACAGTACTGAACAACTGCCATAATCATGCACAATTGGTATTTATACTGTGCTTTAAGGGACTTCATAGAATAACATGGTAATACCATGGTACATGTTCCAAAAACAGGGTATTATTACTATGGTACCATGTCCAAAAATTTTATTTTTATTTTAGTTTTATAAACTATGATATACTGGACATACAGTTATGCAATAAGAGAGCATTATCACCCTGTAATGGACAATGGTCATTTTGTAATGCATTTCTTTACTTTATAACACTTTATAGATTTCATGTCCACTGTAATAGACATATTCAAATATGAAAATTACATTTTGGAGGAAGAGTGTTTCCCTTTATCTACTGATAATGTAATGACACACTGACATCATGTCATTTGAATCAGTCTGTAATTCTTAATCCTCCAGGTAATATTGACTGAGATCTACACAACAGGCTTCCAGCGCTCTTTCTTTGATAACGACGACTTGACCAGCATAGCAGAGAGTGACATCTATGCCTTCCAAGCTCCACCCCTTTACATCAGGGGCGGATCTGCGCGAATCTCAGGTGACTCTGGGAAAATACTGTTGAAAATGTCTTTGTCTTAGCACTACAGGTACGTGTGAAATAATTTTGTACATTTTGTATATAACCACAATGAAATAACAGTATTTATGCTTCTGACAGTATAAATCATACATTTATGATTTATCTGGATATTTAGAGTCTCAAATGCATTAAATGAATGTATAAGTAGCTATTGTTTTTGGTTCAATATGACCTGATGGTAGACTCTCTCACTTAAAAAAAAAAAACCTAGCAACCACACAGAACACCCTAGCAACCACATAGCAATAACATATGGTGACTTTGCATGGGCTTTTTCATCTGTAAATGTAAAAACTAGCTGGGTCTTTTCAAATGTTTAGGAGATTTACTGTGTCAGTGCCCGGTGCAGGTGAGATCTGTGGAGAGAAGAGGTGTTTAATTAAAAATCTCTCTTGAGTTTCTCCTGAGTGATCGCACCTAACGCACACATACTGATTACTCAGTAGGGCTCATCAATTAAGAAAAGAAAGCTTGCACGTGCATACCCTCTTGAAGTTGGCACAGGTCTTTCTGATGCATTCCCCATTCTTCATTTGGAAACCAGATATAAGAAGACCTTGACATTGAATGCTGGGAAACACAGGCGTAATTATGTTCACCCATAAAACCGTCCCTCCTTGATTAAAAACCCGAGCAGCCCTCCGTGTGTCTGTGACGAAACATGTGACCTTTCGCTGTAATGTGTTCATATCATGTAATATCACTGGTCATTACAGATGAGGTCTCATAAATCATGTTAAGTCATTGGCCAGTGTTTATGCAAATAATAGTGAATTATTAAAATATGTTTGATCAGTAGCTAGATTGAAGATGACTTTAATAAATGGATAGAGGTACATATTTTTCCTAATCATATACTAACGAATGGCCCAGTTGTCAAGATGCTCATTGGGATGACGCCTATGATTGTGTCTTTGTGTTTTATCTTTGAATTGTACTTGACAAATATGCTTGGCTCTGAAAACCATTACCAAGTTGCATGGTTGCATGTATAGTGGTGAATAGTTTACTTCATTTGGCAATTATAAAATATACAAGGAATTTGGTGCAAATACAAACACATTAACAGTGATACTAGTAAAACAAATAGAATTGAAATACTCTATATTTAAAAATGTGTGCAGCTGAACCCAGAATGACCCTTACATCAAAGTAGTGTGGTTGTACCATGTTACAGTGATTTTAACAGATGTAATACCGTTGTATTTGGATGTATACCATGTCACTGAATGACTATCACATTCATACACCATGGCATTTACATTGTACTCAAAGGTACTTTATACTTTTTCATAATTGTTTGTATGGACCTTTAACTAGGAATGCAATGATACAACATTTGTGTGCCAGTAGGATATTTAGGACAACATCTGCATATACGATATAGATAGTTTGGCAGTTTGGCTCTTTCATGCTACCTTGAATCCAGGGCGTGCTGAGTGACTCCAGCCAGGTCTCCTAAGCAACCAAATTGGCCCGGTTGCTAGGGAGGGTAGAGTCACATGGGGTAACCTCCTCGTGGTCACGATTAATGGTTCGGGGCACGTGGTAAGTTGTGCGTGGATGGCGGAGAATAGCATGAGCCTCCACATGCTGTGAGTCTCCACGGTGTCATGCACATTGAGCCACTTAACAAGATACGGCGATTGACTAACTCAGAAGCGGAGGCAACTGATATTGTCCTCCGCCACCCGGATTGAGGTGAGTAACCACGCCACCATGAGGACCTACTAAGTAGTGGGATTTGGTCATTCCAAATTTGGGTGAAAAGGTGATATTTTTATTTTTTAAATCCTCGACTGTGTAGAAGTCATTGTTTTTTTATTATTATTTACTTCATCACCAGACATTAATACGCAGATATTGATGTAATCAGGAAATGCAAATAAATAAATAAACGTGTTTTTCAACATGGTAATATGTTAAATAAAAAAATATGTTCCAGCAAATCATATTGATGGGATAATTGCATCTTACATATTAATTTAGTAAACTGTGGTCACCCTACTTCATTATGCCTATGTCTACCCACACAGCAATCAGTGATTCAGGGCCGGTTCTAGACATTGAGAGGCCCTAGGCAATTTCTTTTGGAGGCAACCCGAATGTTTTTTATTATTTAATGTGGCATGAAATACAACAAAGTGGTAGCTCATTCATATAATCACTTTAACAATCTGTTTAAAGTAGTACTTAATTTTGCAAGCTTTGGCAAATCGAATAAAAAGTCAAGTAGTTTTCGACTAGTTCTTCCACAGAGGTGCTCATTGTTGTAACCTGGTAACTTCTAAACAACATTTTGTTTTTGATGAAGTGATAAAAACCTGTGCACGTCATAAGAGCTGCCAGCCAATCAGAATGGATTTTCTGACCGTTCTTGCAATTTATTCTGCAATGTACATCATGATTGCTGTGATTGGTCTGTGCCCATTTCATGCTGTCTGAGACTGAGACTAACCCTTAGCATTGAACAAATTAAATTCACCTTCAAACATTCTTGACTTCATTGTTTAGAAGTACAGAAACTAAAATATATAGAGTGCAAAATAATCAATCCCATATCCATACCATACCACGTTTTGAAATAATAATGACATACTTGCATTACTATTATCATCCATGTTCAGATCAATTCTAGCCATTTCTAAAACTCCAACACATGAAAGAATATGCATTTTCCTATTTCCTGCTTTGTAGTAAACACTACAAGAATAAATACAACCATTTTAATATGTGAATGTGAATTACTAATGTGAATAGTCTGTCAGAGGAACACATGGCATGGTGTTTCTACAAGAAACATGTTGAATTCAGTGTTACTGTGTCAAAGTTCAACATCTTTAAGCTTGTTCTCTTTAAGTCACGCTAGATAAAGATAAATGACTCATTGGGCAAACTGAGTAATATTTAGCATTTTATTTGATCACATCTCAATTTCTCCTGCTCTTGTTTTTGCGTACAGCTCATTAAATTATGGATTGCGTCTCTTGAGCGCAGTTGCGTGATACAGCCCTGAGGGTACATTACCTCGACACAAAAGACATGTCCGAGATTTTGCAATAACAAAGGAGACATCAGACGCAGTTTACAAGTGTTTTTGTTGCATGCTGTCAATATGCTACATTTGTGGATTTTCCAAGATGGAAACAAAGCTTAGCGCTCACATGTGAATGGTTTAAAATTTGTAATCGCAAGTTTTTAATTGCCTAGATCGTAGAATACATCTTCCGATTCATCTTAGCTTTGTCTCCTGTTTACCAAAGCCAACATAGCTTCGAAATGCTCGTGGATGTACGAGTGCGCTGGGGTAATCCTGTCGTTCTAAAATCTACATGGTGTTTTCAAATTAATTGAATATTTTGGAAATGAACTTTGGAAGGTGAATATTTATTGTTTCATTTTTAATAATGAAATTGTGAAATTATTCAATGCTTAAAAATACAACCATGTTCAATTTCAGCCTCCCAAAATGCAAGCACTGTAAATGCAATGCATTTATTTTTTCAATTAGAGCAATTCAAAAAGCTTTTATGCTTCAAAGACATTAGTTATGAATGTACTTCTATAAAGATCATTCTGCAATCAATGTCCTTGATCAATTGAACTGCGTGTCTGGATATAATATCTGCATTACTTGAGAACCCATTGGTCAGACACACAAATAGTCTGACATGATGGTTGGTTGAGCCAATGTTCCTATGTTGGGCTGGTCAGGAGGCCCAACCAATCAGGGACAGACACTGTTTACACTTTTTAAGGAAATCAGTCAACAAATTGCTTATTTATAATTGTTTCTACATTTTAAAACCTTTGGTTACTTAATTTCATATTTCTACATGCTTGCTGTGATGGCATGTTGTATTTGGAAGAAAACAACATCTGAAAGCTCGACTTCCATTTATAGTGTGTGTTTGTGTGTGAAGGCTGGTGTCAGATAATACACCCCACTGTTTTCAGTCTACCGTCTGCTGTGCTCCATTTACATGTCTCCATCTGTCTCTCTCGCATATCCTTGTATCTCTCTCTCTCCTTGCTTTGTAGCTCAATCAAGTTTGACATTGTTTTGCTACATGGAGACTATAAATCTGAGCACAGATCAGTGTAGGCAGGTGACCTCTACCTCTCCTTTACTCTCCCTCTGTCTCCAGAGTTCCACAACAGTCTTCCGTCCTTTCTATATGCTTCGTCCTCTGGGCCGGAGAGTCAGAGACTGCCTGCGTCTGGAGCATTGTCCTCTGAGTTCCTCAACCAAGCTGATGGGATGCTGAAGATCTTGCTGCTGGTGTGTAATGCAGCTGGAGCAGGACAGCAAGCAGTGAGGTACAACAGAGCAAAAACAATATCTTTTGTGTTATTCTCAAAATATCCTAGTACCCCCACCATTTATGCCATTTATGAAACCTGTCAACTTTTCATGGTAAACAGGATTTTTCATTTCAATTTTGAAATAAAGAGTCCACCAGACCATTTATTAAAATGAAGATACATAAATGGGTAATTCAGAAATCGTCATGATTATGACGTCATTATCATGGCTACATCAAGGCCAGAAATATATTTTATGCACAAATGAATATACAAATTTCAAACATTGGAAATGTTATTTTCAAAGGACAGATTGGTATCAAATATAACACTTAAAATCTTCGCTGTAGAAGATGATGTAACTGTACATCCACCGAGAGTCAAATTATATTATATTTATAAACAATAATTAGTACCTCGGTTTTGTAGGAATTTAGTTTGAGGAAATTTCTGGCCATCCAATCTTTGATTTCATTGATACACTCTGCTAATTTCGAGAATTGTGATATTTCGTCAGGTTTCTAAGAAATACAAAGTTGGTATTGTCGGCATAAAAGTAAAAACTTATTCCACAATTCCTTATAATATCTTCCAGGGGAAGCCTATATATGGAGAAAATCAGAGGCCCTAAAACAGATCCCTGTGGCATTCCATACTTAACTTTTGTTTAATTTGACAGTTCCTTGTTTACACATACAAAGTGGTAGCAGTCTGATAAATAGGACCTAAACCATGCTAATGCAATTCCACTTATGCAAACATAATTCTGCATCCTATTCAAGAGAATGTCATGATCTATCATGTCAAAGGTAGCACTAAGATCTAAAAGCACTAGAAGAGAAATGCAGCCGTGATCAGATGATAAGAGCAAGTCATTTGCAACTCTGATAAGTGCAGTCTCTGTACTGTCATGGAGCTTAAATCCTGGCTGAAATTGTTCATATATACTATTTCTCTTCAGAAATGAACATAGTTGTGAGGACACTACCTTTTCTAGTATTTTTGACATAAACAGTAGATTTGAAATCGTCTATAATTAGCCAGTTCTCCAGGATCAAGCTCTGGCTTCTTAATAAACGGTTTGATAATTGCCATTTGAAAGTTTCATGGGACATGTCCTAAGGATAGCGAGGAGTTAATAATATTAAGAAGCGGTTCTGTGATTACAGGGAATACCTCTTTTAAAAGCTAAGTTGGTATTGGATCTAACACATATATTGTGGCTTTTGATAATTTTGTAAGCTCTTCATGACCTATGACAGCGAAGGATTGAAGTTGCTGGTGAGAAAAATTATGAGACACTGTTTTCTGATGTATTATGACAGATGATTGCATAATTTCAATTTTAGTTCTGAGGATTTCAATTTGATCAATAAAGAAATAAGTACTTTTGTGCTGCTGTGGAATATCTGGTTCAGTCGAGGCTTTATTCCTAACCAATTTAGGCACAGTACTGCATAAACAGCTAGGATTGTTGTGGTTATTGTCTATGAGTTTGCAAAAATATGCTGACCTGCAGCTTTTAGTGCCTTTCTGTAGCTAGACACTATCCTTCCATGCACAGCAAAATACCTCTAAGGTTGTATTCTTCCACTTGTGCTCCATTTTCTGAGCTGCTCTCTTGAGAACATCTTACTATGGTGCAGGGCTTATTTCTTTAAATTTCTTTAATCAAAGGGTGCGACACTGTCAGGAGTGCTAGAGAAGACTGTATTCATATTTTCTGTTATTACGTCATGCACTTCTAGGCTTTTTGGCTTACTGAGTATATGAGACAAATCTGGAAGATTATTAGTGAAGCTATCTTTAGTGGTTGAAAGAATAGTTCTACCTGAATAATAGCATGGTGTAAATCAGTGGTTCTCAACTGGTTTTGCTTCAGGACCCAGATTTTACATTGGAAATCAAGTGGTGACCCGCCATAGTAAAAACATAACGTATTTAATGTATCCTGGGTCGCATTTCCTTTTTATGTCGCATAGTTTTGTTCATGGTTTTCAAGTACAAGGACATGCATCAAGGGACATTATTTTTGTTGTTGACATCAACAACAAAATCTACAGGAGGTTTTCTCTCCCTCCTTTAACATTTGAAGAGCATATTTACTTATATGTGCCCATTATTATCCCGTTCATTTCCTAATTACAAACTTCATTCAAACAGAACATATTACACAGAGGAAAGGCTCCTCGTTATGATGGTTAGGTCAAATGGGTAGGTAGTCTTAAATAATAGTAATAATAAAACAAATTATAGTATTTATGAAAAAATAAATACTAGCTGAAACACGTCTTAAAAATTTAACTACAACTGCCACTGTTGATATAAAATGAGGTCAATTAGTTTCTACCTTTAGATTATTTCATATGAAACTATTAACCTTTTGTCAAAATATAACAGTTACTTTTACTCATGTAAAATCCTGAAACAATTTTGCAAAGGTGATGATGTATATTGAAAATAAATTGCGCATAGCACAGTGTTGCTCTTTTCCTCCTCAGTGCTGTTTGGCATGTCAGGGCTGCTACTGTTGGAGAGGTTTGACTTGACTTCCTCCGTAACACTTTAAATTCAAAAAGTCTCACTAGAATTGAAATTGTTCACATCAGTTTTGAGGTCATCGCTCCACAATATCGA
Source organism: Moxostoma hubbsi (assembly GCA_032164185.1). Taxonomy (NCBI): domain Eukaryota; kingdom Metazoa; phylum Chordata; class Actinopteri; order Cypriniformes; family Catostomidae; genus Moxostoma; species Moxostoma hubbsi. The sequence goes on along the minus strand of JAVLUX010000024.1, from coordinate 33,345,443 downwards.
GGGAAGCCCGGTGAATGCACGCGCATGTCAGAGAGCAGAGTAGATCAAGATCGTGAGCTGGTTCCGTTACACTTGTGTGAAAGTGCAGATGAGAAGCCTTTAGCTGATTGCGAGATTATCATTAAATCTGCCTCGGCTGTCCTAAATAGTCTATCACTTGGCGGCTGCCGAAATATCTTCAATGGGAGAACCATGGCATTGTCCTTTTCCTGCTGTCCGCGACCAAGTCCGAATAGACCTGTGACCCACTTTTGGGTCACGACCCATCAGTTGAGAAACAGTGGTTTAGACTGTGTAACATTAGCTGAGCCCAGCATACAAGAGACGAGGTAATGATCCGAGATGTCATCGCTCTGCGGCAGACTTTCTATAGTATCAACATCAACTCCATATGTTAGAATTAAATCGAGCTTATGATTATGGTGATGAGTTGGTCCTGTCACATCTTCACAACTCCAAGAGAGTTGAGAATATAGATAAATGCTATTCCCAAGGTGTCATTTTCATTATCTGTGTGAATGTTGAAGTCACCAACAATTTAAGCTCTATTCACAGTAAATACTAGATCTGATAGAAAATGTGCTAATTCACCAAGGAAATCAGAATAAGGCCCGGGTGACAAGCCAACAAACAACATGAAAGATGAACTCACACACATAATTGCAATGATTTGCACACAACGGGGGAAAACACAGAAGAAAATATTGAACCATTTATTTAATCTTGTGGATGATTCATGCTGTTCACGGCTCATACTGAAAGTAAAAGGCCAGTTTATGTGATGTGACTCATTCTGATTTTTAAAACAGCTGTTAAATAAAAAGCTGAAAGGGGAAAAAATAGAGAGTAAAAAATTCATTTTGAAGAAACTGAAAAAAAGAAAGAAATTGAAGGACAAGCTGCATCTTGATGAAGAAGAATCGTGAGGTCAGTGAAGATTCACACCTCTAATATTAAGACTATGAACCAAATTACTAACGAGGTGAGCGGCACCTTCCCTGGAGGGATGGAGTCCATTTCTCTTTAGCAGGTCAGGTCTACCCCAAAAACTCTTCCAATTGTCCATAAATCCAATGCTGTTCTCTGATGTTTCTTGCACACTTTAATGGAACTGATAGAGAGACTGAGAGAGAGCGCGCTTAGAACATATGAGCGTCTCTTATGGATGAGGTAGAGGGAGTAGGTGTCATTTTGAAGACTGATATTTTCTCTACCTCTCCAGGGACGGACTCCAGTGAAATTCCCATCACTGCAAAATAAAAGTCTGGGAAGAACTAGGTTTTACTTGTACTGTTATAGTCCTGAGATCATTAATTGGGGATTTGTAAATATAGAACATGACTCATCAATTACACAAAAGCTAGGCAGTTAACAGAGGGATATTTATGCTGTGTTTTTGTGGCTTGTTAAATATTAAGATTATATAGGCAGTTAAAGGAAATGTTGGGGGTTTTAAACAAGTTTAAGTTTTATTGACAGCATTTGTGACATGCTTTAGAGTTGCACGATTCTGGATGAATTGAGGGTCACATTTTACTGCTTAGAATAAAGATCACGATTCTTGTACGATTTTGAAGAAAAAAATTATTTCAGTGATTTACAAAACCTAAGCATTAAGCTTAAAGAAACATGTCATTTAATATAGGTTTTGCTTCAGTCTATTTGTAGACTGCAATAAAAAGTAGGAAATGTGAGTGGTAAATCAAAAATAAGGATCAGAAATCCTAAATCCACAAGAGGGTGTAACTAATACATTATAAACCAAACAACACTATGTTATTGTTGCAAAAACAAACAAAAATGCAAAAAAAAATATTTTCAAGACAAGTATTTTTGTCTTGATTTCCAGTAAAAATATCTAAACATTCTTAAAACGTGATTTATTTACTTAACGAGCAAAATGGCATAAGATTTTAAGTCTTGTTTTGAGAGAAATCTGATAAAATTGAGTGCGATTTGTAACCCTCTGGGGTCGACGGACGCGCCGTCGCGTCCTACTGGATATTTTCGTCATTACAGCGGAAACAACTTAAAATACTCCGTCATTTTGGGGCATACAGATACGTGTAAGACATCATTAGAGACTTTAAAGGGTCTACTTTTATTTGTGTACACTCATAATAACAATGAAACATTGTGCTTTCATAAAATAAAGAAAATAAAAAGGGTGAGCTTTCAGCAGTCTCTGTATTCACGAGCATATTTCAGAAACACGTCACAAAAATTAACTGAAACTCCGCGAATACTTATCACACAAACATGAAACATATGTCTAAAGAAAGCTTAATATTTCTAATATTAATATTCAAATTGAAAACAAGCTCAGCTTATTATCTGTAATGTGATCACACCCACCAGCAGAGCGCGCTATTCATATGGTAATGTGAGATGATCAAGGCAAATGTACACGTCTCTGACTGTGAGGTTTGATGTAAACAATTCATTTGTTTTTATGAGCGTTTGTAACGATACACAGGCGAGGAAACTCCTGGATAGTAAGGAAGAGTTAACATTTTCCTCAGAAGAAGAGCAGGACTCCGATGAACGTTTGTATTTTGAAGAGAGACTTGATCCAGCCGAGGATACAATTTCGGACGAGTAAGTCATTTAGTTTTAATTAGTTGACATGCTATTTTATATAAACTTGAACATATTTTATTTAACATAAGTTTCCAGACTTGCCAGCCAGGACTCAAGAGTATTTAAATTTGAAATATGTCCTAATAAGCAAGTTTTAGTTACGTTTAAATGCTGTTTCGGCTAAAGCAGGCATTTCAATTGTATGCTGTATAAAATAAATATGATCTGTAATATGATATAAAAATAATATGAATGTTTAGATTATATTTTATCTAGTGTTTATGCTGCCTCATTATCATCAACAAAGCTTGTGCTTGCGAATATGTGTTCAGGTGTAAATTAGTAAAATGCACTTTAAATATGCCCATATTAGAAAATCAGCATCTTATAATGATTTCTGAAGGATCATGTGACACTGAAGATGGCAGTAATGATGATGAAAATTCAGCTACGATCACAAATTGCATTTTACAATATATTCAAATAGAAAACATCTCGGTTATGTATGTAACCTCCATTCCCTGATGGAGGGAACGAGATGTTGTGTTGAAGAAGCGACACTAGGGGTCTCTCTTGAGCGCCGAATATGTCTCTGAACTATGAAAAAAGGCCAATGAGAAGTTGGCAGCCAGTATTTGCATACCCTGCCCCCGGACATATGGGTATTTAAGCGGGCAAATATGCTGAGTTCATTCAGGATTTTTCTGAGGAGCTGCCAACTGGTCCGGCCACAACAGTGGCTCGGCTCAGCGACATGGCCGGTAGGACACAACGTCTTGTTCCCTCCATCAGGGAACGGGGGTTACATACGTAACCTAGACGTTCCCCGTCTGTCGCTCACTTGTAATTGTGGCAGCTTAAGTGATTAACCATCCTATTAGCCTGTTTGCGATATGGTTTTGGCCAACCAATGAGATGGGAGCTAACCTACTATTTAAGCACCCTTATTTTGATGGGTGTCCTGGTGATTCTGGGTTCCTCTCTCCCTGGTATTTCCTTTTTCGTGAAGTTTGATTAGAGCGGAGCTGGTGGTGTGTGCTTTACCGCGTGCCGACACAACTTCCTTATGGAGTGTGTGTGTGGTGTTTGACGATTTGGTGTGTATTAAAGTGGGTTTGGATGACCTCCCGAGTTGCGGCTGGCCTGCCTTGTCCCCGCTAAGCCTGGCCCTGGAAAATTCTTACTTTTACTGAAATTCTTATGGGGTTTCATCAGAGAGAGAATCTATAATTATATGATATGTCTTTAATGATGCTGAAGTGTTGTAATAAAATATACTTTTTGTATTGATACTCACGTCTCTCTCACTCTTAATTCTTTGCCTTCAATTGGTAAAACTTACTCCTTATTGGGAGTATTTCCCTGGCTCTCCCCCAGGGTGGCGTAGTCGGATTGAAATTAAGTGATTCACGATTCCCACCACTTGAAAATGCCACATAATGTTTACATTTTTGGGTTTCTAGATCACAGATATGTATTAATGGTTATTTTACAATGTCTTCAAATGCAGCTTGTACAATCAGAATTTAAAGTTGGAACTATCCGTATTATAAAGCTAGATAGTATAGGCTTGGGATCGATGCCTTTTTCACACCGATAATCAGACATTTTTCCAGATGCTTAACAATATATATATTTGCATTTTTTTCAGACATAAATAGAGATACTTGTCGCACAATAGTCTTTGTCTCTTCAAATATATTTCTCAACACAACTTCGGTAAAGTGTGAGCGGCGGAATAACTTCGAAACAGTTATTTTCTGTGAAGGTCCGCACACCCCTCATTATAAAAGGACTTTGATTGTTTACTCTAGCCATAACTGGATGATATATTGTGTATATGTATCTTTCATATAGCCTACACAATGTATTTTAGCTACAAGTATACCTTTCTGTGGTTTAACAGACTGAATAAAACCTATTCAAAGCTACATACAGAGAAATTGCCTAATAAATGTGTCCATTTCTAATCGTTCAGTTTGCACGTGTTTCATTCACTAACCTGCAAATGAAACTATGTTCATTCTTAAAGAAGTACCAAATCCTTCATAACTTTTGTGTGTAAGGTGACTAGATTCACAACTTTGGACTGCCGCCTGCACCACATTGACACATCCTGTGTGTGTGATACCTGTGCCAGTCCTAGCCACGACTGGTTTCGATATTAAAGGTAAAGTTCACCCCAAAATGAAAATTCTCTCATCATTTACTCATCCTCATGTCATTCCAAATGTGTATAACATTCATTCTTCTGCAGAACACAAATGAAGGTTTTTAGAAGAATATCTCAGCCAAAGGTGGAAATTTATAGTAAAAAAGTACATAAATATGACACTTTTACCACTGGAGTCGTATTGATTACTTTTATGCTGCCTTTATGTCCTTTTTGGACCTTCTGGTCACCATTAATTTGCATTGTGGGGGCCAATAGAGCTGAGATATTCTTCTAAAAATCTTCGTTTGCATTCAGCTGAAGAATTAAATTAATAAAGTCAATAAATAAATAAAGTCATACACACTTCTGGGTTGACATGAGGGTGAGTAAATGATGAGAGAATTTCCAGTTTTGGGTGAACTATCCCTGGAAGTATAATAAATGTTATATCACCCCCTTTTGGTCTCCCAAAGCTATTACGCCAGACTACAGTAAATGGAAGACCATCTGACAGTGAATTTGAAAGCACACAAATTAGGCTTCTAATTAAAAATGTCAGCTAATGTTAATATGCCGATGCCTCAAATAACCGATCAATATTGATGTATCTGCATTCCGAATGGATAAGTACCTCTCTTTGTAATATGGTGAAATCTTACCCTAGTGTTGCTTGGAGCAGACTATGACGTCATCAACATCAAAGCATGTTTGCTCAGATCTTTGCACGGAATATCAGCGAGCTCTCTTAGCCTCCTGTTAGGGAAAATTCCATAGTTGTTTTTGGCTTCGCTGAAGCCCCAACACAATTACATGTTTATCACATTCTGAAAGGCCTGCTTTCCCCTCAGCTCTCTTTTGATTGTTTTGTCTCCTGTATTCATTCCGCATGGGTCATGTGGCAGAATTTTGGCTGGAAATGTAATAACTACTCTCCTTCTGCAAAAACATTCAAAGACATATTTCAAAGACAGTGTTGAGGACATGGGAATATAGAGTGAGAATTCTTGTAATTATAGACTGTTGGACTGCATTTAGACACATGGACATATACTACATCACTGACATATAATAATATTTAATGACATACATGATAATCTGTTTATCCATGTAATCCATGTAGTCTTGCTGTTTTATGCATACACAACCACATGTATATATATATATATATATATATATATATATATATATATATATATAAAGTACTGCGCAAAAGTCTTCGGCACATAAGATGTTTCACAAAAGCATTTGTCTTAAGATGGTTATTTATATCTTCAGCTTTAGTGGGTAAACGTTAGACTCACAAACATTACTTCTCCAAATAGAAAAGATTAGAATAGAAGAACAGGGAGCCCTGCAACAGCTGTCATGGCCCCCACAGAGACCCCCACTGAACACCCGTGTCAGTCTGAGATTATATAAAGAGACAGAAGCAATTGAGACAGCCTAAATAGATTGAAGAACTGTGGAGAATTCTCCAAGTAGCTTGGAACATCCAATCTGCCAACAACCAAGAAAAACTGTGTCCAGGTGTACCTAGGAGTGGTGGTGGTGTAGTGGGCTAAAGCACATAACTGTTAATGAGAAGGTTGCTGGTTCGATCCCCACAGCCACCACCATTGTGTCCTTGAGCAAGGCACTTAACTCCAGGTTGCTCCGGGGGGATTGTCCCTGTTATAAGGGCTCTGTAAGTCACTTTGGATAAAAGCGTCTGCCTAATGCATAAATGTAAATGTAGGAGAATTGGTGCTGTTTTAAAGGCAAAGGTGGTCACACCAAATACTGATTTAGCTTTTTTATGTTTACTGGACTTTGTATGACATTAAGTAATACATGAAAACTATTAATGGCATTATTTTTGAAGACATCCTCCCTATGAAAAATTTTTCACAAGTGCCTAAAACTTCTGCACAGTATTGTATATTGTCTTATTGTGTATTCTATATATACTTTATTTTCTATTACATTTTTGTTATTCTATTTTTGTATTATTATCTCTATCTTGTTGCTGTATTGTATTGTTGTGCACTGGAAGCTCCAGTCACCAAGAAAAACTGGCAATAAAGCTGATTCTGATATATATATATATATATACACACATACACACACACACACAAATGCATTGATAAATATGCATATTTAATAATGTAGTACCATTTGGAAATGTACTGAATAAAGTTCTTTGTAAGCTAACTTCTTAATTACAAGTAATTCGATCAATTTGTGTCCGTCTGCCTGTAGATTTGGCCCTCCATTTCTGATGAGAGAGGACAGATCAGTGTCCTGGGACCAGCTACAGCAGAGCATCCTCAGTAAACTCTACTATCTAATGATCAATGGATCCCAAGCACAGGTAACATCAACTTTATTACAGCCACAAGCCCAAGAGTTTATCATAGTAATATAAATAGTTAACCCAAAAATAAATGTTTACTCACCCTCATGTCATTCCAAACCTGGATGACTTTCGCTCTGTGGAACATAAAAGGAGATGTTAGGTGGAATAACAGCCTCAGTCACCATTAACTTTCATTGTTTTTTAGTTTTAGTTTTTTAATAGAATGGCAACATTTGATACAGATATTTGTGATCTGAACCCAAGCAGCTCATCTCTGTTCCTCCGATTTCTCTGCCTTTGACTGTTTTCCGTAGGGACTTTGGAATATGATGCTCAAAAGTGATTTGTTGGCTGCTAATCTCTGCAGCTCTGCGCTTGATACTATATTTAGTGTTGAGGTCCTTTGCCAAGCCCACAATAAACTTTCAGCTAGCAGCACGGAGTACATATCAAATAACTAAAGAATATCACAATCCAAGATTCTTATGTTTCAGAGAAATAAAGTTTGATAGGGCTAATGAAACAGTAAAGTCTCTCAGAAGATCCCATCACTTATTCTGAAACATCACACTCCTTCCCGTCACTGCCTTGTGCCTTTCAGTAGTTAATGGCTGCCCCCTTCTGGGGACTTTTAGAATTACCAAACAGCATGGTGCGCTTTATCAGTCTAAATCCAGGGTTTTTCAATGGGGGTCTATGAAGGTACTGCAAAGGATCCTTAAACAGATATAGTGAAATGTGCAGTACCATAATTGTTTAGATAAAAGATTTATATATATATATATATATATATATATACATACATACATACATACATACATACAGTACTGTGCAAAAGTTTTAGGCACTTGGGAAAAATTTTGCATTGTGAGGATGTCTTCAAAAATAATGACATAAATAGTTTTCATTTATCACTTAATGTCATACAAAGTCCAGTAAACAACAAAAAGCTAAATCAGTATTTGGTGTGACCACCTTTGCCTTTAAAACAGCACCAATTCTCCTAGGTACTCTCCTTGGTTGTTGGCAGATAGGACGTTCAAGCTTCTTGGAGAATTCTCCACAGTTCTTCAATCTATTTAGGCTGTCTCAATTGCTTCTGTCTCTTTATATAATCTCAGACTGACACGGGTGTTCAGTGGGGGTCTCTGTGGGGGCCATGACAGCTGTTGCAGGGCTCCCTGTTCTTCTATTATAATCTTTTCTATTTGCAAAAGTAATGTTTGTGAGTCTAACATTGATATTTCCAATTGACCCACTGAAGCTGAAGATATAAATAACCATCTTAAGACAAATGCTTTTGTGAAACATCTTATGTGCCTAAGACTTTTGCGCAGTACTGCATATATATATACTCACTCTACAGCAGTTGTGGCATAAGGTTGATTACCACAAAAAATCTTTATCTTTAAAAAAAAGTAAAAATCTGGGTTACAGTGAGGCATTTACAATGGAAGTCAATAGGGCCAATCCGTAAATGTTAAAATACTCACTGTTTCAAAAGTATAGCCACAGGACATAAACAATATGTGTGTGTGGTGATGTGGGCGTGGCCGAGCGACGTCTGTGGAGAGCGATGCCGAGAGGAAGAACGGTAAGGATTGACACCTGTGGGGAAATTATCTGTATAAGATGTTCGTGTTTGCAAGAGACCTGGGAGGGAGGGGGAAGAGAGAGACACATGCAGCAGTATTCCAGTGTGTTTATTTATTGTGCTGAAAAGTAGAGTCTGAAAAGCTTGTGAATGATTTACGTTGAATGTTTACCTGGCCCCCGCTTCCTCCTTCCTTAGAAAGGCAGAGGTCTGCCACAGTGTGTTGACATTATTTTAGTGTGATAAAATTACTTATATCAGTATATATATATATATATACTAACTATTTCTGTGTAAAGTTATAGCCAATAACTTTACATACCTTTACAACTTGACGCCATGACGCTGTAATGTCAACGAACCCTTAAATGGATAGTTCACCCAAAAATGAAAATTCTCTCTTCATTTACTCATCCTCAGGCCATCCCAGATGTGAATGACTTTTTTTCTTCTGCAGAACACAAATGGTAAATGGTCTGCACTTATTAAGCACTTTATTAACCTTTGTGGTTTCAAAGCGTTTTACACTGTGTCCCAATCACCCATTCACACACACACTCACACACCAATGACGGCAGAGCTGCCATGCAAGGTGCTAGCCTGCATTTGAGAGCAACTTGGGGTTCACTGTCTTGCCCAAGGACACTTCTGCATGTGGAGTCATGTGAGCCAGGAATCGAACTGCCAACCCTGCGATTAGTGATTTTTTTTAATCATATTAATGATATATTTGCAACAATGCACATGCAGCATTGTGTATTTGCAACATTAGAGTGTTAGAACATAATTGATTATGTCACTAATTTTAACAGTCAAACGGCATTAAAAAATATATGTAAAAATCCTTCAACCCAACTTGAATTTGCTAATGAACAAATGTATTTCACCATTGTCCATCAATGTATCATTTAAAAACACTTTTGATTGGAACAAACTTCAACATACCTGGGATGATTCCATTCAGTACAGTACGACAAATATCCACATACTCGTTTACTCTCTTTAACACCCATCTCTACATTCTCAATCAAATTCACTTTACACGTTTCACTGGAAGCGGTATATTCTATCTAATGTACCAGTGAGAGAGAAACAGGAAATGGTTTTCAATACTTCAGCTAAAGCATGTAAATGAAAAGAATGACTGGTGTTCTATCAGTTTTGGAAAAGACAGAGACGCTTGGACAATTTAGGGAATTTAGAATATTTAAATGAAAAGAATGCCAGTTTGACTGCATTTGATTTAAGGCAAAGACCAAACAAAGAGAAGTATTTGTCTCAATACTATATGGTTGTTCTATGAATGTGTACGTATGATCAGAAATCATTTTCAAACCTATGGAGTAAAAACAAAACAAAAAAACACCAAACCAACCCTTTAAGAAAAGTTAAAACAGGCACACAATAAAATTTTGTGCATATCTGTTTCAAGCAACTCCTTCAGCTATGAATTTTTCTGTCCCTAAATGTGCCCTAAAAACTTACGATAACTACCAACGATACATTAGTAGTCCATTATCCCTATTACAGTCTGTGAATACCACCTGCACCTAATAACATATTATGTCAGTCCAATATAACAATAGCTGTTACATGCTGGTACCGTACATTCAGCGTACTATCACTGCTCTTAGTATTTATTGATTTTAGATATCTAAAATAAAGCTAGACCCATTTTCCCTCATCTCTCTCTCTCTCTCTCTCTCTCTCTCTCTCTCTCTCTCTCTCTCTCTCTGTATATTGTGTGTCCATGCCAAGCTGCTATGCAAACTGTTATGCTTTTCAAATAGGGATCATTTTAAGGCAGGCAAAAAGTATCAACACTGTAAATGTAACTAAATGTAAAAGTGTTCATAAAGCAAGATGTACCTCGGCTTATTGTATAGGCAGGTACAGTACCTGTACATTGACAAAAACAATAGCTCTGTTGGTCCATACAATGCAAGTGAATAGTGATCAGACCTTTAAATCTCCAAAAATCACATAAAGGAAGCACAAAAGTAATCCATATGACTCCAGTGTTTAAATCCATGTCTTCAGAAGCGATGACAGGAATGAGTGAGAAACCTGAGTGAGAAAGTCCTTTTACTCTAAATCTCCACTTTAACTTTCACTTTCAGATGTCACTGTGAAACTGAACTGGCACCACATGTGACTTTCAGATGTGAACGTGAATGTAGAGATTTCTAGTACAAAAGGGCTTACATTTAAAATGTTTCTCACCCACACCTGTTATATCACTTCTGAGGACATGGATTTAACCACTGGAGTTGTGCGGATTACTTTTACGTTTCCTTTATGTGAGGTTTGGAGCTACAAATGGTCTGGTCACCATTCACTTACATTGTATGGACCAACAGAGCTGAGATATTCTTATAAAACTCTTTGTGTTCTGCTGAAGAAAGAAATTCATACACATCTGGGATATCATGAGGATAATAAATGATGAGGGAATTTTAAGTTTTGTGTGTACTATCCCTTTAAACCCTAAAACGCCTGTAAAAATTACAATTTAAACAACTTTACAGCTCAAATATTACATGAGTTTTAACAGAGGAATTAATGTAAGTGCTTTTATAAAATTGTAAGCTTCACATTTCTGCCTTTAAACCCTCCAAAAATGGGCCCCATTCACTGCCGTTGTACTTCAATTTATGCGAGAGAGAGAAAAAGGACGGACGAGTCTAAATCATTTTATGTGGTAATCAACATTAGGCCACAATTGCTGTCGATTGAGCTTAACTTGTATTGAACCCGGAATATTCCTTTAACCTTGCAGATGATACAACAGATCAAAACCGACTCTCTTTGTAGGAGGTACCCAAGCCATATCTCCGGACCAGAATATCACTTTCTGAAAATGTTAAAATCTAGTTTTTAATTTCGGCCAAAGGAAACAACATCTCACATCATCTATGGCTGCCTTTGCAAAGTTCACAATATTGAAGTATTAATATTGTTACATCTTTTTAGAATTAGAGGGAATTTTCTCAGTGATTTATGCTTATTTTGACCTTTTCTACTAAAGCCTCCATATATTTTTCATCAGAATTTCAGGGTGTTGTTCAAGATTCGTGTTGTGGGGGGATCTCCTTCATATAGCTACTTAAATCCCCAAGATGGACGACCACTTTATCACCCTGCAGTAGACAGGTATTCTTGTGTGAAAACCCTGACCAAATTAAATAAAGATTCAGTTAAACACATTTCATATTATCGTCAACACCAGTACATAGAAAATATATACAGCTACAGGCATCATTGCTGCATAACAGATAAAGTATTGCATTACATAACATTACCTAGAAGAATATTTACGTAATTTAATGTGCAGTTTAAATTTATCTCATAAGTTAAAAGTGCCTTGTGTGCAACTTCAAAGCTCATACCAATTTTTTTCGGCCTCATCAAATTTCTGCACCCTTTAAGGAGAGATGTTCATTATTATTTTAAAGCACACATGGGTAAATTAAGTCATTGCCATATCATCAACCCTCAGTATGAAATATTTTCACCAATAAGTCTTTTGTCATGGCCTGGGGAACACAAGAGACTCATGAATAATTTATCAACGGTACACAGTCCTGGATAGCTGCATCATTAGAGATGACACTAGTCCCAGAATCATTTTCAAGCATCCTATTTTTACTTGTTCGTATTCTGTATATGCTGCAATAACAGGTTTTTAGAAATGCACCCCAGATTTGATAACCATACATGCAAGTTTTCATGCATACTGAATAGTTTAGTTTAATAGTTAGTGGTGTTTACTGAGGGAGGTATCACTATTACTATTGCCCATTCTAAGGGTTAGGAATTTGAAGAAAAAAAACCCTAACCCCAAACATTTAACTCGTCCTGCACGGCATGTGCTACGGGCATGAATGCAACCTTAAATCATACGGCTGGTTGAGGAGAAACTTTACTTTTCTAAGCGTTCAGACTTACAGTTTTCACCTGTAAAATCTATATCTAGGGACCACAGTTTCATTGAGATGGGCTTGTATTACTTGGGCCAGTAAACAAACACCTATCAACCACCCAGAACACCTTAAAGGGACAGTTCACCCAAAAATGAAAATTCTCTCATCATTTACTCACGCTCAAGCCGTCCCAGATGTGCATGACTTACTTTCTTCTGCAGAACACAAACAAAGATTTTTAGAAGAATATTTCAGCTCTGTATGTCCATATAATGCAAGTGAATGGGTGCCAACATTTTTAAGCTCGAAAATCCACTTAAGGGCAACATATAGGTACTCCAGACGACTCTGGTGGTTAAATCCATATATTCAGAAGTGATCTGATAGGTGTGGGTGAGAAACAGATCACTATTTAAGTAAAAAAAAAATTTTTTAACTATAAATTCTCCTCGCTGCTCACTCAATCTCCACTTTAACTTTCACTTTCACATTCTTCTTCTGTTTTTGGTAATTCACAGTCTTTGTGCATATCGCCCCCTACTGGGCAGGGAGGATATGGCAAAAGGGAATTTATGACAATAAAATGACTTAAAAATAGATCTGTTTCTCATCCACACCTATCATATTATGTCTGAATACTTCACTGGATTAAATCGCTGGATTCTTATGGATTACTTTGATAATGCTTTTATGTGCTTTTTGGTGCGTCAATATTTTGGCACTCATTCACTTGCATTGTATGAGACCTACAGAGCTGAAATATTCTCCTAAAAACCTTTATTTCTGTTCCTCAGAAGAAATATGTCACATACATCTGGGATGCCAGGAGGGTGAGTAAATCATGTGGGAATTTTCATTTTGGGGCGAACTATCCCTTTATCAACCACCTAGCAATGCCATAGCAACCACCGAAACCCCAGCAAACGCATACAGTGGCAACATGTTAAAAACCACTCTGAATGAGTGAATATATATATATATATATATATAGAGAGAGAGAGAGAGAGAGAGAGAGAGAGAGAGAGAGAATTTATTTAATTAAATAAATAGTTTATCTATAATTTAATTATATTAATAATGTAAAAATACAAAATTACAAAATAAATGTATATATCATTCATTTGATTCTATTATTAATATAATGATAAATAAAATATAAATTATAATCTAAATATTAATTTATTCATTCTCTTATATCTGGTCCTAAACAGCCTTGTAATATTAGTTTGGGTACCAGAATGCAAAACAATAGAGTATAACACTGAGCACCCTTCTTTCAATTAGACATACTGTATATGTCTGTATTTGTATCTGTGAGAAAATCTGTTAACACGATCTATTTGGTTTGTTCTTAATCTCCCCAGAGCTTTAAAGCTGTGCAGCTCAGGTGGACCTCCACATGTGAAGCTCATTGTTGAATGGGAGCTCAGAATCAAAGACTGGTAATTTAATCTTTCGCTTCCCTTTACAATCGTGAGAAAATACAGAACGTTCTATCCACACCTCATTTTAAAGCAATTAAAGTAAACAAAGCAGGTGTGATGCTCCAATGGCCATGGGTTACTGTGTGTGTGTGTGTGTGTGTGTGTGTGTGTGTGTGTGTGTGTGTGTGTGTGTGTGTGTGTAGTCTGTTTGGTAATATCCAGGAGGAGGTTGTGAAGGACTCGGAGAGTGTTCGTGCTCAACAGCAACACCACGTTCAACAGTACAGCTGCACACTGGACGAGTGCTTTGATCTTTACACCAAAGAAGAACAAGTAACGAATACATAAAAACACACAACAAAAACTTGCATGATTACTTAGTCTTTTGCAATTCACAGAAATAGTCATAAACCCGTTTGTGCAATAAAAATAAATCTAGAGGGCTGTTTACAACTATAGAGGCAAAGTTGAGTGTGTTCACATGTATTCATTCGCTGTGTCCGGAAAATAACACAAAACAGTAAAATACAGATTCCCAGGTGGTAGATGGTTGCGTAACGTCCTTTCTTCTACACTGAAAACATTATTAAAATCTGAAACAAGGCAAATGTACTTGAGAAGCAAAATATTGTAGGACAATAGGACTTATTTTCTTGTTGCCTTTGGCAATATTTTTTTTTCTTGTTTTCAGCATAAACCTCCCTTAATTTTGCCCGTGGGTCGGAAAAGTAAACTTGATTCAAGAATTAATATTCTCTGAAAACAAGACTTGATATCATACAATAAATTATTCATAAATGTCAATGTTTTTCTTTTTTCAACTTATGATTCCTTTTCTATATAGAAGTAACTATTGTAGTCATTGAATATTTGCTTTTATTGTAGATCATTAGATGTTTTCAGACACAGCCATTGTGTATTTCTGGACCATTTTAATAAATATTGCTTCTTTACACATTACTGGATTTGCAACAATGGTCTTTTTCTGCATTTTGGTTTCTCTAAATAAGGAAACAGAAGCAGTTTAACAGTTTAATAAGCATAACAAAGGATAGCCCTTGAAATTTTAAATTTCAATTTCAAATTTGAAATTTAAAAACTTTTGAAATTTAAGATAAACAGGCAAAATAGTTGAGTTGGAAATTGTCTGAAATGCAGTTTTGTGATTATTTTGAAGTTTCCCTTTGATCCTGACTGACTGTAACAGTGACATTCGCTCTAACGCTTCGGTATGAAAGAGGACAAACGCAGGAAAAGATTACCAATGGTGAAACACATCGTGCTGTATATAGTACAACATAATGGAGTCTGCATGCTAGAAATACGTGTTTTGCAAATTGTGCTAGAGGGCAGTATGAATTTCAGAAGTGCTACTAAACATGTTAGTTTAGTAACTAAAAACCGAAACAAAGGTCTCTCCAGGAATCAAATGCCCTGCCGATGCTCACTCTAGCTCCCCGTCTGTCGCTCACTTCGACGTTGTGTCGAAGAAGCGACACTAGGGGTCTCTCTTGAGCGCCGAATATGCCTCTGATCTATGAAAAAGGCCATTGAGAAGTTGTGTACATACAGAGCCGATGGTCGTGTGTGCAGCGAGCTGCGAGTCACACATCTGTTCCTCTTGCTCTGAGCGATCTGCTGTTGGATCTACAGCGCACTTCAGCAGCCAGTAGAACTCGGTAACACGCTGACGGACTGACCGGGCGAATCGCTTGCAGCACCTTTTCCCTCGGTTGAGGTAATACCGTGCACTTTTTTTCCCAAGAGATTCGCTTTTTTTCTGCCCGCTCCTGTGTCAGCAGTACACGTACACTGGAAGTTATTAGTGTCAAAGGCAAGGCTCTCAGCGCATAAACTTCACATCCTTTGGATTTTCCCTGCAAAAGCGACCCGCTCCCTTCACATGTAAATCAGTCTACAGGCTTTAATAGGCAACCTAGGAAGTCCGGGAAGGGCTCAAAGTTGTTACAAATTCACTCATCATTTATGCCCTCATGCCATCTCAGGTGAGTATGACTTTCTTTTTTCTGTAGAACGCAAATTAAGATTTTTTTTAAAAAAATGTGAGCTCTGTAGGTTCATACAATGCAACTGACCAAAACTTTTAAGCACCAAAAAGCACAAAAAGGCAGCATAAAAGTAATCCATAAGACTAAAGTGGTTAAATCCATGTCTTCAGAAGCAATATGATAGGTTTGTGTGAGAAACAGAGCAATATTTAATCCTTTTCACAATAAATTCTCCTCTCTGCCCAGTAGGTGGCACAAAGAATGAAAATCACCAAAAGGAAAAGAAGAATGTGAAAGTCAAAGTGCAGATTGACAGTAAAAAAAAGACAAATATTGATCTGTTTCTCACCCACACCTATTATATCACTTCATGGAACTCCACTGGAGTCGTTTGGAGTACTTTTATGTGCTTTTGGAGCTTCAACATTTGTGCACCCGGTAACTTCAGTTGTATGGACCTACAGAGCTGAGATACGCTTCAAAAAACCTTCATTTGTGTTCTGTAGAAGAAAGAAAGTCATACACAAATATATATAATTGTAAATAATTATGTAATTAATTCCATCATTAATATTAATTACAATAATATTTTATTCATTTGTGTTACTGTAGCTTAACTGGTAGAGCATGGCACCCACAATGCCATAGCCATGGTTTCAATTCTCTGGAATCTCACAAACTGATAAAAATAATGATAATAATAAAAAGTATACCCTGAATGTAATACAAGTTTCTTTGGATAGGGTCTGCCACATGCAGACATGTAAGA
This sequence comes from Moxostoma hubbsi, assembly GCA_032164185.1. Classification (NCBI taxonomy): domain Eukaryota; kingdom Metazoa; phylum Chordata; class Actinopteri; order Cypriniformes; family Catostomidae; genus Moxostoma; species Moxostoma hubbsi. The sequence continues at coordinate 33,328,654 of JAVLUX010000024.1, read as the reverse complement.
TACAATTTTTTTACTGTTTATTTAGCTGGCCCCTGATGATGCATGGAAGTGCCCTCACTGTAAGCAGCTACAGCAGGGAACGGTGCAGATGAGTCTGTGGACGCTCCCCAACATCCTCATCCTTCACCTGAAGCGCTTCCGACAGGTAGGAGAACGCCGCAACAAGCTCTCCACGCTGGTCCACTTCCCCCTCATGGGTCTCGATATGGGCCGCCATGTGGTCAAGAGGAGCAACTGCACCCCACTGCCGCCTAGCTGGAAACATCAGGCTTACAACAGGCCTGAAAGCGGTAGACATGCACCAGACTCCCTGTACGACCTGTATGCTGTGTGTAACCATCATGGAGGCATGTATGGAGGCCACTACACAGGTGTGTGAGTTAGGGAGTGCAACCTGGTTTCATACAATCACGTTACTAGATCAAATTTGTGTGAAAGTTTTTACATTGCTTGTACTTATTGCAGCACTTTCCTGGTGAAATGAACACTAGAGGTGCTAGAACAACAACAAGTTTTATTCCCTCTCACACAAATCATGTGTATAGCGGCAGATTGTCAGTTCATAAATATATACTTTTTGCCCTGTTTCTCACACAGAGCTATCTTGTGACATCTAAACACTTTTACTATCGTGCATGATTTAAAGGTGATACATTTTAATGTTTGTTTTACATAACTAACTACATTTACAAGCTTGTTTGTGAGCATTCAAATTGTGAGGTAACTGATAGAGCTGACTTGCGATACAAAGGATCTTCCTGTTCCGGTTGCTGTTAGTAGCTTGTTAGCCTGCTTAGCATTGCTTATTCCTCTACGTTCATAGTTTTATCCTTTGCCATTTAACAGTGTGCTTCACTTTTTGCCTACACTGCTTGCTTTTTTCTGTTCTTTTTTTCACTTGTCTACATCTCCCATTTCAACTGCGTGCATTCGTTTTCTCCAAGTTTTGCACTGATTATTGCATCAATCTCAAACCTCTGCTGATCAGGAACCACCACAACAACCTAAACAATTGCTTGAGGGATTCACATCAATCTCAAACCCTCACCACTCAAGAACAACCATAACAACAACAACAAACAATTGCGGTAAGTCATGGCATCCGCTCATGTTATCACTTCGTGCATTGCATGCCACGTGTTTATTATTGCTCCTTCTGTCAGCAGTGAGGGATTCACACGTGATAAATGTAAGGAATTGTTCAGGCTGACGGAGAAGTTTAATGAGTTAGAGGCACGTATCCAAATGTTAGTTGAGGTCAGTGAGAAAGAGAAGCCAGTAGATACTGTTTCGGATGCAGATAGAACAGCAAGTAACACACACACAGACACACACACACTTTGGTTCCAGCTGTAGAGTCTCCACAGCAGGGCGTTTGGGTGACGTCTCAGCGGCATACTTGCTCAGCAAAGCGACACGACTCTCCCGTTTCTTTTAGAGTTTCCAATAGATTCTTCCCACTCAGGGTGATGCACCCACTGAGAATCATGTTGAAAGCACCTTTGCTATAGGAGATTATATTGAAAGGAACGTGGAAATAAAGATTCCAGCCACTATTGTTAAATGCATTCCGGGGGCTGGGGCGTCTGACATCAGATAAAATTGCTGCCTAAGTGCTGCCTAATACTACATTAAGATTTCTAAAATTGTTATTCATGTTGACACTAATGATATTCGGCTTTGCCAGTCAGAGATCACTAAAGATTATGTTAAAGAGGTGTGTGATCTTGAGACATCGTAAGACACTGTAAATGCTCTGGCCCCCTCCCTGTTTGTTGTGGTGATGAGGTTTAGAGTAGATTAGTGTCACTGAATGGCAGGATGTCTGAGTGGTTTCCAGAGAATAGCATAGGATTTATAGACAAATGGAAGAGTTTTTGGGGTAGACCTGACCTGCTAAAGAGAGACGGACTCTCTTCCCTCCAGGGAAGGTGCCGCTCTCCTCTCTAGTAATTTGGCTCATAGTCTTAATACTGATAGTATTTGACTAACTGGTTCCAGGTCAGGAAGCAGACAAACTGGCTAATCCGAACGTCTGCTAGCTGCCTTGAGACGTCACACGGGTCATATAAACTACAACAGATAGAGACTGTGTCTGTTCCCCGAACTATCAAACACAAAGCTCTCACTAAATCATTTAGAAAATTTTTTTATTAAACTTGGAAAAAAACATTTTTTTTTTTAAAGATAAACATATAAAAGTATAGCAAATAAACATTAGATCTCTCTTAACCAAATCACTAATTGTAAATGAAATTATTACAGATCTTATTTTGGATGCGCTCTGTTTGACTGAAACCTGACTTAACCCGGATGAATATATTAGTTTAAATGACTCTATTCCCTGATGTTATTGTTATAAACATGAGCCTTGTCTGGGTTGAGGAGGAGGTGTTGCTACAACTTACAGTGATGTTTTGGGTGTTATTTAGAGTAAAGGATATAAGTTTAAGTCTTTTGAACTAATAATGCTTAATGTGACACCGTTAGATATAAATAAAATATCTCTGTCGTCTTTTGCCCTTGCTACAGTATATAGATCACCCGGGCCTTATTCTGATTTCCTTGGTGATTTTGCTAATTTTCTATGCGATCAAGTAGTTAGAGTGGATAGAGCTTTAATTGCTGTTGACTTCAACATTCACACAGATAAAGAAAATGATGCATTGGGAATAGCATTTATCGATATTCTCAACTCTCTTGGAGTTGTGAAGATGTGACAGTACCAACTCATTGCCATAATCATAAACTCGATTTAATTCTGACATATGATGACATCTCGGATCATTATCTTGTCTCTTGTATGCTGCGATCAGTGAAAGTCAGTAAAGACGGCATGTTCCATGAAACTTTAAAATGGCAGTTATCAAACCGCATATTAAGAAGCCACAGCTTGATCCTGGAGAATTGGCTAATTATAGACCAATTTCAAATCTACTGTTTATGTCAAAAATACTAGAAAAGGGATCCTCCCATCAATTTTAATTTCTACAGAGAAATAGTATATATGAACAATTTCAGTCAGGATTGAATCTCCATCACAATACAGAGACTACACTTAATCAAAGTTACAAATGACTTGCTCTTATCATCTGATCGTGGCTGCATTTCACTTCTAGTGCTTTTAGATCGTAGTGCTACCTTCGACACCACAGAGCGTGACATTCTTTTGAATAGGCTAGAGAATTATGCTGGCATTTGTGCATTTACTTTAGCATGGGTTAGGTCCAGTTTAGCAGACTGCTACCACTATGTCTGTGTAAACGGGGAATTGTCAGATAAAAAAAGTATGGAGTGCCACAGGGATCCATTTTAGGGCCTCTGCTTTTCTCCTTATGTATGCTTCCCCTGGGAGATATTATCAGGAAGTGTGGAATAAGTTTGCACTGTTGTCCAAATTAGCAGAGTGAATAAATAAAATCAAAGATTGGATGGCCTGAAATTTCCATCTACTCAATTCCAACAAAACAGAGGTACTAATTATTGGACCAAAAACCTTTAAAAATAAGAAGCTCATATATAATTTGACTCTCTGTGGATGAGCTGTTGCATCGTCTTCTACAGTGAAGAACTTATGTGTTATATTTGATACCAATCTTTCCTTTGAAAATCAAATTACCAATGTTTGTAGAATAGCGTTCTTCCACTTCCACCTTACGTCATACGACATATGCTCTCTGTTGATGCCGAAAACGAATGAATGCATTCATTCAAGAGTAGATTATTGTAATGCATTACTGGGAGGATGTCCAGCAAGTTCAGTAAATAAACTTTAATTGGTTCAAAATGCAGCAGCCAAAGTGCTAACTAGAACCAAGAAATATGATCATTTTAGCCCCATTTTATCATCGTTACATTGGCTACCTGTTAAATTTCATATTCATTTTTTAATTCTATTAACTACATACAAAGCTTTGAATGGTCTAGCTCCGCAGTACTTAAGTGACCTTCTGACACGCTATATTCTATCATGTTTATTACGATCGCAAGTTCTGTCCTGTTAATTGTTCCTAGAATATCAAAATCCACAAAAGGAGGCAGATCCTTTTCCTATTTGTATCTTAAACTATGGAATAGTCTCCATAACACTGTTCGGGACACAAACACACTCACACAGTTTAAGTCTAGACTAAAGACTCATCTATTTAGCCAGGCATACACCTAATTTATCCATCAACTCTTAATTATGCTGCTTTAGTTAGGTCTGCCAGAACCAGAAACATTTATCATGATCTATAACTCTAAATTGAATGGCATATATGCTAATATTATTCTATTTGTTTCCATGTTTGATTCATGTCCCGAGGTTACCAGAGCAGGCCAGATCCGACTCCATTCCTGCTTGGTTTTGGAACCCACTGCTACGTGTTGCTGGGTGCTGACGACTAAATGCATCCGGTGCCAGCCAGACCTCACCTCAGTCTATTATAGTGGACTTCAGAGGATGAACTGATGCAACTCCAACAATAAAACATGGGATATTTCATATGTCATTGTCTGAACCTTGGACTTTTGGATAGACCTCCCTGAAATAATCAGCCGGTTGAACTGTGATGCATCTCACTGATCTCTGCCTGCATCACCTCGGTCTATTGATGGACTCTTAAAATGGAATACATCGACTATCATTATTGCCAACAAAAGCCTTCATCAGCCAACTAACAAAGGACAATATATCTATGTGAACTTCTGCAGTTAATCCAGGATGAACTTCAAAAACATTAGTCATTAATCTTACAGTTCATACAAAATCTTTGTTTAAACACTGGCCCTTAACACTTACTTAGATTACTACTTTTTAAACCATGACTTGCACTACTCACAAATTACTAATATTGGCAGTATATTCATGCTGTTTAGCCAGATGGGAACTGGCCCCACAGTGAGTTTGGTTTCTCCATTAACCAACATCTTATGTAGTTTTGTATTCCTTGCCACAGTCGCCTTGCTCACTGGGGTTATAAATAATTATTTAATAATTTCTTTTTATACACAATTTACAATCATATTTAATCAAACTACACAATGATGACTAAGACTTTATAGATATTACAATTAAATTTTCTGTTAATGCATGATTTCCTGTAAAGCTGCTTTGAATTTATGTGTGTTCTGAAAAGCACTATACAAATAAAAATGTCTTGACTGGGGGTACTGAGTAGCATACAAGTTGGCAGGTGCGCATCTTGAAAGTGTCATTGAAGCACCCCAAAATGACATGGTTGCGTTAGCAATTTCTTATTTCATCTCACATTTGCTTGTATGCCACTATCGGTTAGGTTTAGGTATAAGGTTTAGGGTAGGGATGTACAGTAGGTTTTGTTGATTTAAAAACTTGATAGAGCATTAACCGTAAAAAATCAAATTCTGTTTGTAAGAGCATTTAATTCGCTTTTAGCATCACACAGTGGATACTGATACAGGTACTATAAGCCACACTGACACTAAAACTTTTGTTTGGTAACTTAAAGGGTTAATTCACCCAGAAATAAAATCCTCTCATCAGTTACTCATCCTCATGCCATCCAAGATGTGTATGACTTTCTTTCATCTGCTGAACACCAACAGAGATCTTTAGAAGAATATTTCAGCTCTGTAGGTCCTTACAATGCAAGTGAATGTGTACCAACATTTATAAGGTCCAAAATCCAAGGGTAACATAAAGTACTCCAGACAATTCTGGTGGTTAAATCCATATATTCAGAAGTGATTTGATAGGTGTGGGTGAGAAACAGATCAATAATTAAGTCTTGTTTTAGTATAAATTCTTCTCCCTGCTCACTCAATCTCAACTTCACTTCAAAACTTGCATATCTTTGACAAATGTAAGCGCAGCGTAGTTCTCTGTCGCACATTCTTCTTCATCTGTTTTTGTTGATTCACATTCGTCGTGCATATCGCCCCGTTCTGTGTAGGGAGGAGAATGTATGATAAAAAATTACTTTAAAATGAATCTCACCACATCTATCATATTGCGTCTGAAGAAATGGATTTAACCACTGGAGTCATATGGATTACTTTTATGATGCCTTTATGTGGATTTTTGCACCCATTCACTTGCATTGTGTGGACCTACAGAGCTGAAATATTCTTTTAAAAATCTTCATTTCTGTTCAGCAGAAAAAGAAAGTTGTACACATCTGGGATGACATGAGGATGAGTAAACGATGAGAGAATTTTCATTTTTGGGTGAACTGTCCATTTAAGCCACGCTTAAAAATGTGTGAATGTCATTGCATTATGTAATAAAATATAAAACTGAGTGGTAGCGATCGGCACGATACTACACAATGACTTTCTTCCCAGCCGTTCCCGTTCCTGCATTTGTTTTCCGTATAGGGCAAAAGCCATACAAATAGACAACTAGTGTACACAGAGAACATTTTATTTCATTTTTCTGTTGTTATTATCAAATGACCCTTGAAATGATGTCCATCTGCCTTGCCTGATGTTGATTTCTTAACAGTAAATTAACCAGATTCCAGTCTCAGGATCTTTGCCAAATTCATGGAATCATAAAAAGAAGGTAGAGTACTTGATATCTCTCCAGGATCATACCATCCCACCTACAGTAGTTCCAGGCTGCTGGAAGGAGGATTCACATTTTAGCAAGACAATGACCCCAAACTTTTGCCATAGTTTTGCACCATCCAATTAGAGCAGACTAGTGCAGCAAGAGACAGCTCCTAATGTTCACCCGGGAGGAATGGAACCATATTCCAGCATCATTTCTGCACAAACTACTGGATAAAATGTCCAGAATTTGCCAAATATAGTAGCTGTCAAAGTAGGAATTTTTTAAGAAACTGACAGCAGTTTCTTCAAAAGACTGACAGTCAAAAGATGGCGTGGTTGCACAATCTTTAACTTCAAACCAAGTTAAATAATATCTTACTTGAAAGTACTGGTCAAAATACTTACTTCACCTACTGTGAGCATTATCAGGTGCTAAATTAATAAATACTTGTTTTATTCGTAGATAAATGGAACAAAAATGAAAATAATAATTCTTGTTCCAAGTGTAAGTAGAGACCCTAACAAGAAGTACTTTGTAGACTACTTTCTGAAAATCATTATTTGTTTTGAGCAGCATTCTGCAGGAATTCAGTGGATGGACAGTGGTACACCTATGATGACAGTAGTGTTGAGCCAGTGCCCGAGGGGGAAGTGTGCACACGAGGTGCTTATATCCTGTTTTACCAGAGACGTTACGCAATTCCATCCTGGTCAGCTAGCTGTTCCCTACAAGGTGAGCACTCGACTATCTATCTCTGCCTTAACATATACATTCTTAAAAGCAAAAAGTATATCCTCTAAGGGGCTGTTCAGACCATATACGTTCTTGCACCAAAAAAAGCTAGATGTTAGTCACCATTCACTTTCATTGCTTCTCTAACCCATACAATGAATGTGAATGATGACTGAATTTGTCATTCTGCTAAACACTCAAGAAGGTCATATGAAAGTCATAGGTTTTGGAATGACTTGGGTGAGTGAATGAATAATGACAGTATTTTCATTTTTGGGTGAACTGCCTCTGCTAAACCTCTTTTTCCCACAAACCATTTTAGCCAGCCGTTCTATCCCTCCACCTCGAGAGCAAATCGTTTCACAATAAATATTTCGCAGCAACAATGTTTAGCATTACAATCACAAGTGGACCAAGGCACAGCCAACCCCTGGCATGCTCCAGGGCCTCTCTTACAAAGATACAGATGCTTATCTACTCCAGGAGATCCACATCTTCAAAATCCAAAAATACAAACACTAAATAATATGTATTCAACACTAGTCCAAGTCAGTTCAAAACAGGCAGGATGGATACTGTTTTCTATGGAAACTGTGGATACATTTACAATTCAGTCAGTTTACAGGTGAAATATAAAATATGATGCATTTTATATACTCTTTAAATATAATACACTTTATCATTATAACATCAAAGGTGTTGTCATTAACCATGAAAAGTCAGGCAGACGCCTTGGGGACCTCCTGAAGGATGTTTGCAGGAGAAATGAACATGGACCTGTTATCATTAGCTACCATTCACAAGCATTAGAAATTAGTTTTAAAAGTCTGAGTCGAGATGAACCCTGCAGTTGTTGCGAACAGATTCAAGCAATAGTTTGAAATTGGTTACTGAAGTCAGTGGAAATCACATTTGTAAAGGATTGGCAATCACCTTCAGTTTTCGTCGATATGATTTGTTCAGAGTTATGTACAGTCATTTAATACCACAATAGTTTGCCCCAGAGCACCTATGCATAAATATACACCTTCAAATGTGTCTATTTCTGGTGCTATTTTGGCTAACAGTAGTTTTTTATGGAACCACAGGCTCCACAAGCTACTCTGCATCAGATCATTGGCTCATCCGTTTGACTGCGGACGACCACATTTCCAGTCCTTCTAGCAAGCTGTCCAACTCATCTTCAGCTCCTGAACCCCAAATCCCACACATTCCTGTCATCCATGAGCCCCCCAAAGAAGACAATGGTCAATACACTCTACTACTAATCTACTTCTTACACTACGCTTGACGATACACAATAATGTGTTTACTTTACTCTGTTTCACAATTAGGATGCTTACAAACTTGAGAAAACTCTGATTGAGTTTATCCAACTTTTTGGTCGCATGAAGGAGCATCACTTGATCAAATACACATATTAATGTTTCCTGTACATCCTTGTAAGTGTGTAAGCATATTTAAGTCCACATACACCTTACTAATTCGCCTTTTTCTACTTTTTTAGATGGAATTGAGCCAATGCGATTTGTAAGGGGCAGTCAGGGCTACAGTAGGAGTATGCGTTGCAACTCCAAATCCAAGGCAGGCCAAGGTAAAGTTCTTCCAATACGCTGGTCATTTGGTTCCAAGGGCCGTCGAAAATCAGTGACTGTAGCTCCACAAGCCGGAACTGATGAGCTGGTGGAGTACCTTGAGTCTGGCCGGCGGCCTCGTTGTACCAAGGAACCTATAGTTGGCATTGTGGCAAGTCCTTCACAGGTTAAATCCCAGCTTCGTGAGGACGATTCTCTGAGTACCCCGAGTGGTAGTAGTAGTCTCAACGGTGGTAGCTATCAAGATCCAGATTCACCCCGATTACCCGAAGGCCAGAGCAGACCAGCGCTGGATCTTAACCGAATTAATTCCAATGGCAATACAAGAACTGATGGCACATTGGCCAAGAACAGTTCTAAAACAAGCAGGCAGGAGCAAGTAGAGCAGACTCAGGACAGGAAGTCTCTTCGAGGTTCCCCTACTGGGCTGCACAATGGGACAAGCTTAGCAATTAATGGTGCATTTCATTCCAAAGACCCTACATTAAAAAGACTCAGAAGCCAACCAGATGCAACTAACAGGGATCATAGTCAAACGCAAGCGGTCACTAGGTCCAAAGGTGAGGAGCACAGGACTAAAGATTGCATCCTTTCCAACAGCTCCGGCCTTACACGTACAGTTGGCCAATTCCAGGATGGGAGGTCTAAGGAGGTGGGGCATGGGAAAACTCTTTCCAATAAGAGCTTGGCCAAACTATCTCTATCCAATGGCTCTCTAAATGGAAAGAGCGTTGAGGCTAGGAAAACCAGTAACACCTACAGGATCGCCAATAAAGCAAGAGAAAACCAGATTTGTTCAAACTGCGCTGATATAAAACGCTCCCACAGCTCATCCAATATTCAAAGCAGGTTAGATATGACTTTGAAGAGGACATTGTCTCTCCAAAGACACGGTCCACTGGTGCCAGCCCATAAAGGACTTGTGGTAGATAAAACCTCCTATGCAACGCTACAAAGAATAAGATATAGCAGCACTTCACTTGGCAGACAAAGACCTGTTCCTGAGTCCTGCTTCTGACATGTTTCAGATTCACTGTGGAAAAGAGTGTTTTTATATATGTTGTGTGTATTTATGCATGTGGCATAACATAGTCTCCCCTAACAACTCTAGGGGAATTTAGGAAGAATGGATTGCACCTACTGACACTGTAGCTATATACTAATAGCTATTCCCATGCTCTGTTTGTATTGGTTTAGCACCAGATTCCCTAAGAAATTAGAGCAAAATTAGTGCTCACTTTTTGCACATGGCAATTGCACCCAATTAGGTGAATTATGTGACATTAGTACTGATCGCAAACTGCATGGGGAATTAAATGGAAAAAATTCCAATTCACCTGACTATAATTACTGCTAATATGATTACTGCTAGAAAACCTCTGTTTAGCAGCGTCTTTTTGTTGCCGGTGTTAGCATAATGTGAGAGACTTGTGTGTCTCTACAGAACAGCCAATCAGTGGCCATTTTCAAACCGGGTTGGGTATTTTTCAACGCTTTACATTATTTGCCAACTAAATTGAAATTCCTTACTTTCATTGATAGTTGAAAAACACCCATCCTGATTTGAAAACACCCTCAGATTGAGAAACACCCATTACTGTTCAACAGAGACCTATACTTTTAATGCAAGCTGCGTCAAGCAAATAGGGCTTGTATATAGGGCTCATTATAGCACATATTATAATGAGCCTCATTTGCATAGGAGGTGTGTTTGCCCAGAAAAAAATGACAATGGCTTAATTTATATTTGCATGTCATAGCACTATGGCAGCACATATAGCATCTCGTTAGATTGCAGATGGTTTATGAATAAAGCGCAGGGATTTGTGCTGAAATACAAGGAGCTAAGTGGCGCAAATAAATGCAGCCTGGACTCATAGAATTGCATTATCATACCTGACTGTTTCTTACGGCAATGGACGAAACATGTTTAAAATCTGAGTTAAAACATTTTTTAAATACTATATTAATTTGAAATGGATATATTTGTAGACAAGTCTCAGCTAATATACAATGTAAGGGAACAAGGGTTTACATAAACGTTTTTTTCTGAAAATTGACATTTATTCACGTCACAACTTGCATCTTACTGTCATTTGTGTCAACTCCATCAGACACACTAGACACAACACATGCTGTGTTCATTTGATCCATCCAAAAATATTGTCAAGGTTTAAATGATCTAGTAATGGTGCTCAATAAAGGAGATAAGTGATCAAATACAGTCTATAAATCATAATGATGTGTTATACATTGGAGCCATTTTGGGGTTTTTGCTCAGTTAATGCTGCCTCTATAACCTAAACTGAAGTGCAAAAATTATTCCACAATTCTTAGTAGAAATTATTATAATGGGAATGACGGAGTTGACATGTTGAAGCTGTGACCACAGAGACTTCAACATTGTTTGTTTGAAATATAATACAAATATTAAACTTATCAGATCGCGTGTCCTACTGTTGCATCCACCATGAGCAGGAAGTGGGAAAGAAGTACTCAGATTTATAGCTGACATGACATTGGACACAAGGACATAGATTTGCATTTTTTGATGGAAAATATAATTTAAAGTTTACTTTATGTATTGTTTAATATCTTACAGTTTTCTACCTTTCATTTGATTTTTATGAATTTGTTTAATTTTTAAACACTTTGTTTAGCCGTTTAATATTGCGACCTCTTGCTGAGGACAGGTACATGTACTCCCAAGTACATGCATTTAATACAATTATAATGAAATTAAGTAATATGCCATGAGTATACACATTTCCTTTATATTTAACTTTTCCAGTATTTTTTTTTTTTAAGAATTTTGTGATTTTTAACATAAAGATGACTTTTTATGAAAGGCATATTTTGTCACTTATCTCAAGAATCAGTGAACAACATGTATGCTAAATTATTATTTGCATTGCTCGTTGTACGTATAGCTGCAGTTTCCTGCAGAAATGAACGCTAGCGGCGCTAAAACAACGACTTTTATTCACTTTCATAAACAAATACGTTTTCCCTGTTCCTCGCACAATGCTATCTTATGACATCAAATCACTTTTACCACAGTGCATGATGTGTATGGCAATTTAAACATTTGAATTATGTAACCAACTACATTTACAAGCTTTTGTGGTCGTTCAACTTCACTAGCTTTAATGACACTGTCGGTTTAAAATTTGGGTTTGGGAGGTCAGTTTTGTTGATTTAAAACTCAATAGAGCATTAACCTTTAAAACCCCATCTGTTTTTTTATCTCACATTTGCTTTAATGACACTATCGGTTAGGTTTAAGGTTTAGGATAGGTAGGGAGGTCCTTTTTTTTAATTCAACAGAGCATTAACCTTAAAAACCTCATCTGTTTGTGAGAAAATGTAACTAGCTTTTAGCGCCACTATGTGTTATGAATCACATTCTATATTTTAATAAAAAATGTTGCCACAGTCACGTCATTTTCATGTCATTTTCAAGGCTAGTTTAGTGATTTTGCCTCTATCTTTCTGTTATAATAGAGGGCCTTGCTCTATTGGTGGATTGAAATAAATATAACTTGCATTTCTATCAGGAAGACTTGCAGACTTGTGTGAAATTTAAGATGACATTTATTTGATGAATGTAAAACAGAAAAGTAATGTCTTTGGCGTAGGCCCCGTCTGGCGGTCCGAAGAAGTTGTATTCGGAACCGTCATATCCTGCCGGAGATAGGAGGCAGGGGCGAGGAGCCTACCCCCGTGCGGGACGGGACTCAACTGGTGGTGTTGGGGTGGTGGAGGTTGCTGTGTTAGCACACTGAAACAGCAACGTGATATTGTGAGCAGACTTATAAAGCAACGGCTTACATGTGATTGGTACCTAGCTAATGGTGCGATGACGTACAGCTGCTAGTCTTCCCGCTAGAACTACGCTGCGCTTACATTTCTCAAAGATATGCAAGTTTGATTGGTTAAAATTTCCTGCATGACAAAAAAAATTAAAAACTGTGCAGATGTGCAGCATTACACTTAGAGAAAGAGCTGGTGGGTGGGATAATTACCTAGTTAACAGTAATTATGTCATAGGATCCACAACAGTCTCACCAGAAGAGTCCAACTCTGTCTAATGATGCAAAATAGTCTGCTTTATGCATTTAGTAGAATTGTTATGTATAATTATGCATGTGCCTCAATGATCTCAAGAGCGTAACAATGTAACATTGGAACAGAGTGGCAGTTTTCACACATGAATATACATGGGCACATCTCCCCACAGATAAAATAAATCCATCCAGCATAGACGCAGATCAATAACACCTACACAAACTCACAGGGACATAATAATTCATATCAGTCTTCACAATATCACAAACAGCACGTATAAAAGCACTGAACGTGTCACATCACTGTGCACTTCAATTGACTATGCATGCACAATCAGACATTGTGCACGTACTTCATACATATATCGTGCCCTTCTGATTTTATTATTATCATTGTGTTTAAGCATTAGCTGGTAATTAAGCACTAATGTACCTGGGAACCTCAAAATTGCTGAAATTAACATTGTGATTCTGCAAAGTAGCAATAGCCGCAATATTTTTTAAAGAAATATTTGTGTTGTAACAGGTATTATTAGTGCATTTTGCTTAAAGCATTAATTGTGTACATTTTTGGGAAATTATAAAAAAAATGGAAATGCAATGTCATAAATAGGGACGTAATATTAAAGGTGTTGTAAGCGATTTTAGCATTCTGATCTTTAACGTGACTGAGCAATTTAATTAGCTACGACCTCTTATTCCCAAACCCCGCCCTCCAAAGATAGTTTTGAGACCAAAACCGAGCAAAAGAGCAAATTCAACAGTGGCACAATAGCGCCCTCAACTGACAAACATGAATCATAGCCTCAATGAGCCACTTCAAATGCAACATTATGAGAACGAGCAAAATGATTGACAGGTGAAAAACAACACATTTTTGTTTGCTGTTTACAAAATCACAGAGATCAATGAGATATCTCAGGACACTTATTTCATTAAAATCTTTAAGGGAGTCGGATCATTTTTTGCATACTTTTCCATTAAAAAAAATAGCTTGCAGCACTTTTAAAGTGATACAGTTTGTCATTTTTTCAATGATATTTTTTTTTTCACATATCCCAGCTTAATATACAGAGTTTAATTGAGTTTATCTCTTTATTTTGAATGTTTGATTGTGAGTAATACTCACTGTAATAAAAGTCACTGCCATGTGCCAGAAGAACTAATTGCCAAACAAGCCTCATGTAATCTTACTCAACCCAGTTATGCCATTTACACATAAAGACATTCATTAAATGATATTCCAAATGCACTTTTCCATCCTTGTCATGTGCGGTCCCTGAGTGATGGGACCTCTCATATCTCTACTCGATCTGAATATGCCAATGCTGTATTTCAGCTGACATGAAGTCTGCTTGTTATTGCTAATGTCCAATAAACATGGAGAGCTGTGGTTATGTAATATTATAAATCAATGTATTATGACTTAAGGTTGTTGGATGTAATCAATCATTACTGGGTTCATTAATTCAGAAAAACACAAAGAAATGTTTCTTCCTCTGCTCTGAATAGATACAAGCTTTATATGCAGAAGTTTTTGTACAGCACAGTCTAATTAATGTAAATTGGCTGTATTTTGTGAAATTAAGCATACTTGACGGATATCACGAAATGCTTGAGGAAGTAAGTTAATACGAACTTCAAAACTTTGTGCTTTAAAGTATATAACATTGTAATTGGTGTTATTTTAAGTATAGGAAATTAAAGTTTGCCACTACTTAAAGATTTGTGTGGGCTGTTTGTTCCGCTCTTTAAAAAAATAAAATAATAAAAACCTAAAGGATAAGTGCCTCAATCATTAAAACAGTTTGTTGACTCTTAGATTGACATTTTAATTATTCACGCCTTGAAATGAAGCAATGTGTTCTGGATATCGATAGCAAAATATGTTGTTACATGGCATTGCCTGAAACATGCTTGCTCTTAAAGAGATAAAAGATTTATAAAGATACAAATGCATTGTGGCCCTATATTGTTTCTGTTCCCCTTCTGTCACTCACTCGACGTTGTGTCGAATGAAGTGACACAAGGGGTTTCCTGGGATGCCAAACGTACCTCTGAACCTGAGAAAAGGCCAATGTCAAATTGGCAGACAGAATTTGCATGCGAGAATGACATACGGGTATAAAGTGAAGCAGGGCAGTGAGTGCCAGTCAGAATTTTTCTTCGTAGCCAAACGGTTGTGCAACAGCAAAGCTGAGTTCACCTCTGTTGCCAAGAAGCACTACTGTTGGATCTACAGCTCATTTCCAGCTGGCGTTCTCTCTCTCTGCACGCTGTGCAGTCCACACCCCTGGGCACTTCGACAGCGCTTTTATTGCCTGAAAGAGTGTTTCTCCTCCTAAAAAGAGTTTATTTCCTCTAAAAGAGTTTGAGTTCCCACTCATAAAAGAGCAATACACAGCAGGTGTTGAACGTACTTTTCAGGACGTGTCATTTTAAAGATGTTTTTCCGCCTCTGTTGTTCCTGGATGCGGTTGATTTCTCTCCACTTCTGCCTCTCGTGCCAGGGCTGCGATCACACGCAAGCAGCGTTTTATGAATGGTTCATGTTTTCAGTGCGTTCATGTTTCCAACATAGCCATGGCAACATTGCGGTCGCAGCTTTTACTGCCCCGGAACCGACCCCTCCGCTCGTTTGCTCTCGCTACCCTGTATGGCGGGGCGGCCCACGGGTACACGGAGGTCCCCCAGGTGGACAGAGCGGTTGCGATCCACTTGTGTCCCGAGAATGCAGCCACCTGGCGGGACCGCCCTGTACACCCCTCCAGAGCCTATAGAATGATGTCATCACTGACCTCGAAAGTTTACAGCACCACCGGACAGGCCGCCTCTGCCCTGCATGCCATGGCTTTCCTGCAAGTTAACCAAGCCAAAGCACTAAAAGATCTGCACCTGTGTAGTTCCGACCCTGACATGCTGCAGGAACTGTGTCTCTGCCACCGACCTCGCTCTCAGAGCCACGAAGGTCACAGCGCAGGCACTCGGGTGGGCGATGGACACCCTCGTGGTCCAGGAGCGTCACCTCTGGCTGAACATGGTCGAGATGCGCAATGTTGACAAGGCACGCTTTCTCAACGCCCCCGTCTCCCAGCTTGGCCTCTTCGGTGACACTGTCGACGACTTCGCCCAGCGGTTTTCGGCGGTGAGGAAGCAGATGGCACATCTTGCCATGCCGCCACCAAGCCAGCGCACCCCACACCCCGCCTGCTCACCGAGGGCATGCCCCTGCGAAACAACAGGTAGCTCTGCCTCAAACCGGACCCAGCTCTCAGCCCCAGCATCAAGCACCTCGCAGGCGGCGTACGCCCCCCGTCTCCAGGAACCCTTCCAGGACCAGGAAAGTTCCAAAGCGCTCCTGAGACAGGCGACCCAGGCCAAGACCACTCCGTCCCCTGGTGGAGGGCTGGGAGGAGAATCCTTGTTTCATTTGCCGCACTGCCTTTGGGCTGTGGCACCCACATTCTCAATAAAGAGCGATTTCCTCACCCTGGGTCATCCAGTTCTCACACCCCCAAAACTCTACAGTCCCGGCTCCCCGGATGCAGCTCTCTCACCTCCGGACCCGCGACTGCTCAGCTCCGGCAGGCCAGCGCTGACAAGTTCCAAAGACACCTCTCTAGGACTTCTTCCTCAGTCTGTAACCCGTCCCCTGCTGGGTGCGCGGATCAAGGTAAGTGCTTTGAGTCTTTTCTCAGAACCCAAGCCTCGGGACGTTCTTCTGCCTCCCGACGCACTATTACCTGCTCCCCCTTCGCCGCGAAGCCCCGCCCGGTGTGTCAAAAGTGATTGACTCATTAGCTCCCCTCGCGCTGAGTTTGTACGCTGGTTGGCCAGGACCATCCGACTCATCTACGTGTCCAAGATTGGGTGATTTTTTTTTACATTAAAATACTCACTGGTTAAAAAGTATAGCCACAAGACATAAAGCATATGCGTGTAAAAATTATTTTAGTGTGATAAAATCACTTATAAACCTTTTCTGTGTCAAGTTATAGCCAATTTTACAACCTCGTTGTCATGACGATGTAATGTCAACAAACCCTAAAAGCCTAAAATGATTGCAAAAGTGTTGACTTAAACAACTTTACAGCTCAAATAATACATGAGGTTTAACAGAAGAATGAATGTAAGTGCTTTTATATAATTATAAGCTTCACATTTCTGTGTTTAAACCCTTCAGAAATTGTCCCCCATTCATTCCCATTGTAAGTGCCTCACTGCTACCTCCATTTTTGCTTCTTTTTTTTTTTTAAGAAAAGGAGCATCAAGTCAAAATGTATTTTAGTGGTAATCAATATCATGCCACAAATGCTGCCAATTAAACTTTACTTGTATTGAACCCAAAATATTCCTTTAAAACAAAGCAAGTTAAAAGAACACCATCCATGACGCGAATAGAAAGCATTAAAGGGCCCCAGCAGAAAACCTTATATACTCTGTGGAGAGAAAGCATAGTGAGAAAAGGCCACGACTGGCATGGCCTTCTCCCACACTAGATACTAACCCAGGGATGTGGGGAACTATACAACGTTTTTGGGGGGCATTGTGGGAGGCTACATGCAGTCCGGTGCACGCAGCAGCTTGCTTGCACCTGCATCGGCAATCCACGTAACAGCTAGTTGTGATGAAATGTATATAATAGTGTATATAATACATTTCATCGCTATAATGTGGTTCTCGCTCTCAGTGGGGCACATGGTGAGATGTGCGAGGATGCCGCGGAGAATAGTGTGGGCCTCCACACACGCTAGGTCTCAGTGGTAATGCGCTCAACAAGCAACTTAATATGATGTGTAGATTGATTGTCTCAAACATGTAGGCAACTGAGATTCGTCCTTCGCCACCCGGATTGAGCCGAGTCACTATGGCTCAACAACACTTTATGAAGAATTCTATATTTACCCAATGATTTCTCAACCGATGGACAAAACCGGGAGCTCTCTTGCACAATGCATGCTCTCATGTCTCTAACACGAGAGAGTGCCAGAAAGCAGATATTGCAAAACTCTTAAAGGGGTCACGTAGTGTTAAATGACTTCACATTTCTCCACTTGACAACATGTAATATTCATATTGTTAACTGCATTTGTGATTCAATGAACGCTCCGAGCACAGTATGCGTTACTCAAATTTCATCAATGGAACAGTCCGTGGGCGACCCAGATTTTCTCGACATGCGCTCAATGTGAGCACAGCGTAGTTCTAGCGGGAAGACTAGCAGCTGTACATCATCACACTATTAGCTGGGTAATTCCTAGCCAATCGCAGGTAAGCCGTTGCTTTATAAGTCTGCTCCCAATCTATCACATTGCTGTTTCAGTGTGCTAACACGGCAACCTCCACCACCCCACCACCACCAGTTGAGCCCCATCCCGCACGGGGGTAGGCTCCTCGCCCCTGCCTCCTATCTCCAGCAGGATATTATGGTTCCGAACACAACTCCTTCGGACCGCCAGACGGGGCCTACGCCAAAGAGAGACATTACTTTTCTGTTTTACATTCATCAAATAAATGGCATCTTAAACCTCACTCAAGCCTGCGAGTCTTCCCGACAGAAGCCACCTTTTGCCTAGATTATAGTTCTGTGCTCTTCAGTGTAAATGTTTTTTTTTTTTCAGTTTTCTTTCATTTCAGTATTTCTCTGAAGTTTTACATTTTCATCATCAGTAAGTAAATTGTAAGTGGTTGAAAATGTGCAATTAAATTATTGTTGCAAATTAACATTTTAATGTAAAAATTATAATATTTTATAAAAAAAATGTCAATTGTGCCTAGATCCAAAATCAGTCAAATGTGTCAAATTTTGATAATGATAATGTAAATGAGTTATGTTTACAGGTGAATCATTTTAACCTCAAAAGGTGAAATTTACTAATATAATCAAAATACAGAAGTAGTCCATAAAACTTCCTTTTGACAAGATTTTACTACTCAGGGCACAGCTGTTGTCCTCATTCTCAAACCATTAATTTCATACTTTTGTTTATTACTCGTGGAAATGAATTTTGATGCATTAATAATGCATTAAATTTATCATTAATGGTTTTTAAACAGCCTTGAAAACGATCCCCCTATGAGAGGGAGCTTTCACTCAGGGCAGTCAAAATCATCTTCGACTTTTCCCAGCAGTTCAATGGTTTTTCCAGCCGCTCTCCCCTGGAAGCTGCTAAAGAATGCTGTGTTCAAAGACGTCCTGCATAATGAAGAACTTCTGTCTCGCTGTGATCCCAGCCCTTAACTCGCATTACTTGTGGACTATGACCCAACAGACTGTTCTGTTTTGAACACAGCTTCCTGTTTAATTGTTGTTTTTATTTGAGTATGTATTGCTCTGGCCAGAACTGTTTTAAAATGATAATTTGGGGGTTTTGACAAAGGAGAGATGCAACAGAGAGTGGACAGGAAATGATCAGAGGGGTGTGCGGTGGGATCAGGACACCTTGCAGGCTGAATTCAAACCTGAGTCTCCCAAATGAGCACCATAGCCAAACGTGTGAAGCACTTGCACTAATAGTGAAAACACTAACCTGGACATGTAGATCTTGTAGTACTACATGCTACATCCAATGGTCTGTGAGGCCATGTTAATTAGTGATGCTTGCTATAGTTATTGCTCACATTTCTGACCAAATCCCTCTGTATGAAAATCGACCCACACTGTAAGGCTTGTTATGCTTGAAATGAACCCAGGGCCATTCTTAACCCTTAGTAAATGAAGTCCTGGGTTATCTTCTCTCCTTCATCATTCTTCATGTGAACCGTAGCTAATTGTACATTTTGCATCCACAGATGTTGAAAACCAAACTTTTCCATCCATCCATAAAAATACAAAAAAAAAATATAAAATGTAAATCATTTCCATATGAAGGATTATTACAATCCTCAGGCTATTTTAATTTCATCATGCTGTAAATTCAATTTCACATAGCAATTTCTTTGCAGAAAGACAAACACTTTTATCAGACGACCAAAGCAAAAGAGAAACAAAAACATCTGTCTTAAGATGGCTATTTATATTTCCATCTTTAGTGTGTCATAAGGAAATATACATTTTAGACTCCCAAACATTCCTTGTGTGAATAGAATAGAAGAACAGGGAGCCCTGCAACAGATGGCATGCCCCCCACAGAGCTGTACCCGTCACAGTTACATATAAAACATTGTAATCAGATTACAGTTACATTTTTAAAAAAATGGGATTACTGTCAAAATTCCAAAATAGTGAATTTTTTTGACATAAAGTGATACAGACAGCTGTTTGTTTAGAGTGAGAGATGGTTTAGATGCACGTTCTCTTCGGGATCTCTCTCATGACTCACTTGAGTCGCGTGCGCAGATAACACCTGTCTCACATCAGCAGCACTCTGCTCTCAACGCAAACAGCTGCTTCATCCCGATGGCCAGGAAGAACGGGCATTATTCGCTCTTTAAAAGAGAAAAGTGAAACAACATTAAAGTTCAGTGGAATTTATGCCTTCCAGCTGTGAAGATGCTCTCGTTATCCAAGGACCTGAGAATTTGATGGTAATGAGAGCCACACATAAATCACATTAGCTATGTTAGCTAAAATTAGTTAATATTAATATGTGTTAAAATGAGTTCGCCTTAGTGCTTAAAGAAATCCGTGGCCCTCATCATTTTGTGGGAGTAGGAGTAGCTGCCAATACTGAATCGATTTGCAGATCATTGCTGGTAAGGTGTAAAAATCTCCTGGTTTGCACGGTTGCAAATGTGAACTGTACTATATTAGCCAGGACGTCCTGTGTATGTTGTTTCCGTTCCGTATAGAAGCTGAAAAAAGGACCCCTCCACCAGGTGAACAGTACTTAAACCTTCATCATTTTTGAATACAACAACAATGCAAAAATCTACTGAAAAAATACCCCAGGAAAACCTGCCATGACTTTCTCTCCTTTTTCACCTCCCTGACCCAAATTGTACATATAAAGACCCAATTAATTTGGTATTACCAAGTTCTTAGGAAAGAACATTCAATGAAGAATTTATCTGATTTTGATCAATTATTGTTGAGAACAGTTCAACTGTATGGGTGAGCGGGACATTCTGGCAAATATATTAGGAATAAGTCATTGAAAAGACACTAAACGTTGAAATCTGTTTTGATGTAGATTTGTTTCTTTTTCTTTTTGGAGTCAAAAACTTTTTTTCCCCTTTAAAATAAAATCATCCTTAAATAGAAACATAAACATAGAAATCAGACATGAACTGTTAGCTGATGATGTTTGACTTTGGCTCATGAGCAAGCCGATGACAGACTCTCTCCAGCATTTAATTATGGCAATAATAACGATGATGATAACGTGTGATCTACCTATAGAATACAGTCTGAAGTTAATGAATAGTTCATATTACAATTGCCTATGCACACTAACTGTAGGGTGCAGTGTACATGTTTCCTTTTCTTAGATATAATAACAACAGTGCTCATAATCCTACTCAAACTTGTTCTGTTTGCATTCAAGGCGTAATTTAAGAGATTTTAGAGATCATATTGATTTTACCTTGACTTTCTTTACATATGTGCCCTTGTGGTAATCCAAAAGTAATGAAAATATTTATGTAATTGGATTATGTTACTGATTACATTTATTGTTAAGTAATCAGTCATTTGTAATGGATTACGTTAAAAAGTCGCCCTCCCATCCCTGCGTAACACAACTGGTGAACACAGTCTCCGACAAAATATGTGTGATCAATCTTGTTAATTTGCAAATGAACACACTCCCTCTAGGTGTTCTGCTTGTTTAATGAGCCAATTTTTCAAATGAAAGATTTTTTTAAGTGTGCAGTAATTTCTGGAAAGCCCTGCAGGAGGTAAGTGCCTCGCTCAAGGGCACAATAACGATAGAACTGGATTATGATCTCAGCAACTGTTTAGTTTCACCTCCCCTTACCTCGGGACCGAGTTTGATCACATGATCATACAAACATTTAAATCCAAAGACAGTATATGAGGAGGAGACAGACAGACCAGTCGTATAAAAAACTCAATATGGCAGCTCTAGTAAAGGAAGTCCTGCTTTTCAATTGGATTAGGAATCTAGTAGTGTTAGATATGTGTGTGTGTATTTTGTCTTATATTGTATTTCTATATATACTTACAGGGCCGGTCAACCCATTTGATGACACAGGTGAGCGCCTAGTGTAACCGGGCCTACTTGATCCGCTCTGAGCGGGATTTGAACCGGGGTCTCCGGCATGGGAGGCAGGTGTGCTTACAAGGAGACTAAAGGCTACAGCTTCTAGCGTCAGTCGCTAGTGCACCTCTTGAGGCCAGGGGTGTGAGGTTTACATACTGCATAGCTACTTACCTGCTGGATACTATTAGACTCAGGTGGCATCGCTTCGGGGGTGCCAGTCTACAAAGCCCATTTTAGCATGTGTCTAATCTGTGTCGAACAAAATGCACCCTGTGCGTTCCAATAATGCCTTGCCTAGGGGGCCAAATGGGGTAGGACCCTTGTCTCCTTGTAAGCACACCTGCCTCCCATGCCGGAGACCCCGGTTCAAATCCCGCTCGGAGCGGATCAAGTAGGCCCGCTTATACTAGGTGCTCACCTGTGTTGCCAAATGGGTTGACCGGTCCTGTAAGTATATATAGAAATACTTATATTTTCCATTCACTTTTTATTTTTATTCTATTTTGTATTATTATCTCTGTCTTGTTGTTGTATTGTTTGTGCACTGGAAGCTTCTGTCTCCAAGGCAAATTCCTTATATGTGAAAGGATACTTGGCAATAAAGCTGATTCTGAAATGATTGAATGAATGAATCCGTTCTTTGTAATGAATCAGTCAAAAAGACAAAATCTGTGTTTCAAATGACACACTATACACTGTGCACTCACACTACACACTATTCACTCGGCCATCTAGTGTATACATGTTCAAAGTGTAGTACTGTCCCAAGGGAACACTAATGGTATTTTACTACACAGAAGCGCGGACGCAAGAGACCGACACAAAGTCCGACATTGATTATTGATGTCAGTGCATGCAGCCAAGATGACACAAGCTTGATGCACCCACTTCAGTAACAGATAAACATGGAGTATGAATGTCCGGGTGCCTACACAGACCGGAACCGAACTAGACAGGAAGTCAGGACCCAGACACCATACTCCAGACTGTAAACACAACAGACAGAAGAGTGCGCAGCAGGTAATATAACTGAAGCTGTGCACTCACACAAAGACAGACATGGGCGGATTATACCAGGGCCCTGTCAGACCAAATCACAGAGAGACAGGACCATGACAAATCAGATAGCGCTTTACTCATAAATATCAATGACTCTTCCCCTGACATCCTACGTTTCTGAAATCTGCTGCCCACTCAACTCCGCTTACCTAAATGGACACGAACAGTGCTAATTTACTACAGTAATCTCCTTGAATTATCTTTGTTTGGGGCTGATTTCTCTGGTTATTTGCAATTAATTCAATTACATTTGTAAATCAATTGACAGCCCTAATTATTAGAAATGTGTATTTAGTTCAATGTGGGAGTAAATCACTTCGGATACATAACATCATGTGACTCACATATTGTGACTCATTCTTGCAAAAATATCAAAAATATTCACATTATATTATATAGCACTTTACAATGACTTTCTATAGCATGTCAAAATGTTTTTTTAATACTCTTACCTTGTGCGACCCGCGTCCTTTTGCGTAGACTGTGTTTTGTCTTCGTTATATGCTGTGCATAATTTCATTTCATTTAAACCAACTGATCTCAGTTCAGGACACTCTGGGCTGTCAGTAAAGGGTGAAACTTTTGACTCACCGACTCATGTGACAAAACAACATGGCACTGATCTCAGCGGAGTTTGTCTTTGGGAGAAACACCAACAAAACTACATCCGGTAAGTTTTTACATTGAAACCTGATTGAGTCAAAATACTAGAGTCTCTAGTTTCATCTTATATGCCATTTTGAAAATGTAAACGATCCATCGCAACATGGCACGCTATTAAACACAATGACCACTGACGTGGACTATAGGACTATTTTCCTCCTATAAATCCAATATTTTATATCCAAAAGCTGAAAACTTTTGCTTTTAGAGGCTTTATATGAAGTTAAGATGAAAATAAGGTGCATTTCAAACTGCTCTGAAATCAGTGCAGACAGACAGCACACTGGAGGTTAAGTCATTTACTAAATAGGGAGCAAGGGAGCATCCTATAGTTTTCCAATGCAGTCAAGTGCATTCACTTCTAACATCAGACCAAAAGTTCAGTTTCAGGTTGCAGATCATTTTTGGACCACTCAACATGGTTGGCAGTGATTGGACGATGTAGTGAAGTCCCGCTGTCCCCATACGAGGACATTTTTAGGGAAACTGTTTTCTCTAAAAAAAAATAGTTTTATTGTTTATATTTTTTGCATACTTATTAGGGGCTAACATTTACAAATCAAAAAGGGAAATGAAAAACGCACACAGTAGTCATGCTCGGGTCTCAGGAGGCTAAAGATAAGCCTACCACTCCTAGTTTTAAAAATGTATTTTGTCTGTCTTAGTCCAGATTTTCTGAGGTTTGTATGACATTTGTATTTAAAATGAAGACGAGATGTTATTTTATTCGTCTGTATCCAAGAGCAAGACCTTTCGGAGTCCAGCTGGTGTTGGATGACGCAAGGCGCCTTTTATTTTGACCGTTCACATTACAATGCCTAATGATTGAGTGTGACTCAACATGAAAACACAATTATTGATTCCTTCAAGAAAGTGCACTCGCAACTTGAACACAGCTTGATGGGACATCACAGTCTCCAGCGGTGTTCTGATCACTGGCCACTTGGAGTATGCAGAAGACCTATTGAATCATGTGCCAACCGATCCTATTTATGAAACTATAAGTGCCTTGTGCCAGATAACAGTGTCAGCCCAGGGGACAATTTCATTGATCAGAGGTTATTCCTTCGTAGCTCAGGGGGTTTAAAAGAGTTGTCATAAGCGGGTTACTTGAAGAGATCGTTCACCCCATAATGAAAACTCTGTCATCATTTACTCACTTTTTACTTAATTTTTGGTGGAGATGAACTGTCCCTTGAAGTTTCAGCACTGTATATAAAAATGGACACAAAAGAGACAATTGTTGACATACAGGAAGAGCATAGAGCTATAACATGAATGTAAATTAAAAGCTTGAGTTCATATTGAAATCTCAGATTTTTAATTGAAGTGTTTTGTATCTTGA
This sequence comes from Moxostoma hubbsi, assembly GCA_032164185.1. Lineage (NCBI taxonomy): Eukaryota > Metazoa > Chordata > Actinopteri > Cypriniformes > Catostomidae > Moxostoma > Moxostoma hubbsi. The sequence goes on along the minus strand of JAVLUX010000024.1, from coordinate 33,303,512 downwards.
CAAACATTATCGTCTCTATTGAAACACTAGAGGACACGCCAGATTAATGGAGTCTTTTTCCCAGGAGAAACATCTCATCAACAAGCAGGAGACTTCAGCAAAAGTGTTTCGTTTCTCTCCATTTAATATCATCGCTGTCTCTGAGAAACATCTGTGATATCACAGATCTCATTTGTTATTTTTCTTTCCTATGGGAGTGCCAAAGTCACTGTTACTGCTGAGCAAAATATTCCACAAGATCCGCACTTACAGACCTCATTGCTCTGCATAAATCATTACTTTTATCATTTGTTTCCGCAGGTGCAGCAATCTTATTAACTGGAGGAGTATGCTACCATTTTTAGACATTTCAATTTTATTCGTCTTGAGATTATCAATGCTTTTCAAAGATCTGTGCCTTAATGGGTCCACATGCATTTCAAATTGTCCCTACGCTCCTGCGTTATTGTACATGGAGTTTAAAATAGCTTCAAATAAGATTATTTTATGCTCCCTGTGGAAAAGAAGTATAATCAAAGAAATGAATTATGCAAACCAAAGTCGGTGAGTGCAAATCTTCTGGAACATTTTCGAAGATTGGAGTGTTGTTTCTGTGCACATGCATAGAAGATAGAAAATGTCTATCCTGACTGTCCAAATGTGTCACAATATTGAAGAAACAGTATTTTATATAGGGGAGACTAAGACTAGCTGTCACAATAAACCACACAGGCATATTTTATGGCACAGATCAATTAACAGCAGTTTCCCTTTGTGACAACTTTCCAGTTAAAGTGTTAAAACATGCCCTGCAATAAAATGTGTTAAATGTGTGTTCGATGAACTGTATCCTTTCTCCGAGGTAATGACGGTGGAAATGTTCAAAATCCTTTTGCACTTTAAAGGTAAATGCCTATACATTTGACACTCATAAATAACCCCACCGTGAGAAATATTCCCTAGAGTAAAAAGTGTGACTTGTCCTGGTCTCTTCTTTATTTTTAAAGTGCCATAGTGCAGTACTATTTTGTGAAATTCTTTCTATGACATTTTCTAATGGAGCGCTATTCATATACACCTGTTCTATTGTCTGACTCAAGGTGGTGAGACTATTGCCCTAACATCTGTTATCTCCGTGTCTGAAATGGTGGCTCTGCCAAGAGGTTAAATTGGGCCGGAGCGCACCGGAGCGCAGCTCCACCTCCTCAGGTCCACAACACACCCTGCCGGAGCTCAGCTCCGTCTCCTTCAGCACCAAATATTGTTATTCCACTTGAATTATTTTTCATCTCCTGACTCCTGGCAAATACATGGCATATGAGAGTGAATAATTAGCAAGACTACACAGAGACACCCAGGCTACATGGAATTATCAGACGTCATAAATGCATTAATCGCTGGTTCAGCACCCCGCCCACAGCCATCAAGGGAAAACTGTCACAATTCTAAGCATAACAGCGACGTTACCATGGAAACCCGCTAACGGCTAGAGCGATCGAGCAGCTACCACTGAAGTCCTCAGTCTTGAACCTCTGCCTGTCTCTTCTGGACAGATGGTGCCTCTCCATTGCTCCGGTAAGTGATAGTGATAGGAAAACAATAAAACTAGGTAAAAAAAAAGTTTGAGCTGAAAGAAATGTTAGCTGTCTGTATGTTTAACCGTTCAATTGAGCTAACGTTAATGTTAGCGAGCTCAGTAACGTTAGCTACGTTAGTTGACATTGACGCAAATCCGCCACAAGATCCACCGTGGTAAAGCTGGTTTAATATTGGACGTTGGATATTCGACACATTCGGATAAATCTATTATGCAGCTTAACCTTTTGACCTACCCTTGTCAAAACACTTCTGGTGAACTCAGCTAATTGCCTTACACACAACACAAAACTTCAAAAAATCCACCCTTTGATTTTATAAATATTGTTTAATTTTAAAAAATGATATAAATCTATAATGCGGCTTGACCTTTTGACCTACCCATGTCAAAACACATCTGGTGAACTCATCTAATGAAGGAAAGGGAAAAAGCCAAAAAGCATAATATGAGCACTTTAAATCAACCATTTCTTTTGTATAAAAAGATGTTTACATATTTGCCAACCAATATTTTCAAACATGTTCATTTCATACATTTTCCGAGGATGAAAACCGTTGACAGTCTGTTAACAATCAACATAATAATAATAATAATAATAATAATAAAGTAAGTGAATTGTAAAGTATTTGTCTTTGTTTGAATAACTACTCAACACTACCTTACACATTAATACTGGTAAAAGAGCCCCTTTGATGTAAAATCACATTAAGTCATTTTACGGCGGGATTTTGAATGAAGACCATTAAATAAGGGCTCCCCCTCCCTACAAAAGCCAATTTAACCACTTGCTCTGCCCCACATACAGACGCAGGCTACTTCTAAAACTAATACTTGAAATTTCTAGTTGTCAGTACAGTGTAGCATGTCAATACTTTGTCTGTTGTTTCAGTGGAAATGTGCTTCTTTTTGAAAACAATTGAGAGAAATTTGCAGTTGGGCAATCGTTGATCCAATTTGAAACTCTGTGCCTTCTCCTGGGGATTGTGTACGTGCTTATGAACTGAAGAAAACCAGGTGCACTCCAAAAACCCTTTTATAACACTTTTGATGATGCTAGCACTCTTTGGTGCCAGGTGTTGGAAGGCCTCCATGTCGAAAAGGGGCTCAATATTTATCCTTATCCCTGAAAATCCAGTGTTATGGAAGCTACTTTCAAACTGTACAAGCTAAAAAAGCTACTCATAATTTAAATCAGTTAAACTGTCAGGCAAATATTTAGAAAAAGTAGGTAGTAACATTAGAAGCTAGCAAACAGTAGCTAATTACATCTGTAATGCGTTTACAATATGTGGAAGGAGGAAGCTGGGTCTGGCTTGACAATATTTAGACATTTACGCTGTCATCAAGTTTTCAGCTGCACTACCTCTTGGTGGACAGCAGTGGTTCCTCTGCCTCTCAGCAGACAGCAGTGACACCTCTGTCCCCTGGCGGACGGCAACGGCACATTCGCTTTCAGGTGGATGGCAGCGGCAAGACTCCACGACAGCGCATCCTTCCTCATTCCCGGGCACCGTAAGTGCTTTTGTAAAGGGATTAATGGAAGGGAGGAGGCGAGAACCGTCTTGACAATATAAATAATAGTTTAATGGAATAAACAAAAAGACACAAACACACACATATGACGGACAGCTGCCCGTAAACACTCTCTCTCTCTCTCTGTCGCACCACCGTCCGCAGTCGGCCTTCATCCCTCTCGGAGGCTTGATAAGCCTGATAAGGGACCGGGTGTGTAGAATCACGACTCTGCTCCGCCCTCTGCCTTGTCAAAGCTGTATACATGTTTGTGATGATATGCAGCTGAATGCGATCACAGATGAAAACAATCAGATCAGCTTTACATCTTGTCAGTTAACAAGACCACAAGAGCACACCTCGGCAACATAATATTTTTTTCAAGCAAACCTGATGTGCTTTTTCAGTTTTTGAAACCATTAACTCAGCAGGGAGTCCCAATGGTCTATAAATATAATAAATAAATGTGTCTATAATAAAATGTGTTAAATGTGTGTTCGATGAACTGTATCTTTTCTCCGAGGTAATGACGGTGGAAATGTTCAAAGCCATTTTTGCACTTTAAAGGTAAGTGCCTATACATTTGATGGTCATAAAATATCCCTAGAGTAAAAAGTGTGACAGAGAGTCCTGGTCTCTTCTTTATTTTTAAAGTGCCATAGTGCAGTACTATTTTGTGAAATTCTTTCTATGATATTTGACATTGATTTCACCAGATTCCTTTCTGTGCTGCACTCATATTTGGACAAATATGAAACAGCCAATAATATATAGGCCTATACTGAGTAACCAAGTACTCATTTAGCTGTCCAATTTGTCCAAAGCATCTCACAGTGCGTTTATAATCCTCCTGTAGTGACCTGAGGTTAAGTGCCTTGCCTGAGGGATCAATGGTCATAGTGCTTGGCTTTCTTCTCGCAGGATTGATCTAGCAATTATCAGGCTTATATGTTACCAACGTCACAGCATGCATTGAACTTCCGCTAATGAAGAGTATGGCCATCAGAAGAAAAGCGCACGGTGATGGGGAGGGATGTAGCAATACCTCTTACTAAATTTTATGAGGTCCTCATTGCAGGTTATTCTGTTTAAGAACCGCCCACTTACTGTAGACAGGATGATTTGTCTGAATGACATGTAAAGCGAGCAATCATAGTTCATTTTGTTTTTAAGTGCTGTTTATGGGTGGACCCATCTGAAATAGATTATGCCACAATAATAGACTGGCATGGGGAAAAAAATTAGCAGTCTCTGCCAACAATTGCACAGGAAACACGTGAGAAAATGGCAGAAAATTAGTAGCGGCTCGTAACGCAATATTTCACAAACGCATCTAAGAAAGCAAAGCAGAACATAAAGTTCTGGTCTAGTTTATTTGCTTCTCAAAACTCTGAATATCTTTTAAAAGTTTGATGTAATTAAGCTGGCAAACTTTGGAAAATCCATTCATTATTTCATCCTTAAAAGTGCACGAATCACATGTATCAACCCTGCCTTGTAATGGTCTTTTTGTTCATGTTGTTGCAAAGAGAAAAAAAATAGTCTTAGTTAGTCATAATCTTTCATTCTCAAAAGACATTGCTTTCAAAACCACTTTTCTTTTTTAGTATAATGAAAAAGGACATTAAAAAAAAGATAATGTCTGTAATATTGAGCTCCTGTCTTTCCACTTCTAGGCATCACTGAATTTCTAGGTATTTCTAGGCACAGTTCCTGGTACACATTACTGTCGGTTACTGATGACAAAAAAATATAGAGTTTTTGCTGAGATGTACATAGAGAATGTAAGTTTCCCATTAGTCAGTGCTTCATTATTTAAAGATGTAATAATGTCATTAAAATATATTTTAATCTAAAAATATATTTTTTTACCAAAAGCTTTCCTCACTTGCCTGTTCTTGCTGTCAAATCTGAATCATTCAAATATCTCTCGCTTCTTAAATATCCCCTCCATCTCCATTGCCTCATTTTCTAATGGAGCGCTATTCATATACACCTGTTCTATTCTAAATTTATAACTATGCAATTATGTAATTAATCATTTAATCAAAGTCGTAATTTTATAGCACAAAAAGAGGGTTTTTGAACAATCTGTATTAGAGTGTCTGCATCAAACATCAACATCAACAGATAATAGTGTCCGAATATCCACACTTCACGACTATACAGTATAGTATGCCAAAAACAGTTTGTCAAATTTTGTCCAAATTGTCAGTATTCATTAAAGAGTAAGTGAAAAATACCCAGATGACCTACTATTTCTGGCGAGATTCTGAATTGACTGCAGATCAACTGGACACTTTACTATCCCGTAATGCCTCGGGAGCTGAGGAGACGTTAAATTTCAGCTTGACATCTTGTTAGTACATTTACATTTATGCATTTGGCAGACGCTTTTATCCAAAGTGACTTACAGTGCACTTATTACAGGGACAATCCCCCCAGAGCAACCTGGAGTTAAGTGCCTTGCTCAAGGACAGAATGGTGGTGGCTGTGGGGATCAAACCAGCAACCTTCTGATTAACAGTTATGTGCTTTAGCCCACTACGCCGCCACCACCACTCCTATTAGTAGGTCACTTGACAAGACCACAAGAGCACACCTTGGCAACATAATATTTTTTCAAGCAAGCCTGATGTGCTTTTTCAGTTTATGAAACCATTAACTCAGCAGGGAGTCACAACGGTGATTAACAACCTGTAGTGTATTACATATATCATTTAGATATGTGGACTCAATCAGTTAAAAAGGGTATTTTGCAAGCATTTTACCATCATAATATGTAGGGTAATTTGCATGCATACTAAATTTGGTGGGAATTTACGGTCTCGAAATATGTGAGCTATGAACTGAATTAAACAGTCCTTATTAGGTAAGGAAATGTATAACGGAATTAGTCGCGTTCAACAACCATTATGAATTAGATAAATGACAAATAACTAGATTATTTGTCTTAATAGATTCTCCACCATTGAAAACATAATACAACGTCTAATTCTATCAGCTCACAATTTCTATTGTAAGGAATTAGCTTTAATAAGTGAATGATTAATTCACTTATTGGAGTGATATTATTCTCATGGCTTATTGAAAATAATATCACATGTATTTAGGTACAGCTTTGAAGTGAAATCGTTCAGAAACAGAGATGAGATTATTTATCAAAATATACCACAGTCAAGTTGTCATTGAACACAGACAAACTTTATTACTATTCTAAACATAAATCGAATCTAACACAGATATACATGAGACAGGTTGGTGAAAAGTGACAGAATGTGAATAACTGATCAGTACAGTGAAGATGAACTGTGCATATACGGAGTCTGTTGACAAAACCGTAAGAACCATTTATCCTTCTTTGAGTCTACATTGATTTGCAGTCGGATTACCCAAATTATTTGATTAATACACCAGCACTTTGAGCACAATATTGGAGATGTACTTGCTCGTCGAAAATTCGTTCCGTCGATGTTTTGATCTCTTTGTGACCAAATTTATTGTCTGCATGAATGGTGAGGTTAGCTGTGAAGCGATGTCTTCTCACTCCTTCTCGGGACATCGAGTCCCGAGATCCCTTGGATCTCACATGGGAGGACTTGGCCGTCAGCGGAGCGACCAGACGAAGCATATGCAGGCCGAAGAAGAGCAAGCAAGGAGAGCAAGAGCAGCTGAAGAGAGCAAGAGAAAGAGTAAGAGTTCTTCCTGTTTGGAACTATTTGAACTGAGATTGGCCGCATCCCCCAAAGGTGTCCTGCGCCAATCAGAATTGACTTTTCAGAGTCACATGGTCAACTGGGCTGTCTTTTCTTGACAGTTGAGTTACGGTCCTTTGTTTCAGACATATTTTTTTTATATATTAATCATATATTTAATCATGAGCTTTTATATCTTGAGAATGGTACAAGAGGCATGATATTAATTGTCATCAGATTTTTCTTCATACACAAATAAATGTTTACATACAAAACATGACATATTTTTATGGATGTTATACGTGTAGGTAATAAAACATGAAATTCTCTGGTTACAAAATCATATTGATTTTACACATCATTGCATTTTATCAAGTTAAACCTTATAGTTACCATTCTTAGTATAATGAGATCAATCATACAGAATTAAAGGTTATATTTATCAATTATAGGTGATTGCACATTGCTACACACATTTTAAAGAGTTCCATCAGTCTATAATCATTCATGTGTCAGGTACAAACGTTACCACAGTTCAAAGTGATTTTCAGCATTATCTAGCAAGGCTATATTAAGATGAAATGTCTTATAGTTGTGCAAATCTCATGGTCCCTGTAACCTTACAAAAGACAAGTCTGCTTTAACCCTGTGTGGAAGATCAGGTTGCAGAGGGGCCTTTCTGACCAACCAGGATGCCTGGGCCATTTGATTTATGACGGTGAAGAATTCCAGGACTGCAAAGCTAGACTGCAAAACTCTAGATTCAAGTCATATCATTTCAATTCTTCAGCGTGTATAATCCAACAAACCACTCACTGGTATACCCTCTCCCTCTGCCTGGGCAGTGATTCTGTCAAAGAAGCTCACACCTGAAAATCATTGGAAAAAATCAGCTAGTGTGGCGCTGACTTTACAAGTGAGATAGAGTTTCATTTATACAAACCATTTCACTAGAATGAATCGGACTTACCAATGCTACATATGAGAGAGGGAATCGTTCATGTCATGATGCACTGATTGACTAGAAAAAATCCAAATGAGAGCGAGTGAACCATTTAGAAGAGAGTGTTTGATTATTGCCTCAGCTTGTTTAACAGTAAAAATCTGCATGTGAAAACAACATGATATTACCAGTTAGCCTCTAGCGTTTTGTCACACTACATCAGTCCTGGTTGATCATTCCATGAATGATTGTTAATGGTGCTGTAAGTGTTGTTAGACCTGAAGTTGAATTAGCCATGCCCCCTCTTTCCAAAACCCCTCACTCCCATAAAGACCATTGTGTTGGAGCTACACTTTTTTAACTTGTGAACTACTGTCAAGTGAAACACAGTATGATTTGAGCATCATGATCACACTGGAAGTTGGCATGTTGTGTCCGAGAGTTCTGGTAGTCTAGGGTCGGTTTCTTTTGCCGCCTCACCAACAAGCGCCATCTACCCTTAAACATTTCAGCATCGGCTCCAGTGTGTTTACCTTCCCCAGTGGTGCATCCGGAATCATGTTGTGTTAGCAGCGTGCAAGATCCCGTGTTGAAACCAGGAAGAAATCCTGTTTGCATATCAGTGACGAGCACGATTCAGAGGTTGCATTTTTCCCTAAATGGAAAACATTACATTATTACTCCACTGATAGTTATGCTTGGGGTTGAGTTGTGGGGAACAGTTTATAAAATATCCACTTTTCCTCAATGTATCACATCCTGTACAGCTGAAAACAGCTTGCTTCCCAACTTGCTTTTGGTGCATTAAATTTAAAGTAATGTCTTAGGGTTGCTGTAGTCAAGTGTTTTTTATTGTTTTCCAACCACATACAATTAGTACAGTACACAGTGAAATGAGACAATGTTCCTCCAGGACCTTGGTGCTACATAAAACAACATAGGACAAACACAGAACCACATGAGACTACACAGACTAAATAACATTCCTACATATAGTGCACATGCAAACATGTGCAAAAAGTATGGGACAGTACAATAATTACTAAAAGGAACAGGACAATACACAGTGCAGCACCGACCAGTACACATTTGTAATCTGAGTAGTGCAAAAAGATGACACTTTCTAAAAATGCTGAATGTAAACATAACATACTATGAGATAGTATAGCAGTTATTGAGGTAGCAGACAGGTATAAAGTGACAATGTATTTAGTGCAACTTTGGACATGTGCAAAAGTTGGATTGGATAGGTGTGTGTGTATGTGTGTGTGTGTGTGTGTGTCAGTCCAGTATCTGAGTATTGAGGAGTCTGATGGCTTGGGGGAAGAAGCTGTCTCACACAGCTTCTTTACCGAAGCATTCGGGCCCTCGTGCCAGATGGCAGGAGGGTGAAGATTTTGTGTGAGGGATGTGTGGGGTCATCCGCAATGCTGGTTGCTTTGCGGATGTAGCATTTGGTTTAAATGTCTTTTATAGAGGGAAGAGAGACCCCAATGGTCTTTTCAGCTGTCCTCAATATCCTCTGCAGGGCTTTGCGGTCTGAAACGGTGCAAGTCCCAAGCCAGGCAGTGATGCAGCTGCTCAGGATGGTCTCAATAGTCCCTCTATAGAATATAGTGAGGATGGGGGGTGGGAGATGTGCTTTTCTCAGCCTTCGAAGAAAGTAGAGACTCTGCTGGGCTTTCTTGGTAATGGAGCTGGTGTTGAGGGACCAGGTGAGGTTCTCCGCCAGAGAATTTGTTGCTCTTGACGATCTCCACAGAGGAGCCGTCAATGTTCAGAGAGTGGTCACTCTGTGCTCTCCTGAAGTCAACAACCATCTCTTTTGTTTTATCCATATTCAGAGACAGGTTGTTGGCTCTACATCTGTCCATTATCCGCTGCTCCTCCTTTCTGTATGCTGACTCGTCGTTCTTGCTGAGACCCACCATGGTCGTGTCATCGGCGAACTTGATAATGTGGTTCGAGCTGCGCATTGCTGCACAGTCGTGAGTCAGCAGAGTGAACAGCAGTGGACTGAGCACACAGCGCTGGGGGGCCCCAGTGCTCAGTGTGGTGGTGGTGGAGATGCTGTTCCTGACCGGACTGACTGAGGTCTCCTAGTCAGGAAGTCCAGGATCCAGTTGCAGAGGGAGGTGTCCAGGCCCAGCAGGTTCAGCTTTCCAATCAGGTGCTGAGGAATGATTGTGTTGAATGCTGAGCTGAAGTCTATGAACAGCATTCAAACGTATGAGTCCTTTTTATCTAGCTGGGTGAGGGCCAGATGGAGGGTGGTGGCGATGGTGTTGTCTGTTGAACGGTTGGGACAATACGCAAACTGTAGTGGGTCTAGTGAGGGGGGCAGCTGGGTCTTAATATGCCTCATGACAAGCCTCTCGAAGCACTTCATGATGATGGGTGTGAGTGCGACGGGATGGTAGTCATTGAGGTAGGACATTGAAGACTTCTTCGGCATGAGGATGATGGAGGTGGCCTTGAAGCATGTTGGAACGACTGCGCTGCTCAGAGAGATGTTGAAGATGTCGGTAAGAACCTGCCAGCTGGTCTGGACATCCTCTGAGCACTCTGCCAGGAATGTTGTCTGGTCCAGCAGCCTTCCGTGGGTTGACTCTACATAGAGTTTTCCTCACATCAGCCGTGGTAAGACATATTACACATCTGGTCGTTGGGAGGAGAGGTGGTCTTCCTCGCCACCACGTCGTTCTGCGCCTCAAACCAGGTGTAGAAGTCATTCAGCGCATCTGGAAGGGAGGCATCTTTGTCACAGGCAACTGTTGTCCTGTAGTTGGTGATGGCCTGGATGCCCTGCCACATGCGCTGCGTTTCGCTGCTGTCCTGCAAGTGACTGTGGATTCTCTGGGCGTGTGTGAACATGGGTACACGCCTGGGATGTTTGTGTAAACAAGATATAGCGTGTTCGCCCCTCTCTTCATCTAACAGTCACAAGCTCCATCAGCAATGAGCAGTAGCTAGAGACTAGCATAGAGTTCTTGCACCATTCCGTGTTGTTGTAAACACACAAGCCACCACCGCGAGTCTTGCCGCACAGAGCTGCATTTCTGTCAGCACGAAACGAGGCGAGCCTGTCTAGCTGAATGGCTGCATCCGGAACTCTGTCGCTGAGCCACGTCTCCATGAAAACAAAGATGCAGCAGTCTCTAAACTCACACTGCGTAGTCTGCTGGAGTCGGATGTGGTCCAGTTTATTGTCCAGGGATCAAACATTTGAAAGCAGGATAGACAGGAGAGCCGGCCAGCTAGGGTTTGTTTATAGCCTAGCATGGACCCCCGCCCTCTTGCCACACTTCCGCTTCCTCGCACACCGCATACGACGTCCCCTCCTCCGGCATCAGGCGACACCAAGAACTGGAGGCCTGGTCTCCGCAGCAAGCAGAGGTTGCGTAGCTTCTCCTGCAGATCAACATGCAGCTTGGTTGTTGCATGAATCTTGTATTTCAGCAGTGTCTGGTGATGGTAAACACGAACACCAGATGCTCTGATGTCCGTGTGCCGTAAAAGTCGAGCTAAGAAACAAAAATAGCACCATTTTGGATCCGGAGAGGCCGCTGCGTGCTACCGCGCCGCCATCTTGGTAGTATGTGTTAAAGGCATCTTGCTCTTATAAATATTCCCAGACATACTACATCCACCATGTTAGCATTATCCCTCTTTGACCCATAATTTATTTGACCTATGACATACTAACAACCATAAAAACATGTTGTGTACATTGAGAAATCTGACATCCTACTAATTTGACATACTGCATTTATTCTGTATTCAAAGTTCATTAATTTGAGATAGGTTCTTGTTGTAGTAGTTGTTGAGACAACTGTTTTACTTATGGGATAGTGAAACTACTTTTAAAAGTTTGTCAGAATATTCAATAAACATCCTCCTAAGATCCTCATTAGTTGTTGAGCGGGAATGTGAAGGAAACTATGTATTGTGGTAGTTCATAAATTATTGATGTAGTAGTTGGTCATTAGTTTTCATTCCACTTCAAGAAGTTATTCAGTTGTGACATACAATTGTGTGTATACAAAGAGAAACCTTAAGGTGCAGTTACTTCCTCAACTGACTCTTAAAAATAACATTTGTTGTAGGCTAAGGAAGTCTGGTTCATTCTGTCATATTAAAAATTATGTATATGTTCAAATTTGTGTTGCACTTATTCTCTTCATCTGTAATACAGTATTGATGGTTGACACTAAATACTTTTGGGAAGTTAACATCCTGCAAACTGAAACTGTAGTTGTCCGGTTTGGTTGAGGAAATGGAAGGACTCATATGCAGAGTAGCGATTAGGGCTTTTATTTAACAAAACAAACAAAAACTACCCCCAAAGAGGAAACACAAACACAGTCCAGGGTGACAACACAATGACGAGCTGGGCTCAACAGAAATCTGATTGGACAGGAACACAACTGACAGGGACCTAAAACACAAACAACATCCCACAACGAACTGGCACCAGAAAGAGCAGAAAGGGAGATTATAAAGGGAGAGAAATCAGGAAGGATCGAGGAAGGCAGGTGAAAGTAAACTTTTAGTCAAACAGGTCAAAAGGTAAATGAGAGGTCGGGATTATCACTGAAGACAAGACAGACACTAATGCACAAGGAAATGAGAAAATACAAAACCATGTGCATTCACATAGCATGAGACAAAACACAAGTGTCTGAACTCAGCCACTGAGTAAATAAACCAAACCAACCGAAGTGGCTGAATCCAGACAAAAGATATAAAACAGACAAGTCAGGGCCCTGCCACAAAGTGAAAAAAAAACCTGATGGCAGAACCCTGACAGTAACCCCGTGACAGATACCAGATTTCCAGGGAGGAAGGAAGCCAGGGAGGAAGCTTGATGGTTCAAGGTAGGGGGCGGGGTCAGGCAGCTTGAGATGAGGGTCCAGGAAGGGGGCGGTGTACGTGGCCTGGGAGGTGGCACAAGGTAAGGGGTGGGGTCAGATGGCCTGAGAAGAGGTTCCAGGAAGGGGGCGGAGAGGAGGGTCCAGGAAGGGGGCGGGGTCTGGCAGGGTGAAGACCACTGGCCAGAGTTCAGGAGGGCGGCAGCGGCCATGAGGAACCGGCCCCTCCGCCTCCTGGCAGTAGGCTGTGGGTTTGACTTGGGGGGCTACAGCTGGACCGTTTTTCCTTCTCCTCTGCTCACGAATCATAGGAGGTATAGCAAAAACAAACAAAAACTACCCCAAAGGGGACAAACAAACACAGTCCAGGGTGACAACACAATGACAGGCTGGACTGGAACAGGGAATCAACAGCGACTGGCCATAAACACATACAAAATCCAACAAATGAACTGGCACCAGGAAGAGCACATAGGGAGATTACAAACGGACACATGCACCTCTACAGAAGGATTGACTCAGCCACTGAGTAAATTAACCAAAGTGGCTGAATCCAGAAGCAAGACATAAAACAGACATGGAATAATGGAGATTAATTTGTTAGAATACTTGAGATGTAATGAAATGTCAAATGCAATTGAAATGAACAGAAAAGGGTGCGCGCTTTCCCCCTGGGGGCCTTTTACCTCAAACCCCCTCAAAACCTTTCATTTCTTTCTTTTCATCATACAAATTATTTTGTTACATCAATTTAAAAAAAAAAAAAAAGCAGAAATGTTTTTGATACAATATGTGACCAGAAAAAAAGCTAATTTTATTTGTATTTATTTTCCTTTAAACCCGTTGTAGCCTATGTTTATTATCCTATCTAGTTACATACAACCTTGGAAGTTTAACCCAATTCAACTTGTTACCTAAAATGAAAAGTGTTGATTATGTGAAAACCATCAGAAATGCAGGACAAGTTCATTTCATTTCAAATCACTGTGAGCATATCCATCCTTTGCCAAGTTAAACAAAGAAATAGTGACGAGCAAAGAGCACAATCAATAACAATTTGTTATTATAACCAAAAAAGCTGCTATTACAGTAAATGCGGGTGGTTGTAGTTTACATCAACTTAGAAATTATTCATGAGCATTCTATATGACCTAAGGCCAAATCCAATGAGTGCTCCATGAATCACATAGGAGGCAATTTTCTTAGTAAACAAGACATATTTACTTATTGTTGAAAATGCAGACCATAGCAATCTTTGCAATTGTTGTCAAGAAGACATTGTCAAAGATTTAACTAGATTCTGCAACATATAGCCTACCATATCTCATAGCATGGAAAGAGGGTAAAAAAACTGCACCACTGGTCTTAAATAATGGGTATGCAGCTGTAGTCTACGGCAGTCACCCTCATTACCAAGAACACAGTTCTAGTTGTGTAAAATTAAATTCAGCTATTCATCATTTTTAATGTTCAGATGGTTTCCATAATCAACTTTTAAAATTGTACAGTATATCTCTTGGTGAAACGTTAATTTATGGTTTATGACGCTGCCTATAGGGAATTATTTCATTTCTTAATTTTTTTTTATTTACTAGTATTAATTCATTTGGATACCAAAAACTGCTGAATGGAACTATATCTTGATTTTCATCCACAGAAATAGAAAATCTCAACTAAAGCATAAACCAAAATCTTAATTTGCAATGTGATTTAGTAATGAATAGCATAAGTAATTGTGCTTAGATTTTATTTATTTATCTTTTGCTAAGGTGGTAGATAAAACTTCAAAGGATGAAGATCTCTTTGTTTTGCCATTCTGTTTGAAACCTAGTTTTAGGCCCATCCACACTTATCCATTTAAGTTAGAAAACACAGTTTTCATTTTCCCACATTATGCAATATGAATTAAGTATGCAGTAATAAATGCAATGTGATGGTTGTGGTGTAGTGATCCAAAGCAAATAACTGGTAATTTGGTAATCAGAAGGTCACTGGTTCGATCCCCACAGCCACCACCATTGTGTCCTTGAGCAAGGCACTTAACTCCAGGTTGCTCTGGGGGGGATTGTCCCTGTAATAAATGCACTGTAAGTCACTTTGGATAAAAGTGTCTGCCAAATGCGTAAATGTAATACAAAAAGTGATTAGTGTGGATGTGGCCTTAGATGGTGGTTCTCAACTGGTTTTGCTTCAGAACCCGGATTTTACATTGGACATTAAGTGGTGACCCAACACTGTTTCAAAATTATTTAGCATAAAAAAGTCAACTAAAATATCCTTGGTCAAATTTTTACATTTATGAATATAGCAGTTTTTGCAGATGAGGGCATGTCCCACAACATCTGTCCATTATGGTTTGTCTAACAAGTGACAGATACTGTAAATTTACACCAAATTACAGTAGTGTTTGATTGAACTTATACAGCCTTTGACGTCAACAACAAAAAAGTATGGGATGTGTGTTCTCCCTTTTTTTTAGATAAGCCTATTTATTTTGCTATCCTGATTATGGACAATTGTTTGATTAGTTCCTTTTAATAATTTCCAATTAGCATTGGTTTTTCCCAGCTGTCCACAAACCTATATCAGAACAGACCTTTATCCAACAGGCCAAGTTTGGAGATATCAGCACAATCTTCACAAATAGTTTGTGGCTCATTTCTAAACGATTCCTCCTCTTAATGCATTAATGTAGAACAAACATTCGCTACATTCCGAGCTCTGCAGGAGATCACATGGTTTCCTATAAACAACACTAGACTATTGCTTGCATAGTCATTTCCTGTGGCAACAGTACACAGCTTACACATTCATTATCACCTGTGATTTCCATTGTTCACATATGAGCAGGTAATTATTTCCTTACAGTGGAGAAGCATTTACACCAATAGGAGTTTGTTTGTTTTTTTACAGATGTTGTCTGCATAATGAGCCCTCACGGTAAAAAATAAATAAATAAAAGCATACAAAAAAGTCTTATTCAGTAAGAGTATTAAAGAGTGATATTTCTTGTAAAAGAGTATTTTCCTCTAATCGAGCAATACACAGCGGCGTTGAACGTCCTTTTCAGGACGCGTCTTTTTAGTGCTCTCCGCTTCAGACGGCCACAGGCGTTGTCTCGTGTGTCTGGGCAGCGAACACACCGAGGCAGACTTTGCGGATGGTTCATGTTCTCACTGCGAAAGCAACAGAATGCACGCCACTCCAGCTGCCCCCCTGCATCGTTCCTTCTTCCCACGGGATTGAGGACGATGCGGCTGGCGATGGAGGCGATCTAGGGATGGCAGTGGGTGCAGCTCTGCCGGGTACGCCCCCCAGCACGCTCGTTGACTCCCGTCCGTGCTCGAGGCAACAGCGGCTCGCCTCACAGCGACAGAGGGCTGCAGCAGGAAGGTGGTGAGTGTGTTCGTGGCCAAAAGTGTTGTGGCAATGTAGAGGGCTGATCCATGAGGAATCCTCCATGAAGAGTGCGTTCTTATACGTATGTGTTGTGGAAGTGTAGAGGGCTGATCCATGAGGAATCCTCCATGAAGAGTGAGTTCTTATGCGTATGTGTTGTGGAAGTGTAGAGGGCTGATCCATGAGGAATCCTCCATGAAGAGTGCGTTCTTATGCGTATGTGTTGTGGAAGTGTAGAGGGCTGATCCATGAGGAATCCTCCATTGAAGAATGCGTTCTTATGCGTATGTGTTGTGGCAGTGTAGAGGGCTGATCCATGAGGAATCCTCCATGAAGAGTGTGTTCTTATACGTATATGTTGTGGAAGTGTAGAGGGCTGATCCATGAGGAATCCTCCATGAAGAGTGAGTTCTTATGCGTATGTGTTGTGGAAGTGTAGAGGGCTGATCCATGAGGAATCCTCCATGAAGAGTGCGTTCTTATACGTATTGTGTTGTGGAAGTGTAGAGGGCTGATCCATGAGGAATCCTCCATTGAAGAATGCGTTCTTATGCGTATGTGTTGTGGCAGTGTAGAGGGCTGATCCATGAGGAATCCTCCATGAAGAGTGTGTTCTTATACGTATGTGTTGTGGAAGTGTAGAGGGCTGATCCATGAGGAATCCTCCATGAAGAGTGAGTTCTTATGCGTATGTGTTGTGGAAGTGTAGAGGGCTGATCCATGAGGAATCCTCCATGAAGAGTGCGTTCTTATACGTATGTGTTGTGGAAGTGTAGAGGGCTGATCCATGAGGAATCCTCCATGAAGAGTGAGTTCTTATGCGTATGTGTTGTGGAAGTGTAGAGGGCTGATCCATGAGGAATCCTCCATGAAGAGTGCGTTCTTATGCGTATGTGTTGTGGAAGTGTAGAGGGCTGATCCATGAGGAATCCTCCATGAAGAGTGCGTTCTTATGCGTATGTGTTGTGGAAGTGTAGAGGGCTGATCCATGAGGAATCCTCCATTGAAGAATGCGTTCTTATGCGTATGTGTTGTGGAAGTGTAGAGGGCTGATCCATGAGGAATCCTCCATGAAGAGTGCGTTCTTATGCGTATGTGTTGTGGAAGTGTAGAGGGCTGATCCATGAGGAATCCTCCATGAAGAGTGCGTTCTTATGCGTATGTTTTGTGGAAGTGAAGAGGGCTGATCCATGAGGAATCCTCCGTGAAGAGTGCGTTCTTATGCGTATGTTTTGTGAAGTGAAGAGGGCTGATCCATGAGGAATCCTCCGTGAAGAGTGCGTTCTTATGCGTATGTGTTGTGGTGGTGAAGAGGGCTGATCCATGAGGAATCCTCCGTGAAGAGTGCGTTCTTATGCGTATGTGTTGTGGCGGTGAAGAGGGCTGATCCATGAGGAATCCTCCATGAAGAGTGCGTTCTTATGCGTATGTGTTGTGGAAGTGTAGAGGGCTGATCCATGAGGAATCCTCCGTGAAGAGTGTGTTCTTATGCGTATGTGTTGTGGCAGTGTAGAGGGCTGATCCATGAGGAATCCTCCATGAAGAGTGCGTTCTTATGCGTATGCGTTGTGGAAGTGTAGAGGGCTGATCCATGAGGAATCCTCCGTGAAGAGTGCGTTCTTATGCGTATGTGTTGTGGAAGTGAAGAGGGCTGATCCATGAGGAATCCTCCATGAAGAGTGCGTTCTTATGCGTATGTGTTGTGGAAGTGTAGAGGACTGATCCATGAGGAATCCTCCATGAAGAGTGCGTTCTTATGCGTATGTGTTGTGGCAGTGTAGAGGGCTGATCCATGAGGAATCCTCCATGAAGAGTGTGTTCTTATGCGTATGTGTTGTGGAAGTGTAGAGGGCTGATCCATGAGGAATCCTCCATGAAGAATGTGTGGGCAGAAAAACAAGCGCAGCAGCAACCTGGAGGATAACCGCACACTAGACACTGGCAGAGATGGGCAACCAATACAGATATATGAGACAAGACCAACTGAGGCAGAGTGAGTTACTTGAACACACAACAACAATCTAGCAAAGATCATGACACAACGTAGGGTTTAATTAGGCAGAGAATCAATGGAGAACAGGTGCTGTCAGCATGCTAATTTGTGGCAGGATCATCGTTCCCATGGAAACAATCTGTGTGCCCATGGAAACGCAGATCACACATGTCGGCAGCATCTGAGGGAGTGAAAATTAAAACAAACAGAATCAAACCTGTGAATTCACCGGGACCGTGACAGATGCTTAAATATTCATTGCATACTTAATATTCAGTATGTTTAGATATTTTTTACTAGAAAATAAGACAAAATGTCTGGTCAAGAATTTACAAGCATATACATTTTTAAAATTCACATTTAAAAACGAAGTGTGCGCTGCACTGAAGGGATGTTATGTGATGTACAAACAGTTTCTGCATTGAACTCTTTTGGTGGGAATTCCCCTCACACAGAATACTGATTTCAAGAGCAAACAATACTTGTAAATTGAGTGAAATCAATATTTATGCAAGTATACAATGTCTACAATTTTCCATTGTCATTGTCATTCCTCTATAAATACACATTTGGAAAAGATATACTGTATTTTCAAATTGGTATTCTCAGTGGCAATAAATGACATTTAATAAAAATGTATATTTTGGTGATATTTACATGTACAGACAACTTTGATATGATCAAATATTAATTTTACAATGTGAAACACATTTTGAAAACACAATATGTATCAATGTACATATATCAATGTACAATGCAAAACAAACACATTTTGCATATATTGCCCCCATAATACATGACGAAGTAAAAGTAATATTCAGAGTTGGATCATTTCACACAATGGCCTTTATAGTCTTGCCACTGAAATATATTGATCTTCTCGTAACATGATTAAAGGAATAGTTCACCCAAAAATGACAATTCTCTCATCATTTACTTTAGAAGAATATCTCAGCTCTGTTGGTCCGTACAATGCAAGTGAATGGGTGCCAACATTTTGACACTCCAAAAATCACATAAAGGCAGCATAAAAGTAATCCATACAACTCCAGTGGTTTAATCCATGTTTTCTGAAGTAATCTTCAGAGTCGTATGGATTACTTTTATGCTGACAGGTGTGATTATTAGAGCTTCAAAATTTTGGCACCTATTCGTTTGCATTGTATGGACCTACAGAGCTGAGATATTCTTCTAGAAATATTCATTTGTGTTCAGAAGAAGAAAGAAAGTCATACACATCTGGGATGGCACAAGGGTGAGCAAATGATAAGAGAATTTTAGCTTTTGGGTGAATTATTCCTATAATAATAATATCCATTGCACTTCCACTTCAAAATGAAACAAAGTTTTAAATAATATAAAAGCAATTTTTGAGGTAGCAAAAGTGAAACTGTTATGAGCTCAAAGGAGAAAGATGATAATAATACATAAAACGCAGAGACTTTCATAAACACATGCCTTTTATATTTTAATTATTTTAGCCTCTGAGGACTCTCTTTCAGAAATATTTGCACATTGAAATATACATATTTTTGGAGCCTGTTCTTTTTAAGAAGACAACTGGCTTTAAATGCCACTGCAATTTAGTGATTCACTATGATTCAGAAGTGTCTTTGTAACAGAGCTGTGTATACATTTTATCACTTTCACTGGATCACAACAGTAACATGACAATTAAAATGTGCATCTTCCCAAATATATTTCATGCCGTAAACTCTGTTTTTGAGACTTTCTGCAAGATGCTTCCTGAACTTCTTTTCAACCTGTCACTTATTATATACATCCTCACAGAGTTCAGCTCAGCATGATTCAAATCAGTTTCCTGGGGGTTTTCGAGACCCTGCTGAGCTATGGCAGAGAGAGACATCATAAGGAGAGGAGACGTACCACTCATATGTATGAATAGGACAAACTGTAATGTAAATTATGGCGGCTGTATTTCTGCCTTGCATGTAAAGCAGTAGTTTTCCCAAAAATTATAATTCTGTTATCATATTGTTCCAGACCCATTTGACCTTTTTCTTCACAGTTACACAAAAATAAATGTTAGGCAGCATGTTAGTCTGTCACTATTCACTTTTAATTAATGTTCTGTTCTATTGCTGATGCGCTGCTGAACGAGTCCAGTCACTTTATTGTTACTTTAACAAGTCTGTCAGAAAATTACATTATTTTACTCACCAAATATCACACTTGTGGCTCTTTTTGCCATGAATATTATTCGTTACATATTTACATAAACTTCTGAATGTCACATTAAAGCCAGCTTGTGATGTTTCTGGCCTTGCGTCAACAGACACAGCAGATGTAGTCGAGTTTAAAATCAACAAAACCTATCTACCTACCTACCCTAAACCTAACAGTGTCAGAAAATTCATATGTGAGATGAAAAACGTAATTGCTGAAGCAACCACGTCATTTTGTGGTGCTTCCATGACAATTTCGGCTCAAGTGTAGATTTGCGTGCTCTTCGGGACTCAGTAAAGCTATGTAGTTGGTTAATAATGCAAACGTTAAAATGTATCGCCTTATAAGTCACTATTCTAAAAGTGTTTAGATGTCGTAAGACAGCATTGTGCGAGGAACAAGGCGAAAAGTACGAGTTTATGAACTGATAATGTGCTGTTAAATTTGCGATTTATGTGAAAGTGAATAAAAGTCATTGTTGTCTTCATCCTTGTTGCACCTACAGTGCTTATTTCACCAGGAAACTGACAATACGTATAACGGGCCATGTCTAAAATATATATATATATATATATATATATATATATATATTTTTAAATATAGGTATAGTAACATGGTTCTATCTATAGCATAGTCTCAGTTGAGCTTAATGCACAGCCACGGTTACCGGCAACAACTCCCTAGAGGACTGGGATTGTTGTCCTCCATCTGGCGCCAAACGTAGGCTGACGCTTCCATCGGCTGTTCCTGGATCAGCCCGGAAGTCTTTGTGCGCCGGCCGAATGGCCACGATAAATTGCCTCTTGAAGGTCTCACTAAGCATGATGTAGAGTAGCGGGTTAATGCAACTGTTGGCGTAACCCATGCTGATGGCGATGTTATAGGCATACAGGAAGGCGAAACTGGGCCGGTGCACACTTAGATGCGCTAACTGCAAGATGTAATGGGGTGCCCAACAAATGAAGAACGCCAGGCATATGGCGACAGCCATTCGAGTGACCTTCCTAGTGCGCACTCGTAAGCTGTGTTGGGGGAGTGGCGCCACTGTGGCAGCCATATTTTGGAGGATCTTGAAAAAGACCACGCAAATGATAACCAATGGCAATGCAAACGCCAGCACAAACTGGTAGAGAGTGAACCAGTACGTGTCTGAAGCTGGATTTGGGAGAAGTAGAGCGCATCCAACAGAGCCGTCTCGCAACGGCATGAGTCCGGCAAACATCCACACTGGCGTGATGGATAGCAAAGAGAGAAACCATACCAGGCCGATGACTGCCACAGCAACGCATGGGGTTCGTATATGGTTGAAGCGGATGGGATGAACTGTCGCCAAGTATCTGTCTAACGTCATGACAGTTAGGATGTATGTGCTCACAATCTGACTGTTGGAGTCCAATGCTGTAATCACAGTGCACATGGTGGCACCGAAACACCAAGAGCCATTTCCCACGAGCTGGTGAATGAGGAATGGCATGCCTAGAAGAAACAGAAGATCTGCGATGGATAGGCTGAAGATGAAGATATCAGGCACCGTCTGTTGTGCCCTGAACTTTGTCTTTTTGACAATGGTGTAGATGACTATGCAGTTGCCAATGATGCCAACGAAGCAGATGACTCCATAAATACTTGGCATGAGAACATTGTGATACTGTTCTTCATTCTCTGGAGGAAACAAAGAGAAACTTTAGTGTTTTCATTAGGCAGTGCTGTATCTTGCTGCTTGGCCTTCTGAGAATAATACTTGCGTATTAAGATCTAGTCAAGAGCTACATACAAGTAGAAAACAACAAATGACTTTAATTATAAAAATTACACTGTAAAAAGTGAAGGTGTATTTATAGCATATTTGTACCTGGTCCGACCCTTAAAAAAAAAAACACAAAGCACATTTTCGTTACCTAATTAAAATGTTTACAGTGTATTTACCTGCATTAAAGTTTTGGGATGAATTGGACTCCTTACTGGAATTCTCACTGGGACTTTCATTGAAATCCATTCTGAATAACTGGCAATAAAATACAAATGCACAGATTAACAACAGTCATCATCAAATTAACATTTAATATGCTGCCAGTAAAATGTTATGTTTCAATCCATCTCTTCAGAAGTGATATGATAGGTGTGGGTGAGAAAATTAAGTCCTTTTTGGCTAGAAATTCTTCTCCCTGCCCAGTAGGGGGCGTATGCATGAAGAATGTGAATCACCAAAAACACAAGAAGAAGAATGTAAAAGTTAAAGTGGAGATTGACTGAGCAGGGAGGATGATTTATAGTGAAAAAGGACTTAAATATTGATTTGTTTCTCATCCACACCTATCATATCACTTCTGACGACATGGCTTTAACCACTGGAGTCATATTGATTACTTTTATGCTGACTTTTTGGCCCACATTTGCCTGCATTATATAGACGAAAAGAGCTGAGATATTCTTCTAAAAATCTTAATTTGAATTCAGCAGATGAAAGAGAGTCATACACATCTGGGATGGGATGACGATCAGTAAATGACAGAATTTTCATTTTTGGGTGAAATATCCCTTTAAGGAACTATTACAACCTGATGTAAATCTTAAAATGACTTTCAATGGTGTAGTTGTGCTACATTATTTAGTCATTAAAAAACTTCAATTATATCTTGTTGCTTTAGTAAAATGGATATATTAAATGTGGCTTTATATGTGTTCAGTCTTGAGCCTATGTACCTTGTGCCTCCAGTGACCAGCTCATAAGCTAAGTGTTATCCTTGTTATACTTTCTTGACCCTTGTGTCTATTTTGTTTCTCAGTTTTGTGGAAGCTCGGCTTTCCTTGTTTATTTGTACTTTGCTCAATTCAACAAGTAAAGATTCTATTTTTTGGAAGAAACACAAGTTTCCAGACTCATTGCTCTTCTTCTCTTGAGTTCAACTATCGGGGAGTTAGCTAAGTGGTAAAACACCATAAACTCGAGCACTGCAGACCCGGGTTACGATCCCCACCTACGGAAACCTCATTACAGCAAGACTGAACCATGGAAGCGAGCCCAGCGGAAGGGTCTTCATCAAACCTTGAACGGATTCTGTCAGTCCTCTCAGATCAAGCCGCAACCATTTAGAGGCATGACCAGGCCCTGTCAGAGATCCTTCACCTTCTAAGTCACCAGTCACAAGCCGCCTCATCCTGAGACCCTCCTCCCGATCTTTCACCAAGACCTATGCTTTCTTTACCGTCAGAGCCCAGACTACCAGCCCCTGAACGATTCGATGGCAGTACTGAGAGGTGTAGAGGCTTCATTACCCAGTGTACCCTGGCCTTCCAGCTCCAGCCCAGCAGCTTTCCTACCGAAGGTAGTAAGGTGGTAAAACTACCACCTAAAAGTAGTAAACCTTCTCACAGGCAAGGCATTGACTGGGCCTCAGCCTTGTGGGACCAGAAATCTTCACTCACAACCTATAGTCAAGACTTCATTTCTGAGATGAAGAGAGTTTTCCTCTCTCAAAGTACCCAGAGTGTAGCAGAGTTTGCCATCGAGTTTTGCACCCTTGCTACAGAGAGTGGATGGGATCAATGAGCTCTGTGAGCAACCTTTCACCATGCCTTGTCTCCTGAGCTCAAGGACGAGCTGGCTTTCCGAGACCCCGCACCTGATCTCGAATCCCTCATTGACGTGGCCATTCGGGTAGACCATCGCCTTAGAGAACGCCAACAGGAGCGACAGCAGGATGTCAGATTGCTGGAGTCTGCCAACCCTATTAAACTGCCTTCGTCCCCTAGCGACCCCGAGGAACCCATGCAGCTGGGTAGAACCAGGATATCCCAAGCAGAGCGCAACTTACGGATGAGAGACAGATGCTGTCTCTATTGTGGCAGGTCTGGCCATTTTCGATTTGCATGCCCTGAGTTGTCGGGAAAAGCCAACTCTCGTCCAGGAGGAGGGGAGCCAGGGAGAGAATAGGAACCATCCCCTGCTCGGCGACCTCTGGTTTGACCATCCATGCCACCCTTACTCACGGCACTCATCATCAGGTTTGTGCCTTTGTAGACTCTGGAGTTTTATGGACTTTGAGTTGGCCAAGAGACTTTCTATTCAGCCTGTTACCCTTCAAAGACCTCTTAACATTACGGAAATTGATGGCAGTCCCCTGGGTTCTGGACAGGTTAGTCAATGTACCCCACCTCTCCAGCTAAGGGTGGGGCAACACCAGGAACAGATACAGTTCCTTTTGATTCACTCTTCTAAGCTTCCTCTAATTCTTGGCTTCCCATGGCTGACCGCTCACAACCCAAACATTGACTGGTCCCGAGGGGTTGTTGGAACCTGGGGAACCAACTACCGTGTCTCAGACTCCGCCTTCTGCTGTACCCCTAATCTACTAAGAGCATTCCCAGAACCTTTGCCAGATATCTCAAGGCAGAGTTGTACCTCTGCTCCCAAAACCCTGTCCACGGAAGTCTTGGCCCCTCAAGATGGAGCCGGTGAAACCCGAGTCTTTAACGCATCTTCCCGAGTACCCCCGGAGTATGTGGACCTCCATGAAGTCTTCAGTAAAGACAGAGCTGCCTCACTGCCCCCTCATAGACCTTATGATTGTGCTATTGAACTGCTTCCTAGGTCCTTCCCAACTCGTGGAAGGCTCTACCCTCTCTCTGGTCCCGAAAGAATAGCCATGGAAAAATACCTCAAGGAATCTCTGGACAGTGGATTCATCCGCCCTTCCACCTCACCTGCAGGAGCCGGGTTTTTCTTTGTTGAAAAGAAGGATGGCGGCCTTCAACCCTGCATAGACTACCGAGGTCTAAACCGTATCACTATCAAGAACCGGTACCCTCTCCCCCTCATGTCCACGGCTTTTGAGATCCTGAAGGGTGCCACCATCTTTACCAAACTAGACCTCCGGAATGCATATCACCTAGTTAGAATCTGTGAGGGAGATGAGTGGAAGACAGCTTTCAACACCCCGATGGGCCACTATGAATATCAGGTAATGCCATTCAGCCTGGTGAATGCCCAAGCTGTCTTCCAGGCCTTTATTAATGATGCTCTCAGAGAGATGCTGTATAAATTTGTGTTTGTTTATCTGGATGACATTCTCATTTTCTCTCAATTACCAAGAACACGTTCAGCATGTTCGGCAGGTCCTAGTGCATTTCCTTAATCATAAACTCTTTGTGAAGCTGGAGAAGAGTGAATTTCATGTCCCGGCAGTCTCATTCATCGGCTTCTGTGTCCAAGGGCAGCCTCCAGATGGATCCTGGCAAGACTCGGGCAGTCTTGGATTGGCCCTGTCCAACTTCTGTGAAGCAGGTACAGCGCTGTCTTGGCTTCTCCAACTTTTATAGAAGATTAGAGACTTCAGTTCTGTTGCAAAGCCTCACTATAAAGTCAACCGGACAGTTTACGTGGACCAGCAGAGCAGACCAAGCCTTCAATGAATAGAAGCGACTCTTCACATCTGCCCCTATCCTTACTCTCCCTGATCCAGAGATACCCTTTGTATTGGAGGTAAAACACCATACACTCGAGCACTGCAGACCCGGGTTCGATCCCCGCCTACGGCAGACTCATTACAATAAGCCCTTGTGCTTGAATGATTTAAAAATGTTTTTTGATCAAAAGGAACTTATGTGGCCATTTAATTGTTTGTTATTAAGAATGAATTGAGATTTTAGTAATATTAATGTTTTAATTAGTAGTTTTGTTATTTGGGTGATCTGTGTTTCCTTTGAAGTTGGATTCTGTTCAATTTATCTAATCGTTCCTTGTGCATGTGAATGTGCATTGCTGAAGAACAGATTTATTTGAACTTCTTTTTGGAATCAAGTTTAATGACCGACCTGGGACATTATCTATTTGGCTCAAAAGAAAATAAAGTAGAAACAAAAATATAAATGTTCATTTTGAACAGCGTGCTATAGTTGTTAAATCATGTAACAATAAAGTTGAAGAAACTGATACATGTGTATATCTAAACTGACATAAAATGAGCAAAAGGTGAATTATTTAAAAAGTGTGATGAAAAATGTTACATATGAAACATTTTAAGTAAATACAACTCATTGTTTTCACTGTGCATAGGTGAGTGAAATGAGAAAGAAACAATTGTTTTAGTAAATGATGAGTTTAAAATCAACAAATGTGCTATTCCCAGCATTATAATTGCAGTTGATGTTCGGATCATGATTCCAGAGACATTTGACAATATTGCCTGTTTTAACTGACGATAATTGTTTTTTTTAAATCACATTAATATTTTAGCCTTTTGCTCTGCCTTTCCCATTCTTTAAACAACTTTGATGTTTTTTCTCCTACACTGTAAAAAAACCCCCACAAAACAAGAAATCGATGTAAAATAACAGTAAATGCATGCACAGGGTGCCAAACGTTTATCATAAACTGAAAGAATTGACCATAAATGTACATGTAATCTCTTGTTAGACATAATATACATTTTTACTATGAATTATATGGTACTTTAACATCAAAAACATTTTTTTTACCATATTTTACTGTAAAATTATATATATTGTCTTATTAAATATATTACATGTTTAATTACGGAAATGTTTTATAGTTAGAAATCACAACATTAATTGATTAAGTACATTAACTTACATTTTAAATTTCTACAGTAAATGTATTTCAGTAAGTGAAATTTGTAATTGTGAATAAACTGAACGAGCAGCAAAAATCAATTATGCTTTACAGTTTACTAAACCCCAGATTAATTTTAACACTCAAAATTATTTGTTGAGTTTCTTCATTATTATGAGTACAGCATACACTCAATATCTTGTCACAACTGTAGCATCAAAGTTCAAAACATAACTATATGAAGAATTTTTTTTTTTTTTCACTGAGCAGTATTTGTTGAATGTCAATTTGGTGTGAATAATTTTATTTTTATGGGGATTTAACATTTTATTAATGTTAAACTATATGCTGTTTCTCTGTTCATTTTTGTATACTGGAAGAAATCTTTTTACGGACATATTTTTAAAAACATCTCAGGTTAAAATTACATCTTCACATGAAAATCAAAAGGTTACCTTAATTTAAAGGAGAATGAATGCCTGTTTATGTCAGTAACACATAATCGGGTTTGGTGTGAATTCACACTTTAATTGAAAAATGGGGAATGAATGTTAAATTAAACAGTATATTCTCTGTAAAAAATACAATTATTTTTTAATACAGTGTCATTTTCATACCATATTACACCTCACAGCCAGAGTCACACTCATGTCATCATTGTACCCTTCCACTGTAAAAAGTGCTGCTGTTGTTACTTTAAGGAGCTATTTCTAACTGATCTAACCAATAAATGAGTTTTAATTGGTTGGTGTAGTAGCCTCATATAGTCAGGTTGATTCATGCATGTTAAACAATATAAGATAATTATGGTGCTACCACATAAAGTACTTTTTCCAGTTTACATTGATGGTATCAGATGGTAATATTAATCTATTTATACACTCAGCCTATTTTCAAGGTTTATCCATTTTAATTGAATAGAACAAATATCCATATAATTGAATTGTCTAATATTTAACTAAATAAAATGTATAAATCTCACAAAAAGTTTTATTACATTTTCTTCAAGACAATTCAATTAGATGGGAATTTGTTATTCAGTTGAAATGGATACATCTTAAAAGTAGGCTAAAATATTTTTTTGAGTGTGTATATATGGAGATATCATTTATCATGATATGTAACCTAAATAGGACATAAATATGGTATTTATTCCTACTTCAAGGAATGCCAAACTATCCGGGTATGTAGAACTCTAGAATAGAACTCTGGTATTCTTGTTACTCTTTTGTTTATAGAGTGGCAAAACAATTGCGCAACGTCACACATATAGGCTATAACTTGGAGTGAGCCTACCTTTGTATGTGAATACCTTCAACGGTTTTAGGACATAGGTTAGAGGCTATCCTTTGCCTTTAATTTATCATCCGCGTGTACGCATGCCACAAGTTGACAGCTTTTCTCCGAACGCGCTCCAAATGAACCCTGTCGTCCTGCAGTGAATGCTCCGAAACTGTCGAAATGTTGTAAAGTGTGCACGAGTCTTGAGGCTTCAGTGGTCCGGTCAAAAAGAGCCTCGGATGCAGATGTTGAAACTCGTTCATTTCCAATTCATAGCTAACCTGGTAAAGCAACTCGTCTATTCTCCATGTGTCCTTGCTGAATAATGAGATTTGCTGGATCGTCGTGAAGTCCGGCAGATACAGGAGCCAGCTGGATGTGACGCCTGATTTGTTGCTGTCTGGTGCTACCGACGTGACGTAAAACCTCTGGGCACTCGCGATCCACCAAGATTCGTATGAATGGGCAATTTCACAGAACTGCTTGTTCCAAACCTTAATCATGTTCATTAACAGCAACTAATTCCATGTGGCATCTCATTTCCACCGCATGATGTTTTGACGTCTTGCTCTATCCGGCAGAACAGTGTAATCGTGTTGGATTTGAAGTGTCTGCAAAATGAAAAGTTAAAACATGTTTGCGAATGCATTGAGTGAATTACACATTTACAAGCCTGGAGGGAATTTGAGCAGACAATGTGTAAAGGTGTAGACAATTAAATCTTAATGATCTTCAAGATAAAATTGGACTGTTTTAACCGTTTAAATGCATAACTGGGGTCCTTATTGACCCTCATTCCTCCCACCGTATCGCATCCATTTTTTTGAAGTTATGCCCACACCTCTTTAGTATACCTCAACCTTTCTCTTCTGAATAGTGTATGAAAAAGAAAAAAAAAGGCAAACTTGTTAAATATATACAGTATATATTTATTAATTGCTTATTAAAGGCTCTCTGCTCAATTCTGATTGATCAGTGGCGCCATCTAGCGGTCTGATATTGCTCAGTAACAACCGCACATCCACCGGCGGCTCATTCGGGTACTGTGAGACAACTTTTATGCTTCTCTGTTCACTGTGCAGTCTCCACAAGTAAGCTAATAAACAATTAATAATTAAACTAAAATCAGTGTTTCAATGTGAATTTATTTATTTGGCAAGGAGTGTTGTTATTAGAGGGATGATGAGCAGTGAGACGGTCATTAATTACAAAATAAACACCAACAGAACTCCAATGCAAACCGGAGGTGTGGGTTTCAGCTGTTCAGCCATTTCTTCCTTGTCACATAATTATATAATTTGCTATTTGACGAAGAAGCAATATGGAAGTAAACTATAGCAAGTGTAACACATGAACATCATTTGTGTGGACTACTGAAATTATTTTCTATCTATTTAGACTCACAAAGTGCCTGAGAAAATACATATGTGTTGCTTATGTATAGATTATGTGTTATGTGTAGCTCATTATGTGTTTGACAGCAAACGTGGTTACCCCACACTTCCATCAAGGCAATTGCAAGTTCTCTGACATTTCTGGGGGGAATGGCCCTAACCCTCTCCCTCCGATCCAACAGGTCCCAGACGTGCTCAATGGGATTGAGATCCGGGCTCTTCTCTGGCCATGGCAGAACACTGTCATTCCTGTCTTGCAGGAAATCATGCACAGAACGAGCAGTATGGCTGGTGGCATTGTCATGCTGGAGGGTCATGTCGGGATGAGCCTGCAGGAAGGGTACCACATGAGAGAGCAGGATGTCTTCCCTGTATTGCACAGGGTTGAGATTGCCTGCAATGTCAACAAGCTCAGTCCGATGATGCTGTGACACACCGCCCCAGACCATGACGGACCCTCCACCTCCAAATT
Organism: Moxostoma hubbsi; assembly: GCA_032164185.1. Classification (NCBI taxonomy): domain Eukaryota; kingdom Metazoa; phylum Chordata; class Actinopteri; order Cypriniformes; family Catostomidae; genus Moxostoma; species Moxostoma hubbsi. The sequence continues at coordinate 33,273,618 of JAVLUX010000024.1, read as the reverse complement.
GATCCCGCTCCAGAGCACAGGCCTCGGTGTAAAGCCCATTTCTTCGACGATAAACGCTAGTCCGACCATCAAAAAGTGAAGAGCACTTTTTGCCCGTCCTGTCTGGTCCAGTGAAGGTGGGTTTGTGCCCATAGGCGACATTGTTGCCGGTGATGTCTGGTAAGGACCTGCCTTTCAACAGGCCTACAGGCCCTCAGTCCAGCCACTCTCAGCCTATTGCTGACAGTCTGAGCACTGATGGATGGATTGTGCATTTCTGGTGTAACTCGGGCAGTTGTTGTTGCCATCCTGTACCTGTCCCGCAGGTGTGATATTCAGATGTACCGATCCAGTGCAGATGTTGTTACACATGGTCTGCCACTGTGAGGACGATCAGCTGTCCTTCCTGTCACCCTGTACCGCTGTCTTAGGTGTCTCACAGTGCGGACATTGCAATTTATTGCCCTGGCCACATCTGCAGTCCTCATGCCTCCATGCAGCATGCCAAAGGCACGTTCACACAGATGAGCAGGGACCCTGGGCATCTTTCTTTTGGTGTTTTTCAGAGTCAGTAGAAAGGTCTATAAAGGTCTCATTTTTATAGCTGTGACCTTAATTGCGTACTGTCTGTAAGCTGTTAGTGTCTTAAAGACCGTTCCACAGGTGCATGCTCATTCATTGTTTATGGTCCATTGAACAAGCATGGAAAATATTGTTTAAACCCTTTACAATTAAGATCAGTAAAGTTATTTGGATTTTGACATAATTATCTTTAAAATACAGTGTCCTGAAAAAGGGATGTTACTTTTTTGCTGAGTTTATAACAGTAAACAAAAAAAACTGTTTAACTGGTTTTAGCTGAAGAAGATCTCCTAGTCTGGTTTTTAGCTGATTTAAGAAGATCTCCCAGTCTGGTTTTTAGCTGTTTTAAGCTTGTCTCCCAGTCTGGTCAAGCTGTTGTTAAGCTTTGTTAGCTGAGGTGCAAGCTGGTCACCAGCCTAACCAGCAAACGTGTGCCCAAAACCACTCTAAAACCAGGCTGGTTGACCACCCATTCAACTAAGGTTTAAGCTTCTTTTTTTCAGCAAGGAGAAAGAAAAGGCATGAAAAGTCAGCTCAGCTGTTCTTGAAGATCTGTTATTTTTATGCTGCGTCAATAATTGGTACTCTGAAGTGTTTAGCCTTTATAGAGACGAAGGCAAAGGGATCATTATTGCAATTGCAAGTGGACCACATGCAGTGATACTTACTGGAGACATGTCTGGTGTCATTTTGACTATATTAATAGGCTAGGTTATTGCTTAAATTGGCTGTGTACCATGCGCAGGTCATTTTGACTGTATTAATACAAAGAGGTTTTTAATGGGACTTAAAACTATATAGCCTATACCACTATGAGCCAGTTAGTGTTTTATTTGGCTGCTGTTTTGTTCAAATAGTTTAGTGTTTTATTTACTTTGACATCTACATTCACTGATTTGATCCTGATGTCAAGTCTCTTAATTATATCTCTGTGCATGATGTGTTTCCAGACACGTGGTGAGAAATGAGCTCAATCTGCACATTAAAGGCACTGCATTATGGAATTATATAACATATCTTATACAATATACAGGTTTGGGGAGTAACGGAATACATGTAACGGGATTAAGTATTTAAAATTCAAAATTCTATATTCCACTACAGTTACAATTTAAATAATTGGTAATTAGAATACTGTTACATTCTAAAAGTATTTTGATTACTGAAGAAATTACTTTGCATTCTATTGTAATTTGTTTCATTTAATATTTAGTAATTTCAGCTGGAAAACATTTACACATATAAATGATGCGACCCAAAGTGCATCTTGATATTTGACCAGACGATGTCGCTATGCTGAAGCATACCCAATTTCTGACTGCAATTAAATATTAACCCCTAAACAAATGAGTAAATTAGGCTTTGGTTATACAGTAGTTTGTAATAATACCAATACTAATACTTAGAATAATAATAATAATTTGACGTAGGTTTGCTGTTTTGTTTAGCAATGATGGTCCAAAATGTTAAAATATTGACGAATATTATCCACTCGTGGAAAAAGTTTGCTTACTTTAAATTTATGTGAAGAATTGTCCTTAATTTGGAAAAAATATATATATAGGCCTGCTTAGATGTTGATGTTGTTTTAGATGTTCTTGTTTTTCTGACTGTGATCAGGAATTATATATTTTATCTCTCAATGTTATATGAAATATTATGTAATAAATATATATTTCAAATATATTTGTACATCCGGATGTCCAGTAAAAGTGCATAATGTTGCTTAAAAATAAAATGTTTATTGACTCAAAGGAATATTCCGGGTTCAATACAAATTAAGCTCAATCCACAGCATTTGTGGCATAATGTTGATTACCACATAAATTAGTTTTGACTTAACCCTCCTTTTCTTAAAATAAATAAATAAATAAAAAATAATCTGGGTTACAGTGAAGCACTTAGGCTACAATGGAAGTGAATGTGGCCAGTCCATAAACATTAAAACACCCAGACGTTGCCACACGACATATATGCACATGTGTGTTAACGTGATTTTATTATGATAATATCCCTTGCAAACCTATATACAATTTTGCAGTTTCATTGCAATGATGACGTAACGCAGAAAAACCCTAAAACAACAGTAAAAAAAAAAAAGATCACTAATTTAAGTTTTAACAGAGGAATTAATGTAAGTGCTTATAAAAATTATAAGATCACATTTCTGTCTTTAAACCCTTCAAAAATCTGCCCCCTTTACTTCCATTGTAAGTGCCTCGCTGTGACCTCGATTTTTGCTTCTTCTTAATAAATCAATAAAAAATGAGGGACGAGTGAACATATTTTTAGTCGAACGTTTAACAATATATTTTTGCCTATTTTTAAGATTTAAATATTTCAATTTCATAACAAAATTCATCAAATTGAATTGTTTAATGTTTAACCAAATTAAATAAATAATAAAAAAATAAATATTTTTTTAATTTTTTTAATTTTTTATTAAAGATTACTCAGTTCAGTTTGATGTAATTTTATCATGCATTTATATGTATGCATAAATCTTTAAAATATATTATTTATTAATAATTTTTAAAATATTATTGTGTGTCATCATCCCCTTGCCGCTAGTGACCAAGTGACAGACAAAACTGCCATGACACAAATCATCCTCTAGGGGCAGTCGAGAGCTGCACATGCGGACGCTGCTGGATCAGATTCAGAGAGGAAACGGAAATATGTAGAAAAATACAGCAATCTTTCACCATTTCTAGTCGTGCGAGGTACAAGAGCTCGGTTAGAACATCGATTAAAGACCAATTCAAGTGTATTCTAAGTTCATTCAAACGAGAGGAAGTATCGGCCCTTAGAGTTGTTGACGAGGGTGAGTACATGAAACTACAGGATTTCTGACTGCCAACGTAAATGGGGGCTTCTTCTTCACGTTAACATGAACAGAGGCCATAAGGCCTGTGTGCTCTATATTTCCACTAGTTCATCCGCTATCACTCATTCTCACGAAATCATCGTAATTAAGCAATATCTAGTCATATTGCCGAGAAGCTGACAAAAGAGGAAACGCGAATGTTGCTTTATGGTTTTTTACAGGCGCAAAAACAACATTTGAACTGCTCTGGAGTCTCATATATATGTATGTATAATATATATATATATATATATATATATATATATATATATATATATATATATATTAACGTTACGCTTTGAAAAGTAATGCTTTAAAACCTCACCTATTTTATGTTGACACAAGTACGCACTATGGCAATAAACTGTAAACATGTTAACTTAAAAGTAGTTAGAATTATTTAGATTTTCTGTTACTGTTGTAAACTTTCTATTATAGTACAATTCTCTCCCTTAAGAGTTATATTATGTGATGCTAATTATAAACCAGGGAAGATCACGTTGTTGTTGGCGTTGTTGTTTTAAATATACTGCTAGACAGTGACAAGTTGGCCAAGATAATGTCAAATAAATGCCAAATGTGCATGCTGACATCTGAGCAAATAACATGGTGAATGTGCATGCTGACATGTAATATTTAGTTTTGCAAAAAACAAAAAGGCCTGTATTATAAACAACTATGTGTTTTAAGTTCATAGCTAAATTCCATTATATTGAGTTGTTTAATTTTTACAGATGGTTCTTACTACATTTAAGTGAAATTGTTTACAGTTTATCGCATGCTGTTTGTACTATTCCTGGTGTTTATGCCATGTCACACTCGATATCTGATATCGTTAATAACAGATCGTGTTTTTGTTATCAGTAAGTTACTATGATGTGGTTCAAGCATTTTCTAGAAAGGATCTCGTGCGTTTCATCGATGCGCATGTCTTCTGTTCCAGCTCGTTCACATCAGGTTGAAATATGTCTGCGCAATCTTTGATATATTCGAATATTATTCTGTGCACGTTCTACAGCTCTATGACGTTATCAAGCTATGCGTTGTTGACCGCTATGAAATCCTGGCCGTCTATTGGTCGAACGCCAGACGTGCTGATGTTTCCTGAACGTTGATTGGCCGGGTTCTCTTCTTGGCGCTAATCTGATTGGACGGTTCTCAGTGCCTGCGGCGCGCTAATCTGATTGGCCGGTTCTCAGTGCCTGCGGCGCGTAATTGGACGCTGGAGACGTCACGCAGACGGGTTTCCTTCCTCTTTACGGGGAGCGTTTGCTTTTTATTGCCAGTTGTAGCGCGGGGCGCGGCACATTGAACTATCTACAATAAAGCTAAATTGTCTGTTCATATCAACACTGTCGAATCCTACGTGTTTCTGATAAGGTTCTCATTTGCTTACAGGTTTCTCGCCGTGACCTTTATGTGAGGATCGCGACGGGAGAGAGACGCGGGTCAGAGAGAGAGACAGGTGGAGAGACAGCGGAGATCATTGTGTCTTTTTGGATCTGTGCTCATCATCTCTATTGAGATCTTATTGTCTGGTCCTCTGGTCGACAACAAGGGAATAAACTGCATTTAGAAGCTTTCTCCACTGCTTTATTGTAGCCTATCACATAGGTGTCATCATGGAAGCCATTGCCAAGTATGATTTCAAAGCAACTGCAGATGATGAGCTGAGTTTTAAACGTGGGGAAGTATTGAAGGTAAGTTATAATTATTTCATGTGTGTTTGCATCCATTAGTACAAGGCGCATAATCATTTACATGATCTTGGGGCTTTGTTCATCTAGATCAGACTGTTTCATTTGTGTAATATGTGTATTCTTGGTGTATTATCTGATTACTAATTTACTACTGAAATAATACCTTTTGATTTGCATCAGTTAGGTTATTTATTGATTAGTGTCCTTCCTTGTTTGGTGTCCTGGAGGTATAATTTGTTCTAAGCACAAAGTAGTATGGATGATTATGGTTTAGTGAATAAGGAAGTGTCAACAAACTATGTTGAGTTTGTTTGCATGCATTAATTTACCAGGTGCTTTTGTCCAAAGCCACTTACTAATGAGAATAACACAAGAAAACGATCAGAAAGAAGTTTTTAATGGTTCGCACTTGGCATCAACTAATAACTGTAGATATTTTGTTTGGTACATCATGAAATGAAGAGCAAGTCTATCTTTAAAATGCATCTATGTAGTTTTCCAAGCATCCTTACACATCATCAGATTTTCAATTTGAGACAAAACCATTTTTACAGTTTTCTCATTGTGCGTTTGAAGGTCCTTTGGTTTTATTTCCTCATTTCTGCAGCCTCTTCCTTGATGTCATCACATTTTTTTCCAACGAAAATACAGCAGCTTTTCAAAACTGACTTTTAACGCAAGCGCTTCATTTCTCTGGCCGTTTTATCTGAATGCTAATCTCAATCACAGAACTGGTTAATCTGGCACGACCTGATGGCTGAATGTCACTGTCCGGTTTATGTAAAGCGGCAATCTCTCCCTAAAAAGAGTTGAAGCGGCCCGGCTTTGAGCAGGATTGCAAAATATCAGGATGTGCATTGACAAGGGCTTGCACTCAAGTGCTTGTAAGAAATATCAACCTGAAAGATTAGAACGATTGCACTTAAATTTCCATCATACGTGCCACGCAAGTCTGTCATAAGCATGTCAACTGCATCGGATTTCTGCTTGAGATTATCATTAGGACTTTATGTTTGTGGCTGGATGGTAGACTCACTAAAATGAACTACCTCCATGCAACGTTTCTGAAGTGTTGTAGCAGAAAACAAATTAAGTTGCGATGGACCACGGCATTGATCTGGTCTTCTCTGGGATTTTCTTCACAATCTTAGATTATATTGTTATAAGTGATGCTTGCTGAACAGGAGAGTAATTCTGAATAATGCAAATAATGCAATCATAGATGTACTTGTGTTTTTCTATATTAAGATTGGAAACAGGAAATCAGATGGGAAAAAGAGAGGGGCAAAGCGAGGAGATCTCCAAATAGGGTTGGAGCCTCCCAAAGAGGACAGGGTAACTCAGAAGGGGGCGGAGTTACTTTAAAGTTGGTGGCACTTCCACACACATTTAGGGTTTGGGAAAGGGTTAGGTTAGGGGCTCTCTATATCTTTGCTGGTGATTTTGGGCTCCAGTCCCTTTTTGGAAATCTGTCTGCAGCTGTTGAGCCAAGAGTGTGCCATTTAGATTTTCTATTGGTCTCTCGTCATCCAGATTCAGAGTTCAACATGCTTGTACGTAGCGTTATAGGGTTATCAGTTGGGCAGAGAAACTAAATTCTAATTTTTATCTTAATTTTCTAAATTTGAATTAAATTATTAATTTATTTGATTTTTAAAGATTTTTTTAAATTGACGTTATTTCCTTAGTCCACAAGAGGGCGCATTGAATACATAAAACCATACAGAACCGTGTTATATTATTGCAAAGAACATTCCTGGCTGTTAAAAAAACATTCAATTTTAAACTAAAGTGCATCAAAATAAAGTTTTAGTTTGTTCAAATTCTCAAATTTTAAAAAGTCAAAAGTAAAATTGAGGGGGGAAACGCTTCAATAGGCAGTTTTGTGTTAATATGGTGTTACACTTCACTACGGTGCCACAGTATATCTCACCACAGACTCAAACTTCAAATAACAGCGATATACTTAGTGTTTTTCACCATGAATTACAGCTGTGTGTTGGGTAGAATTATTCCCAAGTTAACAGTGGGTATTCTATGGCTGAACTCATAGGTAATGCGGCCTCATGTTCCCTGTTCAAGGGGGCTGTCAAACAGACAGAACTCAACTGAAAGAACAGAACGTGCGGTCTCGAGACACACAATTTCCAACTTGAACTCCCTATCAGACAAACCCATCGTTATCTGATAAATGCTGATAAGAGACCAAGACGCAACAGCCAAAGACCCGACATACTTAAGGGGCTGTCTTACCGGAACGCTTTGCAACCAGCCAGTTTTCAATTTTGTTTTATATAACGCACTAGACGAATGTCGCATAATTTTATTTATTCAGCATCTCATGCAGGAGCATTGTTTTTTAGATGCACCGTGTCAAGTTAAAAATAACTTTAAAATGCATCTCAAGACACCTGGTTATCTGTTAAAACGTATTTTGTCGACTTCCGTCAAGCTTTTTAGCGAAAAGAATGCAAATCGTCTGAAGTCACGTCATCAGTCCATTTTGCACACTGTTGTTTTCCGAAATAGCTTGTCAATAGCTTAAATTAGCTTCTATGTTTTGTTTTCTCTTTTAGGGTCAATGACTGCATGTTCAGAGCCATCTACTTGAATATAGTACCATCCAGTTTAATGTGCAGACATTGAAAGAAATTGTCCTTTACAACACATTTGTGAAATACCTCATCAACAAACAGGTAAAATATAGTGTTAGTCCTAGTGGGTCGGCAAATATACTGCATATATCAGAAAATGTTTTATTGGATCCTAAAGATAGGTTTGGAGAACAAAACATGGCTTTGCTTTTATCTGTAAACCCAGAATAAGGACATTCGCTGATTGGCTCCTATTTCCATGCCTCCACATTTCCCTCCCTCCTTTATTGTGGTCTGATGGAATGCACTGCTTCTGTGCATTCCACCTAGTGCTGCAACGTTGTTAGTGTTCATCGTGAATACATGGTGCACGTTTGTTGTCTTACCTTCGTGTCTGCATTTGTAGTTCTGGCAGTTTTTCTCTACTTGGAACAGCACTGGTTAATCTGGCCACGACTGATGGCTGAATGTCACTGTCTAAAAAAAACTTTTTTAGTTTTTTTGTGGAAGTGATCTTCGAAAGCATGCAAAAATGCACCATAAGCCAAGCATTGGTGCTAAAGAAGATCCAGAGATGAGATATGTCTTCTTAAATACACCCTGTCACCATTACTAGAGTTTCACACTTTTCTGAAGAAAATTGAGTCTTGGTGTGTCCTGAGTATATTACGGCATTGCTATGGTGTTCTGGGTCTGCTAGGTGGTTGCTAACTAGCCAAAAGAGCCCACTCACAATTGGTCCCTAGATATTGCTTGGGTCCCTCAAGTCCCCCCCCCCCATTTTATTGTCTTCTGGGAGAGCAGTTAAGTGTTTCATGCTGAAGGATAATACACAGCAAATTGGACGGTGTACATTTATCTCCACAGGTGTTACATCTTCACACTTTTTTGTTGTCTATATGAGTCCCACTTGCAAAAAGTGTTGAATATGTACACTGCAATAGTGTTAAGTATTTTACACCAAGACAGTAAAAATATTCTTGTGTGAATGATATATATTACTCTGTGCAAGTTCGTTAAACTCCATTATCAATATACACATTTCAGCTTTAAAGGTGCACTCAGCGATTCCTGCCAAAACAAACACGCTCTTCCCTTCAGTGCTCTTTTGAATGCTCTGACCCCCAAATTCATGCTTGCAAATTAATTACTTTTACCTTTCGGAGGTCTCTCTACCGCTGATAAGCCTCGCCGATGTTGACGTGGCTCCTAGCTTTCGACTTATCATAATCCTTCTTTTTTTTTAGTTTTTATTCATCTGACCTTTTTCTCTTGGTATGTTTATCGGCCATTTGACTTCCTTGGAGTTTAGAAAGTTCGCATCAGCCAGATTTGCCATCGCTCTTCTAATGAATTTCACTCTCGCTCTGCCCCCACCCCCCATCCTATGCACGTGCAAGAACCATCCCCTGTTCCAGATTGGCTGCAGTGTTGTGTGGATCGTCCGATACACTTATATTTTTGTCCCATTTACAGAGCCAGGGCTGTGCACAAATACTAGAATATTCTTTTCTGTGAGGAGCTATTTGCAGTAGCAAAGTGCACTTTAAGCAAAGTGACTCCTACTGATGGACCATGAACCTTGATCAAAAGAAGCATCAGTTCTGTGCAGCTTGCATCCTTTTTCAAAATAACTTTTGACTTCCCTTTTAGCCTGAGCTCATCATTCTCTCATGATCATGACATGCTTTGCCAGAACCACAGCTCACATCTACTATAACGTCAACGTATCTGACAATTGTGATGATATAGAAACCCCACAGATAGACCATCTAGGACTGACCCATATCACTCTACCCTAAAATGTCTCATTCTAAGGTGTGATTGGTGAGCATGCACTCAAATAAATATTTTAGCCTATTTTTAAGATCTATCCATTTCAATTTAATAACACATTTCCATCTAATTGAATTGCCTAATCTTTAATGTATAAAATGTATAAATCTGAATAAATAAAAAGTTGTATTAATTACATTCTCCTCAAGACTCTTCAATTCAATTAGATGGAAATTTGTTATTAAATTGAAATGGATACATCTTAAAAATAGGCTAAAATATTTTTTCATATTTTCTTGGTTTCTATTCTTATGCAATACTCAAATTAGTCGTATGAAAGTGCAATTGAATTTACCATATAAAGCTGTTGCATGTTTATGGATTCAACTTTTTTTTAGTTCATGCAAAGTGAGTTTAACTGTTGGTTATGATTCTGTAGGTGTATTTTCTATGAATGCACCGATTCCATTTTTCTCTTCTGATCCAATATCGGAAATCTCAGTATCGGCCGATACCGATCTTTCACTGATTCTTATAATAATGAGAATGTGACCACAGAGACTTATACATTGTTTGTTTAAAATATGAAAAATATCAAACTTACCAGACCACGTGTCCTACTGTTGCATCCACTATGAGCAGGATGTGGGAAAGGGGTACTCTTGAGTTAAAGCTGATCAGAACATTATCAGATTTATTCAGGATAAATATCTGACGGAGTTGATGCAAAATTAGGACACAATTTTGATAGGCAGTTTTTTTTATGGAAAATATAATTTTAAGTTTTCTTAATGTATTATTTGATATCTTACAGATCCCCACCTTTCATTTGATATTTATATTTACGAGTTTGTTGCATTTTAAACACTTTTTTACAAAGTTTAACATTGTGATCTCTTGCAGGTTAAGTTACATGTGCTTCCAAGTATAGAGCATGCATTTTAAAGAATTCGAATTAAGTTATTTAAAAATACAAGTAAAAAATGCCCTCAGTATACACATTTCCTTTAGATTGAACTTTTCCAGTATTTCTATTGTTATGAATTTCTTGATTTTTAAAATAAATGTTGTATATTTTCAACTTGCATCTGAATTCAGATACACTTTTTTGTTCAATTTAGCTGTAAGACATCAGCTCACTTTTCATTCACACAGTTATTTATTTGGAACCCATTCAATTTAAATGGTTATAAATTGTAAAACAAATACTAATGATGACAATAATAATAATGAATTGTTATTATTATTATTATTATTGACTTAATTTTAAATACAACAGTAATATATTTAAATTGTGCACTTTTTAAACCTTCACGCTTTTATTTTGTCATTCTAAACTCTCCAGGAAGTCCTGTATGTGTCTGTTTGTGGGCAAGTTCACAGTAGTTTAATTCGCTTCTTATTCAAATTCTGATAAATGCACCTCCGGTGCCGTTCTAAATGCATATTATAAGTGAACCGAACTATTGAGCATCTACATCTGAGATGCTGTTCTTGAGTAGCGCTCAAATTTTGCGCACTGCCGTGAGGGCCGACAGTAGACGCGAGTGTGCGTGAGTTTGTGTCAACAGAGCAGCACCATTCTCTGACGCGAGTGAATTCACTATATATTTACTTACTAAACACAGCCTTTTGTGATTCACAGAGCTATCGCACGTGTTCAAGCGGCTTAATGTTAATGCACGAGTCATATGAACTGCTTTAATTGTGTTTTTATGGTTAATTTATGTAATTTTTGGAGCTTGACATTTTTTCTGACCACCAGTTCAGTGTCGGTCTGCTCGGCATTCATCTTCACCTGATTTCCACGCTGCACACCGGAAACTCACATGACATGACCACACATGCCACTCCCTAAACTGAGACTGGCTGGTCATCTTTTTATTAGCGGTGTAGAAAATGGGCAAACAGCTCTCTGGGAGAATGGGGTGTCTCGTCCACACATGCATTTATTTATTTAATGACGGCATTTGCCGTCATATAAAAAAGACACTGATCAATTGATAAGTAAATGGGTTATTGTCACTGTAAACAATTTTTTCCCCAAGTAGGGCGAGTATAGTTCATGAGACTTACTGTAGGCTGTCTATGTTTGCAAAAGCAGCTTGAAGCATCAATATAAGATGCAATTGATGTGCAGTCACTGATGCGCTTTTACAGTAGCTTTGAATGTGGCTCATCCAATCAGAATTTAAAGCTGGAGTTTGGGGTGGGAATATCTGTTTTTTTTTTTTACCAATGGCAAATGAGGAGAGCATGTGGGAAACCTATTTGAATATAAACGTTATTTTTGCGATTCTGTTTGATAATGCTAGAAGCGCAACAATTACATACTTTGCCTATAAGTTAAAATAAAAAATGGTTTTAGTTTGAGTATATCGCCCTTTACAGATTTTGATGGATGGAGAAAGAGGCCCACCTCACTGTGGATAGAAATATGGATGGTAAGGGATTAAACACGCTGTCCTCTTGTGCATGACGTTTGTCCCATTAGTCACAAGGGGATTAAGTGCACGTGTCCAAACCTTTTTTGACAGAGTGTGTTATGCTTTTAACAATGCTTTAGGGTTTAAGACATCACAGATATCAGTGGGACCCCCTCCGGCTTATTGCTTATCAAAGCTTAGGCTTTGTTACAGTGATGTCACAATTTGACAAGTAAAATGCTGCTTGCGTTCATGGAAATCAAAGGCTTTTAGGGGTCTTCAGATGCTTTCCTTAGTGATTACTTAATCAACAGTAAGAATTTAAAATTTTATTTTTTTTGTCACATTTAGCTCTGGATGGCTAAATGATTGAGAAGAAACTGGATAACAGTACTCAATCAAATTTAGCCTACTTTATGATTAAATATGCCAAATTGTATTGTTCGATTTCATCGGTGTGCATTATTAAAATATATATATTTCTATAGGCTAAATGACTTTCTCTGTCTCCAAAATTACTTTTCTTCTGACATAACCAAGGCCTTGTGGGTGGGGAAAATATTATAGGCTTCCAATCAAATCCTGATAAATAAAATCAAGTCCCACTAATATGTATCTCTTGGAAATGGGTCACATTCTAGACATTGAATATACAGTGAAAGCTGTTGTCTTTAATGGACAATGGTGGCATCGTTTCATTCGTTATATTGAAGAATACAGACTGGCTGATAGCTTTTACCGAAAGTCCAGCATCTTTGGATTTACCTTTTCAATCACTCTTAATTGTCCCTGTAAAGGCAGATTGAACAGGACTGCTCCGTTTATTCATCTGTCTTGTCCTTGGTGTAATTGAGAGAGAGTTAGTCAAAACCTTTGCTTGAGGGGTTGTCGTCTTGCCGGCATAAATGGGTTGGACAGTTTGCACTGCTGTTGAATAATGCCCAGAGTCCATGTGCTCGCTTTCCTGTGACAGCATGTCTTATAAATGAGTCATTATGCTCCGTACTCTTTATTCTAGGAATAACCAGGAGCATTTTTTTCACAAAGGAATGAGGAGTCTTTGAGTTACTGAGTGATTCAAAATAAAGAATTTAAATGGTGCAGAAAGTTGTACTGCTGATAATTAGGGATGCACCGATATGGAATTTCTGAGCTAACACCAGTAACTGATAATGCACAGCACATTTAGGCTAAAAGTGATCATTTTACATTTTACATTATACATTTATGCTTGAGACTGCCTGCCGGTAGCAAAGAAGCCACATGTAAATGAATATAGCAAATTATTGGTGAAAAGACCCTCTATAATTCCACTATCTGCACAGTAATAACTTAAAAAATGGTCCCGGTTGCACCCCTACTGGTAACCTAATACCGTTTTGTTATTGTTTTATTGAAATACACATTACAAATAATTCAATTTAAATATTGCATATGACATTTTAATTGAATTGAATGATACAAAAATTCAAAATACTTTTTCGCACAGTATTTACTCTTAAAATCAAACAGGATTTGAAACTGACAAAACGATCACATCTATTACCAGCCTGACCTGTCAATGTTTTTAAGATGTAGCCTATAGAATTATAAAACATATCTTAGTCTTTCTGTACAACGAAGAGCACAGACTTTGAGCCTCCAAAATTAATAAAATCCCAAAAGCAGTTTATTGTGCAACCAAAATTCCAGTAATAACCAGAAAAATGTAGATTTAGTGCATAACGCAGAACTTTTAACAAGCCCGACGTACACCTGGGATTCTTATTTTGAAATGGAAAGAGACTTCGCTCCACTTCAATGCTCTACACAGTATATGTCAGAGGCTTTTTATAGCCTTTATGTTCACCAGATGAAGCGTTTTGTGTAGTTTTTGTATGTATGGCTTTATACAGTATATGTGTGTGTGTGTGTGTGTGTGTGTGTGTGTGTGTGTGTGTGTGTGTATATATATATATATATATATATATATATATATATATATATATATATATATATATATATATATATAATATCTCACCAGATGAGGTTTATTGATGAGGATAAAAAAAAAAATATCAGCAACAATTGGTATAGATTTTTGCCAATAACCAATAGTTACAAACAGTGATAAGTAAAACGGATATATCGGTCTACCCCCAAAAGCAATAGATGTAACCTAGCAATGCTCCGATATACCATTAGTTATTGGTCAAAATTGTTACAGATAGCTGATAATTATTTTAATTTTATGGCTGACTGATATTATAAAACTATACAGTTTTGCTTTAGAAAATATAGAGTTCCCACTAATGCTTTTCATCTTGTATGTTTTACTTCTGAAATCTGGCATGGAAAAGGTTTATTATCCACTTACAATATTGACCTAAGCAGACCATACTGATAATAATTATACAAACACAAAAGGCCAAAGATTGGGATACTTTGGTTTTCAGTGTGCCGCTAAGTCTCGTGCACAACACACACAACGTAAATTTCATCATTAGCACATTATGCGGGTACTGTACATTAGGGGTTGACCAATTATCGGCTATTAAAGTCATCCTAATTGTTCTAATTATCTTAATCGTTATTTTGTCTGATCTGATTGACGATACCTTTTAAACCTTTACCTCCGTTGGCTCTGATGCCACCGCCTCTCTCTGAAGCGCTACTGCTTGTAGTCTGGCTCAGTGTCCTGCCCACAGTATTATCGGATTAGTTAAATGTCACGAATAAATGGCCAATCAACACTGTACTCCGTATTCGTGGGGGAGAGGTGGGAAAGAGGAAAGCAGTGAGAGAAAGATGCATCACTGAGATGACAAGCTGTCTTCAAAGGTAAGAATGCAGAAACTGAAGTTGCAATAAACATCACAATACTCTATGCCAGTGGTCACCAATTAGCAGACCGCGGTCCGTTAGACATAATGACAATGGTTGCCCCATCTCTCTATTATGCACTATTTCATTAAACACATGTTCATTGGCATTTAAAGAACGTTTTGTTTTGGAGTTTGTGTTGGTGTAAATTTTGACACAAAAATGTTCAATTTTACTGCATATTTATATCAGCCCCAAATAACGATTATCAGTCTCCTTGATTATTAATAATCGTTTTCAGTATCAGGCCTGATAAAACCATATCGGTTGACCCCTACTGTACATGTAACCGTGATTTCTGATGAAATGAGGGTTCCAGATTACTGTTGTAATATACTATTTTACTGTTGAAAAAAAAAACAGAGATAAAATTCACTCAACGGGCCTTTTGTATTTCACCTCTGACCTCGTAAAGCTGCCAGCAACAGCTTACTAATATCTGTCATTTACTACTTTGCATAGTTGAGTTTATCTGATGCATACATTTGCCTCTGGCTATGGAACTGATGTAAAATAATCCAGGAAATGGCAATAAAGTACAATTTGGTGACTGTGTAATAGCTGTGCTATCTGGAAGACTGTCGCAATTTGCATTGACATCAGCAGTCTGCATTTGAATGTTCTATTTTACTGTTGCTTTCTCTGGTTTATCTCTCTCTGTCTGTCTCTCTCTCCTCCCAGAATGTGGAACACACTGATCTTTTCCTTTAGATGACTCTGTCGAGACAGACAGGATTGAACAGGCTCATGCTCCATTGCCCTCTGCCTTTAGTCAAGCTGAATTTAGCTGTTAGACTCTCTGGCTTCCCTCTTAGTTCATCTGTTCTTGTCTAGTATAAAGTCAGAGTAAAAGCGACAACCGGTTAACCGATATGTTTTTTACATTATTTGTTATGGCTAATATCGCTAGTGATATCTATAGTGGAGTGTGGCCAGTATAATCCTAGTATAGCCTATTATTATTAGTAGTATTATTATTACATTTATTGAAAATATACAACAAAGAATAATTTTTAAATATCCAATATCTTTAATAAACTGTGCTGGCTAATAAACAACTAAAACAGTTTTGCTGGAAAATGGCATTGGCAGTGGTCGTCTTTATGAGCCCTGCTACAAGTGAGCACAGAAAACACCTTGGAAATAATACGAGTTCTTGAGGTCTTTGGCATCCTCATGCTCATTGTCATCTCAGAGGGAACTGGCAGAAGGGTTGTGCTTCCACCTGGTTTGGAGTTTTCTGCAGTGTCCTAGATCTGGAGGTGGGGGCTGTTACATGCACAACTCAACAGCATCCTGAACACATCACTCCTGTACACTGCATGTGGCCTACTGTTGAAGAAAGGTTCACATTGTCCTTATGACAATGGGATCGTTTCGCTGTTTTATTGCCTTTGCACTGTGAAAACGGTGAAAATAGTCAATCTTTTTTTACCAGACGCAGGAATGGTCTTTTAGCTGTTTCTTTTATGTTAAAGGGATAGTTCACCCATAAATGAAAATCCGCTCATTATTTACTCACCCTCATGATATCCCAAGCGTGCATGACTTTCGTTTTTCAGCAGAACACATTTGAAGAAAAACAGAAAAATGTCTTGGCTCATTAGGTCCATAAAATGCAAGTGAATGGTGTTTTCTCTCTTAAAGCTCTAAAAATCACAAAGTGTCAAAATAAACATCATTGATATGACTCCATCATCAGTTACATGAATGTATTCTAAAGAAAACACAAAAGATAAATATTTAAGTACTTCTTAACTATAATCCAGTGTTTCAGGAGAGGGTGGGGTCCAAGCAGTCTCTCGTGTGACGTATTGGCGTTGCCATGGATACAGGTGGTTGAGAAGTCCAAGATGTCAAATGCACCGTTGTGAGTAAAGAAACCAATCAATACAGATCTAAACCAAAATAAACCAAGATACTCTGCAGCATTCCTCCTCACTTAAACAATGCTGCTCTTTCAGCTGCGACTCACGTGCCTCAGTTCTCGCGTGTTTCAAATGCCAATGCGATTATGTCACACGTGCATACCTCTGCTCAACGCAAGCATGATTTAGAGTTTTAAAAATGTTCTTAAATATTTATTTCTCTCACACCAAAAGCGATTGTATCACTTTAGAAGACATTAAATTAATAGCTGGTGTAATATACATGACGTTTATGCTGACTGTCTGGGAGTTTTAGAGCTTTAAAAGAGAAATCAACATTCTCTTGCATTTTAAGGACCTACTGAGCTGAGATATTATTCTAATTTTCTTCAAATGTGTTCTGCTGAAGAAAGAAAGTCAAACACACCTGGGATATCATGAGGGTGAGTTAATAATGAGAGAATTTTCATTTTTGGTTGAACTATCCCTTTAACTCCCCCTGCAGGGCTCCAGACCTCAGCGGGAATGAGTAAGAAATTATTTCACTGTTTCCTTTCATCAGGATCGTACTGATTCAAATACAGTCATCTGAAGACAAGCAAAGCCTTTAACGAGTTAAATCACTGACACATTTTCATAGAGGTTTTAAACAAATAATCAATGCAGAATCCACAACCCAGCCCGCACTTCTCGCAGCGCTGTTTATGGGTGCGTTCCATTCTGAATTGATCATCCCTATGCCCTATCCCCTTTGAAGATTTTGCTGTCCACCGTGAGAGCGTTGAAAGGCTAAATGTGAGCGGCTCAAAAATAAGGGTAATTCGGAACTCACTTTTTTAAAGTCATTTTTATTGGAAATTCTGTTTGAAGCGATCTTACAGCATGTCTATCATTGTTCTCCCTATAAAGTGCCCTTCGGAGGGTGATTTATGCCATTTGGAACGCAGACTATGATGATCTGCGTGGCTGAGAGCTTGACCGGTCCACGTGACATCGCACGTGCTCTGCATTGTGATCTGCCCATTGAGCCGCTGTGACTGATCCTGGTAGAGCTGTTTCGTTTCACTTTTGGAACTTTTTCCTTTTGATATTTCTCATACGCAACAAAAAATGACAATCAGTGTCGGCCAACTTTGTAGTCTCACCGGTGTGACCAATTGTGAAGTTTAATCGCACTGTTAGGAAAAATTGCAAAATGCAAGTGTGGAGCCCAGCTCTGTAATCATGAAGTAAAAAGCCAGCCATGTCTGTTTTTTACCATGATTTTACCGTGGTTAAGAGATGTTAATATTTTATGGTCTAAACCCCCTGTTACCATGTTAAAATCACGTTGGCTTCTTGCACTCCTGTAATAGTGACAATTACAAAATGCGAGGACATTAAAGTTAAATAACTACTATTTTTTTTATAATAATCAGTGGTTGACCAGTGTGGGATTTTCTGTGAACATGTATACAGGCACGATTGTACACTAATAATGCCAATAATGTGTATGGTCATTTGAACACCTGAAATGGTTTTCCTTTATCGGGGTATGGTCAAAAATGATCGGCAAACAAATACTTTTGTCCATTATTACAATATCACTCTGCCTGTATAGAATTCAGTCACAGATAGGCCTATGTCAACTTTGAATGTGGCTCAACCAAGATTATAGAGCCATATCTATCCATTTTGTAATTGTTGTTAAAAAGGATGGCTTCTAACCCTAAACACTCAACCGTAAAAGGCAGGTCATTTATAAGGATAGACTTGTACAAACCCTTAGGCCTTGTTTCAGACAAATCTGATTTTTTGCATAGCCAGATGAGTTTTTGATAGTCTGGACCGCAAAAAAATCACATGAAATTTTATTTTTCCGAATCTGATTCAAACCACGTCAGGAGGTGGTTTCAAATGCGATTTAAATCAGATTTTTTTCAGATGCGTCTCAGTCCGGATGCTCTGGCTGCTCAATTTGGATTTCAAATGGTCTATGGCGTCACTCTTAACGCGACACACAACAATGAAATAAAAGATCTGTGACTGCAGCACGCTGAGTTTTTCTTGTGTGGCATAGGAGTTCTGCACCGCGACTGGACAGGTTTGGGAAGTATTTTAGGCCAATTAGCTTTACTTGTAAATTACACATTTTAGCTTTTCCGAATGAATGCAATGCAGGCAGTGGTCATATATGTCAACAAATACAATGAAGCATTTGTCAGTTTTTCAGTTGCACTTCTGTAATTTTTTTGGTTGTTGCTGTAAATGTTGAAACCTGACTTTCACGTATCAGACATTCATTTAAAAAATGTGTGATGAACGCTTGAATAGCTGTTTCCATCCAAGTTGCAAATTTAATTTATGCGAAAAAAACACAATATAGCGTAAACAATGTGCGATTAAAGCAGAGCTTCCATCCCATGTGTTCAAAAGAACACAATTCTCAATTCTGAAGAAATTGTAACCACAGTGATATTTTTTTTTTTAACCAAAAACTTGCGCTTTGTATATGTGTGCGTTTTGGCTTCCTTATGTCTTTACCTAGCAAATCTATAAAATGTTTTTCAAAAGTGTTAATAAACCTGCTCTTCGCTACAATTCAAGTTTGTATTCGACTCTGGAGGCTTTGGAGTTTCTGAACACCGTTATTTCAGGATGACTAGAGCAACATTTCTGATGTGACGATTGATCCATTGTGTAGACCAGTTATGAACGAGTTATTTATTCGCATTACTTTTTTCATTTGCATCTTGTATTCCTAATAAATGTATGTTTCCATCATAGAAATGCACATAAACTTCAAGCAAGCGTATGTTTTTTAAAAAAAAAAATTAATGCTCATTTTTGAAATTTGATTTGCTTATTGGTATTTCTATACAGAATTGTTATTATGCAATATCCCAAAATGCACATAAAAATGTGTGGATGGAAACCCAGCGGCAGCTATTGATGCAAATAACATCATCGTGTGCCCTTATATGGCTCTCAGTCTGTGGATGAATCTGACTCTGTCAAAGTAATTAAGTTGAGTGCTGTATCAGGGCAAATCCTTCTGTGGCAATGAATATTTATGAACTCAATGGTTGTCCATTACAGCTAGCATTACTGTTAGTGAAATTAAGATTGATATTTACATCTGTTTACATCTGCTTGTATTTAAATAGAAGACCGTAGACTGTTGTTGATGAACAGATTTTAAAGAAGTGGCAAATAATTGGCAAAATAATGCATCCCACACATTCTCTTCTACTTGAACATTTGTATTGGTTTTACAGTGTGTGTAAACGTCCGCCGTGCTTAGTTTTAGCTTTAAATATGAATTACATTCCTGTCCACCCCAACGAACCACACAGCCTCTGAATTTTTGGGGATGTTTTATAGATCTTGCCATTTTAAGAACTCCGAGGAATCAATAGTGAGGCCAAATGTGTGTAAGGTGCACACTTCAAGAAATCCCCCTGAAATGTTGCAGACAGACACGTGACCGAAAGTGTCAGTGCCACTCATGACTTCAGCTATTAATACTGACGTTTTCTTATTACTGATCAAACTCTTAGAAAAGGCACAGTCGCTTTGTGGAAATGTGTCATGTACTACTTCTAGAACATGGTTGGATTTTCCTCACTTCCTCTTAAGTGTACATTTTAAAATGTAATAAAGGAGAATGGAAAGTCACCTCCATCGGCTAAATGGAAGTTCTGAATCCTTTTCGTTGAAAGCCTGTGAAGAGATGGACTCACTTTAACTATGCATTACCTATCGCAAAGTGAAGTTTCATATATTAAGTACTACAGTGGCTTTGAACTGAGAAAATGGAGCCCATGTAAAAACTCGATCCCAATTTTCGAAAAAGTCCTTAATGTTTAAATTAAAAGAATGTTGAGGACAGGAAAGGGGCAAATGAAATGTTAATGAATAAGACATGAGTTTGGCCATCTGTCTGTGTGCTATAATTGAAAAGGAACATTGCAGACATGAAAATGTTCCAGACCATAATGTTCCATTTTAAATGAAGAGGGACAAAATTAGTCTAATGTCTCTGAATCCTATCTGATGGCAAAAGCTCGTCTTTTTTATGAGCAATCACAAAGAGCATGTTGACTTTTTTTTCAACGTGGGTCATGGTGGGTGTTTTAAGCTTCAATTCTGATGTTTAATTTGGTTTTCAAATTAATTCTCAATCTTTTAAAACCTGTAAGTGCATTGCTCAAAAGGGAGGTTGTGGTGAGTAAAACTGGGATGTGTTGGCATTAATGGAGAAAACTACATTTTTCAATTCTTTTCATGGCAGTTATCTTACATGGTCTGTTCCAACACATTTTTCTTTCCTCAGGCATTAGTCACTTTAAAGCTATAATGTGCAAAGCCCTTTTGACTTCTACATGAAGCTAGTGGATTTTTCTAAGAATAGATTTAGCTTCCCAAATCAATTATAATCCCAAAACTGGAAATGAACCTATAAGCTGACTCAAGTTTTTCGAGAAACACATTTTCATTTGTCTCCATCAATAGTTGTCACATGAAAGTGAAGTTATGCTCTCTGATCTTTTTGAGGATGCTAGTTAATGGGATGCATGGGATTTTCCATTTTCAAACTATTGTGGCATGTTATTACGGGCAGTTGATTGGCGAGAACTCGTCTGATGTTGAGTCTAACCAAACGCACCATCCGGCCTGTATGGTTCTAGACCACATTTCAGAGACTTTTTTTTTTATTCAGATCATCATGACCATAATGGTTTCTCTTCTCTGAAGCAGGTATGAAATTACAGCACAGTTTCTGATACTGCCTTTTTGAATAGTATGCACTGGGGTTTTCATACTTTTTAATATCAAAGATCCCCAATTTATGAATATGCCCTTGCAGAGGACCCACTTTCTAAAATACAAAGGCAGCTATTGTGTATGGATATATTTTATGTCATATAGGGGTTTGGAATCCAAGAAGGTTAGTAAATGATGTCGGAGATAACTGTCCCTTTGAAGTTGCCCGTGCCAACTGTTGATTGTATTATTTGAATGTTTGATTGAGTAGATAGACGGTAGATGTGGAAAGTTAAATATCAACAAACATGATGCCATGAAGCGGCTGTCATAAATGGCATGGTATTATTGTAAAGATGTCAGATTTTCCCAAAGATTGAATTGGAAATTTTTAGCAGAGGTTCACTCAACGCTCAAATTATGAAGGAACTTGTTTATTTTGCAATAACAACCAGCTGACTGTACATTATCCTGCATATTACATGGCTACTAACCAAATAAATAGATAAATACACAAACATAAAATATTGATTTGCATTATTATGTAATGTGAAATCTGAAATCCACCTCTGGTTTGCGTCGGAGATCTGTTGGTGTTTAGTTTTTCTCAAAGTCAAAAGTTAAATTATATTTTATTGTCCCAAAGGGGAAATTTGGTGTGGACTCCATGTTGCTGCATGTCACTGAACATTAAAATTACCCATAGTACAGCACAAACACACAATAAAGACATTCAATCAGTGTGAACTGCCATTAAACATTTGCATTGATACAGGCATAAATGAGTTCTTAAATCCATTTAATTTACAATGTAGCACTCTGTACGAAGTCATCTTGTTGCTAATTTCAGTACCATTTTACAGTATAGTACCGTTAGCAAAATGTTATGAGATGTGAAAGTTTTGACAAAAAAAAAAAAAAAACAATAAAAATCTTATGTCCAAGTGTGATCATTAAACAGCTGAAGGGTGTCATTTAAATGATATACATTCCCATTCGCTGCATGCTACAGGATGAATGAAAGGGTGCCGCTATGCTGTATCTACTGAACACACAAGCGCAACACGCTGCTGGTGCTTGAATTTCATGCAGCGTGTTTAGTGTAACGGTTGTGAACACTCAAATCTCCTTCTCCCCTGCAGCTCTTAGATTTTAGCTATGAGTCCCGACAGGAGTATTACAGCATTAATGGGAAGATTCATATAACGAACCCGTCAAAAAAGGAAGAACTGAAACATCTGTCAAAATAAAAGTCCCGCTAAAATGAAAGCTCTATGACTGAAAAATATAACTAGTGTAAAAATGTTTTTTCCAAAAGTAGCAATAATACTCATAATAACAGTAGTATAATATTAAATGGTTGTATTATGATAATTATGATCTGTAAGCAATTTCACAAATGTGTATTGAATATCAGCAAGTTGTGATTCAGCCATAACAGCCTTGTGTCTGAGGTAATCAGATTTTTTTTATCCTTAATACTGTAAAGCTCTTATGTCCAGCATTTTATTTAACCAAAAATTAAAAAATGTGTATATATCATAACATTTCATTTAACATTTATCATGGAATTCATAAAAATGGAAAACACAGAATTTGTCTCCGTTAGACTACGCAGTTATTTAAAAAAAAAATTTTCCCATTGAATTTCCTAAAAAATATGAGGTTTTTATTTGTTGCCAAAGTAGCGATTTAGTATTGATACCGAGGTATCGTACCGAAGCCAAAATTTTGGTATCAGAGCAACCCTACTATTAATAAATGAGTGTAAATGTGTTGGCAGTTGTACATATGATGCTGTCCATTGGCCGGACCGTGTCACTCCCTCAAGTTTTCATCATCCTCCTGTATCACTTCCTGACCCGGGCATTGTGGGAAACAGTGTTCGCCTATTAGGGACTGAGCACATGCAACTGCACCCTGGTGACATCAGCGTGCGAGCTTGCAGCTGCTTTAAGCTTTACTTTGTTTTCACTTCCTGTTGGGTGCTGCTTCAACCCCCAGCAATTTCCTGTCTCATCAGATTTGCAGTGGAGTGCATGTGGCAAACGTTCAAAAGCTTATCTCACTCTCTGGGTATACTGCACTTTTACAGCCTAAGCAGTCAAAACATGTCTTATCTTGCTCTGGGCACAATATGTGTTTGCTAGTAATTTGTTTTTTTTCCCCTCTTATATTCTTTAGGGGTATTTTTTGTGCTTATTTTATTATTAAAACGAGTGCATTGCGAGTTATATTGTGAGTACGAGTGTTGGAGGGTGCAGAGTTATAGTGCAGAACTGAAATGTGAAATTTCTTGCAGGACTATTAATTAATTGTGTGCCAATAACAAAACTTTGTTTCTTTGTCAAAGCCTTGAAAAATTAGACCAAAACAATTTCGTTTGAAGGTTACAGGGATAGATGGATATGCTCCCTAAGACCGAAACAGTGTACTGTCTCAGTATGTGCTGTATTTGACGAAGGACACACTCTTTGGTAAAACTATGCTCTTTTAGGGATGCATGCATGTAGATGTACTTCATCTGGGGACGTTGGCATTGTCTCGTGACCCGAATATATGACGCAAGAACAACAATCCTGAAAATAATGTTCACTGTTTTGTAAAACAAGCACCGTTTAAACACGAGGAACAATTTTCTTGGCATATACATTGTATTGCCGTTCTTTTAAATCCTGTGTTTTTTATCATGACGTCTCCTCAGCTCCCCAGGGATTATGGGATCTTTAAGTGTCCGGTCGATCCGCACTTCTGAATCTCTCCGGAAATAGAAGGTCTTCATTGTATTTCTGTCTTCTTCATGAAAACTGAGGATTCAGACATACATGATACCATTTTGGTCATTATATTTGGACATTAATCCCTTTCTCTCTATTGTTTAAATAGTTACCACCTACTTCTACCACCTAATGACCATCACAACAGATTGACAATAAGAGTTCTGTGCGAGTTAAATTGTTTCAAATAAAGAAAGTTATTGACTAGAACCTGACACACCTAGAGTATGAGTGAGTCTCTAGGTGTTGTCATAGTTGACGGATGAGGCTGCTGCCATCGTCAGGGCTATTACCAGCTGCACTGCAGTGTTGTCAGCCAGCAGTGTCTGAAGGACTGTGAGTCATTGTGGCTAGACGTCCCTGTTTAGCAGTAATGCTGACTCAAAGACGGCTCATTAGGCGACTCTTCTCTGTGTGGACGAGCTGCTCTTCTGAGACTTTTTGAAATTAACAGGAAATTAACAAAAAAGCTTTGGCTTTTTGTTTGTTGTTTCTTTGTTTTTTTTCGCCAAGTACAAATTTCTTATTTGTGTACTGAAATAGGCTGGATAACAGAATGGCAGTCGTTTAGACCGATATCTAGGGAACTATCAGCCCACCAGGAATCAGATTTTGAATGATTAGGTTAAGGAGCAAGAGTAAATAGAGGGGAAAGGTTGCTTGCATCACAATCCCATGTGGGCTTCTTGCAAAGCTCATTAAAAGAGCCTCCTAAAGCAGAGATTAACACGACCCATTACACCTTGTTCACTACAGCTTGTTAGGATCATCCTCACTAATGCCTGTCTCACTCTCACTAGCCACTTTTCCACTATCGGGCCAGTGTGAGCCAGGGCCAAAAACTGGTCAGCCGGGGCCAATAGCCTCGGACCTAAAAGCCGTGAGACCAAAATCGCTGTGCTTTCCCACCATCGGGCCAAAAGCCCCGCAGAGTTGCCCTTAAACCCGCCCTTACTACGCCTTCACACACCCTGCCCATTTCACAAGCCAAACCAAATACGCATGTTATCTAGAATATCACATGTATATTTTATGTAAACATTTGCTAGCTAGCAAGATAAGTTAGCGTTGACAACTCACCGACTTTAACTACCACGGTGTCCCGAGTGGACTCTCCTCTAACAGCGGGACGTTGTCCCAGCACACCGTCCATGACTTCGAACCACGGAAAGTTCTTCCTTTGGGCACTGCGTTGTCCATTGCGCATCTTAACGGATTTGTAATGTGTCCGCAATTATATTTTTCATCAAGATGCTGGTGCGTGATGTGTCTCAAACATGTCAGCAGCCAGAGAGATGTACATATTTAGTGATAAACATTCACTTTTATTAAATGATATTGATCAATGTGTCAAAGTTCCTACAATACAAGATATTAAAGCTTGTTTTACAAACGTTTGCAGAGACTGATGTACAAAACACTGTAAATTAAACTCTTGATGATTGTCCACCTGTTGCACAAATGCTTGCGTTGCAGCA
Organism: Moxostoma hubbsi; assembly: GCA_032164185.1. Taxonomy (NCBI): domain Eukaryota; kingdom Metazoa; phylum Chordata; class Actinopteri; order Cypriniformes; family Catostomidae; genus Moxostoma; species Moxostoma hubbsi. The sequence continues at coordinate 33,247,964 of JAVLUX010000024.1, read as the reverse complement.
TTGTTTATCAGTTGGGTTAATAGGAGATGTCTCTGGTTGTTTGGCCCAAGGGTAATCAGCGGGCCAAAGGACATTGGCCGTTGGCCCCAAAGAAGCCCCTAGGAGGAACAATTAAGCCCCGGAAGTGACAGTTGGAACGCAGCTGGCCCTGGCACATACTAGCATGCCCTCATTTGGCCGACAGTGGAAACGTGGCTACTGTCACTTGATGGATTACCGAAGACTGACCATTCCTGTCAACCCCAGTTTTCAAGACTCTTAAAGGAGTAGTTCACACAAATGAACATTCTGACATTTACCCTCATGTTGTTCCAAACCCAAATGACAATTTCTTCAGTGGAACACCTAGGGAGATGCTATGCAGAATGTTAGGGACTCACAGCTTCAGTCACCATTCACTTCCATTGCATGAGACTAGTATTTAGCCTAACAACTCACTTTGTTGCAATTAAATAAGTGATATTGGAGTGGAAAAGGGCTGTGCAGTATATCGGATTTCACAATGTAATACAAATAATTTTGCTGGCAATGATATAAATTAGATATAATTAAATGATTTAATGTGTAATTTGCCCACTACATTTCCAAAAGAGGGCAACTTAAGACCATTTACACAATCCTCTATACATAATTTATCAAAGAACATCGAAACTGCTGTCAAGTTCACACATTGGCTCAAATCTAAACATTTGTGACTGCTAAAGTTATTATACAAATCTATAAATGTGGCACAGTATCTTAGAAAAAAAGGAGATGACAGCGTTTAAAGTACATGTCAAATACAATCTGCACTTTCAGTTTTCCGGCAAAATAAAAGCTCAAGGTGAAGTAAATACGACAGAAATATATTACTGTTGTGTGTGTGTGTGTATATAACAAATCTTATGATCAAAATAATATTAGAGTATTATGATGTAATAATAATAATAATAATAATAATAATAATAATAATAATAATAATAATAATAATAAGCTTGACTAGGTCCCACAATAATAATTATATTCAACTGGGTTCTAAAAAAAAAGTTGTATAGCCTGTTTCTTCCCAAAAAAACATTTAGTAAAAATATTAGGATGACATTTTCAGAGACTGATTTTAACAAAAATCTATTGGCCGATACCGATATTTTGCCACTGTATTGTCATCAGATAACTGATCTGTTTTGCTTAGGAATTATGCTTTAAAAAAAAACAATTGTTCTAAAATCTTTCTAAAATCTAAAACAGATCCAACCTGAACATAGGTTGGATCTGTTGAACACATTATAGACCAAAATTTTAAAAAGAGCTACAATGAAAGACAAATAGAAGATATACAAATATTTGCTGAGAAAGCCCCTCATATAAATAAGTCAAATATATAATTATGAAATAATGTTATCTATCATGTTATCATAGTTATCTTTAAATATAAATATCATATATAAATATTAATAAAAAATTCAGATAATTAAAATGCATTACATTCTTATTCATTGATAAGACGATACAAAAAGCGGCTTTAGAATACAATATATTGTTTACTACCATATTATTGATCATAAGTCAATCATTGGCACACAGTTCACACCAATCCATTACACAAGTGAATTTGTCAGTCAGTTGGAGATTTATCATGAGGGCTTGTTTAAGGACCCCTCAATGTACACCTGCGTCAGACATGCTTGTGTAGTGTCTCGAGTGTGTTGTGTTAAATATAGTTTAATACATCTTGAGATCCCTTAGTTCGGATTTGCGCTCCAAGTGTTTTGAACACAAGAGCATTATGCATGTTTGTGTTGTTCTGCTACTGAAGTGTTTCTTCACTGTATAAACTGTGCATTGCCACACAGCTGAAGTTTCACTTACTGCCCTCTGGAGTAAACAGGTGGTACTACAAGCTTACATTACTCAGGAATCTTCCATATTGTTGCGATTAGTTGCGTTAATTTTTTAACACATTATTTTTTGTAAAATGAATCGCACTGAATTAACGCGTTAAATCGACAGCCCTAATATATATATATATGTGTGTATGTATGTATGTGTGTGTGTGTATATATATATATATATATATATATATATATATATATATATATATATATATATATATATATATATATATATATATATATATATATATATATATATATGTGTGTGTGTATGTATGTGTGTGTCAAGTGCCACATTTTAGTTTTAGTTTTTTCTTATTAATTTGAGAACAAGAATGATTAAAATGTTTAAATGATATGTTCATAGGAGTGCCAACACTTCTACATTCTGTGGCTATCATTAGTTCTGTTTTAACGACGTATGATGATAATTCATTATGAATGAATCATCGGTTTTTCATATCACGTTTTCATGCTTTAAAAACGATTTACTGGTGGTTTTTGTTCAATAATTGGCCAATAAATATAGGCCGCCAATTCATTGCTGCATCCCTAAAAAAAATAAGAGTAAATAATGCTTTTTAGTAGCCTACTTGGTATTGTTGTAAATTGGTGCATAGAATTAAAATGATTAATGTCATTTTTTTTTTCTTGTGTTCATTTAATGAAAAACCGGATCTTTAAAAAAAACTTTCAAAGCTAATACATAATTATCGAGATGTATATCAAATATTGTAAATGGGCTGAATTACGAAACAACACAATCCATGATTTTAAGCGCACGGATGGGTAGGTCGGAAGACTCAGGCTTCAGCCTATAGAGCTAAATGGGTTTAGTTTAATCTTTTTTTCTTTCCACTAACATAGATTAAAGTATACTTCAGATCACTGGTCCCAACGTGTGCCACGTGTTCTGTTTACCAACAGAATTTTCATTTCTTTTTTTTTGTCTTAAATATCTTATGATATTTATTAGTGGCGCTTGCCAAAGCAAGCAAATGTAAAAATGTAGTTTTATTATGTTGTGTTCTTCCAGGAACGCAAATCATTACCTACTTCATTAATCCCTGAAATGTCATGAAATGGAGTCTCA